>VZTB01000708.1:1914859-2190303 GCA_013397245.1 Thryothorus ludovicianus | reverse complement strand
CCCGCGCCCCCGGCCCCGCCCCGCCCGGGCAGCGCGCCGCTCGGGAGCGCGCGGGCGGGGGACGCGAGGGGTGCGAGAGTGAGCCCGAGTTTCGTGCGAGAATGCCGGTGACCGTGTGCGTGTGACCGTGTGCGTGTGCCCGAGCGCCCGCTCTGTGCCCGGAGGCTGCCTGGGCGCGCACACGTGCACAGGTGTGCAGGGGCCGTGCGGACACGGCCCACATCCAGGTGCACGGGGTGTGTCTGCACGGCAGGTGTGTGTGTGTGCAATCTGTGTGCGTGCATCGTCCCTGTGTGCACCGTATGCGTGCACAGGCTCTGTCCGTGTGTATGCACAATCTGTGTCCATGTGTGTGTGCACAGCCTGTGTCTGTGTGTGCACAGCCTGTGTCCGTGTGTATGCACAGCCTGTGTCTGTGTGTGCACAGCCTGTGTCCGTGTGTATGCACAATCTGTGTCTGTCTGTGTGTGTCTGCAGTCTGTGCCTGTGTGTGTGCAGTCTGCGTCTGTCTGTGTCTGCAGTCTGTTTTCATGTGTGTGCATAGCCTGTGTGTGTGTGCACAGCCTGTGTCCCTGTGTGTGCACAGCCTGTGTCCCTGTGTGTGTGCACAGCCCATGTGCACATCCTGTGTGTGTGAGCACAGCCTGTGTCCGTGTGTGTGTGCACAGCCCGTGTGTGTGTGCACAGCCCGTGTGTGTGCACACAGCCAGTGTCTGGGTGTGTGCAGGCTGAGCGTGGTTCCTGTGTTCACGGTCTGTGCACAGTGGGTGTGTGCACACGATCAAAGGGTGGATGAAGCGTGTCAGTGCTCTCTGAACGCCCGGGTGTGTGCATGCCTGGTGTGTGTGTGTGCACACGCTGCCACCCCCCGCTGGTCTGTGCATGGGCTGAGGTTGGGCTCCCTTCCCTCTATTTTCCATGTCACTCACAGCCCCCTGTGTCCCTGAGATGCATTTGGACCCCCAGGGGATTTGAATCCGGGCAGAGGGAGAAGAGAAAAGCAAAGGAAATATTTAATCGTGATTAACCTTCCCCATTGCAAAAACAGTTGTTAGTAGGTGCATTTAAAATATAATTACTATTGCCGTGATTCATAGGTGCTTTAATAAATGGTTAATCAATGGCCACAGGGCCGACAATCCCCGCTGCCTGACATGCCTGGTTAGCACCTGCCGCAGTAAACGTGATTCATGGGGACAGGCCAGCCCCTGCCCTCCCCTCCCCGTGCGGGACGGGGGTGTCACACCCAGGAGCCTTCAGCACGGCCCCTCTCCAGTCCCGTGTTCACTCAGCCTGCACCCCAACAGCCTGCTCTGCACCCCAACACCCTGCTCTGCACTCAGCACGATTTCGGGGTGTCCCCAAACGGCCCCACCTCTGTGACTGCCTCTGGGGTAGGGGAAAGGAACCGCCCCAGCTTGGTTTTCAGCTGGCCTGCAGAAATTATCTGAAAATCTTCAGGGAGAAAGGCGGTAAACATCTGTATACTATTAAATCCATTAGATGTGTTCATTATTTTATATTGATTGGTATATCACTACACAAAGTTAATATATTATGATTATTAGTACATTGTTAAATCATTAAATACGACAGCAGACACAATAAATAATTTCCAGGGGATCTCAGCTGACATTTAGAAATTGATGGGTATGTTTTTCCCTTTGCATCCTGGCTGGCTGCAGGACTGCAGTGACGCTCTGGCTGCTCTGACTGATCTCATTCCCCGGCTTTCCTCTGCAAGCGAAGGCAGCAGAGAGAGCCTGCTCTGCCATGCCCAAGTTTGCACTTTAAAGGTGAAGCTGAATTAATATGAGCCCCAAAGAAACCTGTTGGACAAGGATATTCAAACCACTTGGACGAAACAGGGAGCCACAAGAAGGATCTACACTGGAGGCTGTACCTTGGTGTTGCTCAGGGAGAAGAACACCCTCTTGCAACACCAACAGGATTTTCATGTGAAAAACACAAGGATGGAGCTGCCACCTGCATCCTGCAGGTACCCACCCTGGTCAGGGAGCACAGGAGCACAAGCATCCCCAAACCCTCAGCCCAGACTGCAGGTCACGGGGGGTCGTGGATTTATGGCACAGCTCCTCACGAAGCAGCAGATGTTGGAGAGCATGCACATCTGTATCTTTACAGCAGGGGAGCTGGATGCCAATCAGGGTTAATTCGGGATAAATTTACAAGAGCGCACAGCATGACCCAAGGTACCTCTTTATTGGCCTGCTACAGGCCTGCTAAATGCATTGGCCGACTACCACACATTAAAGCCACATGAGCTTGTATGTTCAAAATGAATTTTACAGGAAGACACAGGGATAGAAAAAGGAGGAGAGCCTGTGTCACAAATGACATCCAGATGTGAAAACACTGTAAATACAAACATCAAAAGGCTCACCCCTCCACATTCTGCAAAGACAACATTGGAGAAAGGACTTGCTGCATTTAAAACAAATACTCTCGGCAAGGAAGCCAAGGAGCCTGCTGTCCCTGGTGCACAGCAAACCCCCATGGATTTGAGTGGGAATTAGCCATTTGTCAAGGCAAATATGCAGCAAATATTATGCCATCCTCTAGACAGTTCAACCTTGGACCAGGGGTGATGAAACGGGATAGAAGGGAAGGTGTTTTGCTAAGAAGACCAGAAGTTTAAATCTAATAACTCAAATCTGAAAACTGCACTCCAGAAAGCTGTGATTATTTAGATAAAGTCTCCAGGGCTATGACATACTTCTTACTAGAATTGATACCATTCAGGGACAAGACTTAAGCCTTGCCAGTTGTATGAAATAACTAAATAAATAGGTGCCTTTTAAAGCCTTGTTATTTGCTGCAGTGAAAATACAACTGGAGTGATAGCCCAGAAGATCTGGGATATCTGGTAAACCACTCAGCAACATTGTTTTGAGATGGGGGAAGTGAAAGGCCATTCCCCTGAAAGGGCTCTGAAGAGCTCCAAAACCTCTGTTTGCATGGACCTGCAGAGGAACTGGCAGTGAGTCTCCAGCAGTGAAGGACAAGTGTTCCTGGAGCCAAGCACTCATCCCATCAAGTTCCCATCACACATCCCTTTACCTTCTTGCCTACTTGTGACTGCAGCAGAACACAATGGGGGACAAAGGTGGCTTGAAGCAGCACAAAATAAACCTAAAGTAGCATCAACGGCAGGGGAAACCACTTAACACCTTCCCAGAAAGGCGAGGATTGGTGGCTAAGTGCACACAGGGTGCAATATCAGATGCTCATTTTGCGTTCTCAGTTCAATGTGCAAACCACGATGACAACATTGGGTGTTACCTGCTTGAACGCTCCTCTCAGAGCACCACGGCCAAGGCTGGGGCAATGTGAAAGCCAAGCTGAGATGCGGTGTATTCTTGTTTTCTCGTCTTTTCAAGATGCTATCTGACCACCAACACCTTACACATAGCGTGAGCAGACTACACAAGGGACTCCACACTGAGCTGGTGCTAATCCCTTGGAGGTGCTGGGACGCCAGGGGTCAGGTCAGCATGATTGTTCTCAGAGATGAGATGAGACAGGCTGGGGCTATTGTTTTCACTTAAGCCTGACTCAAGGCTGCAGGATCACAGCCATCCACTCCACCAGCATGTCTCAAGTGGAGAGCCCTCCCTCGAGACAGGATCCATCAGACCAGACTGATGCTTGAAGAGAGCACGTAAGACTCTCCTCTCACCCTGAGACAGAGCACACTTCTTACTTAGGAGCTAAAAGCTTCAAGCAGTTTGATACTGGCAGACGGAGAAAGCACTTAACCATGGTGTTGCATAAAGATATCATGAGGAAATCAGGATTATACAGTAGAGAGAGTAGAAAAACACTCAGGAAGAGCTTGGATAAACTCCGGGCGAGATTCAATAACAGATGCTGCCGCCTCCTGCATCGTGTGTCCCCACCTGGGCTCTGCTGGGAGGCAGCCGGAGAGGAGTTTTATTGAATCTGTTATTGAACCTGCCCCCAGACTGGGGCTGTGCTAGGTACCCTCACAGGGCCTAAAACAGAAGTGAAGTTACACAGGAATTTGCAGTGCAACTGTTAAAATATGCTCTGATTTGCCTCAAAAGTCGGTGTGTGTGGGGCCAAGGAGTGCCAGCAGCTCGCCAGGGCTGTGCAGGCAGCACTGGAGCAGGACTACAGCTCTCGCTCCATCCATCCATCCAACAATCCATCCAACAATCCATCCATCATCCATCCATCCATCCATCCACCCACCCATCCATCCCAGGGCCTGCTGGTGATGCACAGCTCCGCTCCCAGGCCCAACAACACTGCAAAACTATTTAGACATTGGAGGATCACATTACATGCAAAATCTCAAGAGCTTAATTTTGACATAAAATTTTCACTTGCTGAACAGAAAAGGGAGGGGAAGTCTGAAAGTGTCTAAACAAAAGAATGTTTTTTTCCACTGCGCTTTCAAATGTTCATAAACCAAACAGAATACAGTTAGAGACGGCCCTTCGCCTCAGGGCATCCCAGGCTATGGCTCCAATTAAAGAGAACAAGGATACAGGAGGTGGTACCTCCAGTCTGATTGCTCTCGCCTGGGGCAGCTAAGCCTCATGAATAAACACTGTTGACTCTAACTCTCAACAAAACAATTACACGTTTGTTTTTAGAATACATTTTCTTAGCCTTTCCACTTGCAATTTTTGCTACTATAAACTAGCCAGGACAAGAATAAATACCTTTGTGATTCTCTAAACATCCTTGTAATTGCAGTGCTTCACTCATGAATGTGTATTTCGACACCAGAAAAGATCCTGAGCGATAAGACGAAATGTTTCTTTGAAGTAACCTTTCAGAATTAGATGCAAAATATTTACAGCTAATTATTATTACAAGAACTCCTGTACACACACTGCCAGCCACAGGAGTGAAAACCTTATGTGCAAATCCAGTTACCTTTGAAGAACCAAACCACAAGGAGACGGGTGAGACTTGTATTTTTTTGGACTCTTGCCAAGCGTGGTGCAGCCCCCGGGGCTCCCCATGGATCTGTCAGCCCTCACAGACCTCCCTCCTGGCAAACCATCCCCAAAGGGATGCTCCTGAGAGACTGGGGGTGCTTCCACGCCTCGAAAGTGCCAGCTCAGCTACCTCCTGGATGCAAATGAAAGGAGTGGCAGGATTCCTACTGCTGGGAGAGTCTAAGCAGAACAGGTAGTGGATGAGTTGCTGGTTAATTTCGTTGGAGACCCAACACAGCTGTTAGGGCAGCTAGGACAAAACCTGGAGCTTTCCCAAGGACAGGAGAAGACAGCTCCTGCCAGCCCTTCCTGGGCTCAGGTTACTTTTGAAGATGGGTGCAGAAGTAAAGCAGAACTCTGGTTTCCTGCTTAGGATAGTGGTGAAAGGGGAATCTTCATTTACTCAACTTTTAAAGGATTTTTCCCAGAAAGCCAACCTATTGCTGCAAAGGAACAGCCAACCACCAGCCACCATTTCAAAATGGCAAACCTTAAACCGTGTAACACAAAAGATTTTGGCCAATAAATAACACTTTTTTTTTCTTAGAAATGCTTCCTAACTGGATTATTATCTTCCTTCTCACCATTAGTGTGAGGATGAGAGAACACAGAATGGGAAAGTCAGGGAGAGCCTGCTACCCTGTGGATTTGGGACTGACACAAGTTGTCCTTGACAATGCTTGTTCCATGTTCCAAGGCAGACTACAAGAGAAGTTGCCTGCTCCTATATGTTATTTGTACATTGTGTTGAGCAACAATGTGCAAACGAGCTGGAGTACAAAACGTCAGACAAGATGCTCCAGTGCCACACAGCACAGGGAGGTGACTCCCTATGGGGCCCTGTATCCTTGGAGTGTTTATACTCCATGGGATGATTGGGACCACAGCCAGCTCGTCCCAAAATATACAGCATGAGTATGGTTAGGCATCGCATCTGTAACATATACAACTTTAGATGTCAAAGCATCTTTGTTTGAAGTCAACAGCAATAAAAACTGCATTTGTACGAGAGCTTAGCATGTGGGAATACATATTGCTAAACCAGGATGTTGACACATGGCCCTCCTCAGTTGGCTGATGCCAGAAGTATGCCTTTCAAAATTGGGATGAGCATGCCAATAATCTGTAGGATATTTTAAAACTTGGAGAAATCTACAGCTATCATCCAGTATTGGAGAAAACTCTTTTTTTGGGCACATCTACCTTTGGTAGGAACTGGCGTAACTCCCTCTACTTGGAAAGATTTTGGTCCTTTGCATACATGGACATATTATGTGTAAAAAACATAGAAGGATTTTTGTACCCTGTTTCATTTTGCAGAAACTTTGCTTAATCACTTAGTGACAAATTACTCACTTGTGTAAGTGAAACTTTCAAATGTACACAAACTTTCAAATTAATACAAACCTATCTTTCAAGGTTGCTATCTTGCCATTATTTCATTAGGGCACACAGACATTACAACAGAACTGTGCTAAGCTTATGGGATTTCCATGAATTTCCTTTCTCTATATTAAACTTTAAACAAATATTATGATTGTATTCCAAAGGCCTGAATGGGCTGATGATTTTGAAAGTGCTACTTTGGCATCACTGTACAGCTCCATTCTTTCATGTATGTTTTGTTACAACACAAAGAAGCTCTATTTATGAAAAGCCAGTCTTAAATCTATAGTTTGTGAAGCCATAATTTGTGGTTGCAATTGTGGTTAATTTAACAAAGCAAGCCTTTTGGTTCACAGTGCACCATACTTACTATTTTTCATAAACTATCAGAGCAAAAAAACCCCCTTCAACATGTCAGATATATGATGATCCAGCAATGTTGCAATTTTCCAACTCCTATTTTGTGGTATACCATATTATATGCACAGGAATGCTACATAATTTATTCTGGAGCACAGCCCTGTAATTATTGCTGGCAAACTACTAATTACATACCGCCATCAAATCTAACCATTTTCCCAATAAAAAACCTCTACTTTCGTGCGGAATACAGCAAATCCAGCCCCGAGCGTACGCGTGTTTTTATTTTAACACGCATGCCATATGGTATTGATCCTCCACTCACATACACTGCACCTAAAATATCTGTACTGGCTATGGGATTCTGCAGGCTTTGTGCTGTGGCACGGTGCCATGGGGTAGGAGAGGTCTCAGCTCTGCTCCTGCACCAGCATCTCCCCCCTTCTGAGGGCCAAACCTCTCAGCTCACACGATTTCTGGCTTGGTCTGAGTAAGATTCAGGCCCTGCTACAAAATGGGGGGGGTCTAGATCTCGAGTTCCTCAAATTCCAGGATTGGGGTGTTTGGAATTTTAGCACCAGTTCATCTTTAGAAGCCACAATATGGCTCTGCTTGTGGGTTCCTCCCAGGAGTGCAGTGGTTAGCTCTGTCAGCTGGCCACAAACCTGCTCTCTGCATCCCAAGGAATTCTATGAGCCGTGGCACATTTCAATTGCAGAACTGCACAGCTTTGAGATGCTTCTGGGGAAAAAAAGGAGGGATTGTGGGGAAGAGGGAGCACGCAACAAAAACTCCCCAAAGATACTGCCCTACATACACTGACATTTCCAGAAATTGGCCACAGACTCGACAGCCTGGAGAAGCCCCAGCGTTCCCAGGCAGCCCGGCAGGAGCACGGGCAGAGAAGCTGCAGGGACGTATTGAAATATGGATTTCAGTGTTCCTGCTGCAGGCTGTGCGTGTCCAGCACACTCGGGGGGTTCGAGCACGGCTGTCCCGTGCCCAGGCTGCCCCTGGGCTGTGCCAGGGACCCGGAGGAGCGCTGCTGCAGCCTCCCAGGAAAACACAGCGCGAGTGGGAGCTGCCTGCGGCGCTGCAGGGAGCCAATTATGGATCTGAGGCTCCAGGCTGCTCGCCCGCAGCATCTGCCCGAGCGCCTGCGGGGCTCCCGCGCTCGCAGCCGGCAGCAGGAGCACCTGCAGGGATGTGGCCGAGGCCAGCACAGCTCAGCAGCACAGGGCAGATGGGGCCGCTGGCTGCAGGAGCTGCCTTCCCCCAGCAGCATTCCCTGAGGGCATCCCAAAAGCTCTGGGCAGCCAAGGGCAGGAGAAGCCCAAGCGGAATCAGCTTTTACTGCATTATTTTTCTTCATTCACAGAACCCCCTCCTAGCTTGGGGGGCTATTCTGTCCCCCAGCATGACTTCCCTGGACTCTATCCCCCTGAGCAGTGCATTTCTGACTTGGCAATCAAAACATCTGTGAGACTTGCTCCTTTTTAAAAACATGACAAACAGCGTAGGTATGCGAGACAATTTTCTTAATCTTTCTCAATTTTGTCCTATTTCCAAACTGCAGTCAGAATTGACTGCGGAGCAAACCCCCTCTCTGACTTGTCTGAAGGTCTGGAGCAATGTAAGGAGCTTGTTGCACACTTTGATGATAACATGTGAAATGAAGCAGCCAGGGGCGCTTGTGAAGGATGTCAGAAAAATCCCACTGGAGCACAGTAACCCCAGTGCCTCTGCAGCACAGGGCATGGGCTGCCAGCACAGAGCTGCAGAGAGCTGCAAAATCTGGCCCAGTTCTGGTAAAACATGGACTATTTGCTTAAGTTTCTGGCATTTGCTCCGCAGTATCCTTAGCAGCTTTCACAAGAATAAAGCATGCTTTGCATGCCAAGCAAGTTGGCTGATCTTAGTCACGGCCTTGGTCAAACACAAGGAGTTGCTTGACAAGAAAGAACTGCCACTAAAAACATAAAAAAAATGTTAACAGAACTTGCAGCTTGCAAGTTTAGTGTTGCATCTGAAGCCTGAAGGTCTTTGAGAGCTACCTTCAACATTCACCTAAGGAGTTTCCAGGCACCAACACTCTTTTTCCTCTTTATACCTCTGTTCTTATTTATTTCACAGCTACAGAAATGGTCTGTTTGGAAAAAAAAAAAAAAAAAAAGTGACAGGTATAAAACTCAGCTCATATGGATAACTCTGGAAAAAGAGATTTTCTTCCCTAAGACTACTTTCAGGTTTGCTGCTATCAGCCAAGGATTAGTCAGCTAACATGGCATCTCTGTTGACATACATTTTCTCCCCACAGCTAAGACAGCTTAACTACTTTATGCTCCAGAATATTGCAATGGTTAACCAGATATTTTCCCCAAAAAAAATAAAAGCATCTCCTACTTATTATGTAATTCTACTTTTAGTATTGAGCTGGAATCCACAGACAAAGAAATAAGCACTCAAACACCCTTTTGCCTCTAAAATATGCTCACTTGAAAAGCTTGAAATATGGTTAAATAAATAAATTAACAGAAGAAGTTGTTTGGCCATTCTTGTAAGAGCACAGAAACCATTCAAAATCTTGCATAAGTTTTCTTCTTCAGCACATACACATTACAAGGATTAAACAGAAAGGGAAACTTACAGCTTTAGACACACTTTGTGTCTCAATACCAACTGCAGCACCAGCTTCTCTGTGAGGATTATCAAGGCTACAGCCCCATGCAGCTGTCAGTCCCTGGGGCTGTAATTCAGCTATCCTGCTCTCACTCTATCCATCACATTTACACAAATCCCCAAGGTGGACTGCCTTCTAAATGTCTTTACCTTGTGCATTATCCTGGGGCTTAACAATCCAATATTGGTGCAGCCAAGGATAATTACTCTCCATTGATGATAAAACACCCTGAATCCTGTCAGGCATGGCAATTTGCATCTTACAGTGCTGAGGATCAATAGACACAACAAAGGAGTGAAACCTGATTAGATACTGCAGCCTCTCAATGGAAAGGGAAGAGCTGATTGTTTTGCAGGGTTGAAGTCCTGGTTAAAAGGGAAACAGAGGTCTCCCATTACAACACAGTCCCCAAGCCTGCTGCTCACCTAGAAACTGCTGCAGGGAGTTTGAGACTCCAGGAGAAAGTAGTTGAATGAACAACCAGGTCTTACAGACTCCTGGTAAAAAAGGAGAGTTATTTACTTGGGCCAGCGTGGCTCAGGCAATTTCACTGTAACCCAAGAGAATACAGAGGGTGTGAATTGTCTGGAGCTCCAAGAGGTTCTGCTTTCCCCCTGGTTTTAGAGATGTACAGCATAAAGAGGACAAGTAACTTGTTCACAATCACACACTGCTTCAATAATGAGCTTGGAAATTGGCTACTGGCTCTGCAAATGGATCTCTTTCTGAACAATCCTTTAGGAGCGTGGGCTCAGCCAAGAGCTCCTGCCCTGTCAAGGCAACAGAAATGTCATATATATTTAAAATAAGGGATTGCAGGATTTTCCAACCACAATTAACCAGGTAAGCAGATGCATGAAGGTGGAGGTGGAATAAAAAATTATCCCAACAGTCTTCAGTCTTCTGACACTAATCTAACACTGAATCTGATCGAAGATAAGAAGCGTGGTGGGTGAACTTCGGTTCCCACATTTAATCTAGAGAGACATCACAAGCTTCCTCCTCTTCAAGTCTTTATTTGGAGGCCAGCAACACATTGACAGAAACCCATGGTTGGGCTGCAGGCAGGGAACGCATTCCAGTTTGGACGTGATTCTCCACCACTGACACTCCCTGGGCTCAGCTGTGCCCATCTCCCACAGCCTGCCCAGATTAGTGACACCAAAGCTCAGCCCTGGGCTGCACACCAAGAGTTCCCAGAAAGGATGCAGCTAACTGTGTTAAATCTGGGTTTTTATTTGGTTTCTGGTGGCAGAGCTACACTAAACAGGGACTGCATGTCTCCATGCTCTTGCTTGACTGAAAGAAACGCAGAGATTTCTACCATGGAAATTAGTCAGCAAAGGAAAAGCTGAATTTGGGGGATTCCAAATCATGTGAAGGATAACGTTTTAAAAAAGGCCTTAAAATGTGCAGAAAATAAAAAAAACATCAAGAAAAGAGCTGGGCACATCTTTTCAGAATGCGTGCTCTGAGGCTGATGAAGGGCTCAAAGCAAGAGAGGAGGAAAACAGAGAAAAAGAGAAAAACTCTTCAGAAACCGGCTGGGAATAGTCTGTTCTTATCAAAACACGTTGCTGACACAGACCTGTCACGGAGCCAACATCTGCTCCCAACTTGCAGAGTCAGTCCGAGGCAGGCTGAGTGTCTCTTGCACAGGAACACCAAGAGTTGACTTGGCATGACGGACGTAAATGAGAAGAGCTTCTGAAAGCACCAGCGAGCAAAATGGGAAGGAAATTTGTTCCTTTGATGAAAAACCTTTTCATTTTGACCTACAGGCAAACTTGCAGTTTTTTTTTTCTGCAGAAAGGCATCTCTTCCAACATGGGAAATGGGGAAAAAAAGCCTGATTCTGGACATCTGACACATATGGTAGTGTCTGCTAAAGCCAGCGGGGGCTTGCATATGGCAAGCCTGGAAACCTGAGGCTCATTAACATTATGGCATTGGATTATCACTATTTTATGGTCATAAGGATCTGTCTCTTTCATCCTGATGCCTGCTGAGTGATGGTGGATTCAGATGCCCCATATTAACCCCTAAGAGTAAATATAATATTGCTGAGAAGTACCAAGCCCACATCTAAAATCCTTTGTCTCCACTCGTGCAGTGGAGTAGAAACACGCTTTTCCCACCCTGATCTCCTCCTGAAATCTATCCCAACCCTTGAAGGCTTTCACTCCCCCTGCCTTCTTCAACCTCCAGCACTTTTGGGGTACTGGAGAAGATTTGCAAACAGTATGAGACAGCATCACTGCAGAACAGATGGCAACTCTCCCACCTAGGGCGAGACACCACGCAACATCCGTTGGATTCTCACATGAGCATCCAGCTCCTGGCACCGCCCGAGCCTCTGCGGCGGCGCTCGGAATTCTCCTGTGTTGTGGGAACCCATCACTCCTCACGGAGAAAGGGACGTTATTATGGCTTTCCATCTGTCACTGCAAACTGAAATGTAACTTTGTATTGGGCTCTCCACTCTGCACTCAGGCATGGAAGATTTAGAGCTCGCTGCTCTGTATTTGAAATGGGAAACTGGAGTGGAGCTGCTGAGTCATGAGAACAGGGGGCCTCTACTGCCAGCCGTTTCTCCCTGGGGAAAACCTCTAATCCTCTCGGATGCACCTGGGTGCGATTGATTCCTCAGGATTCCCGCACACTCACACAGCCTCTGACTGTCGGAGGTGCATTGATTTGTTCAGCAGTGGAGAACAGAATGGATATAATGGAGGTGATTTTTAAGGTGATGATTGCTATGGGTGGGTGAAAATAAAACTGTATTAAATCAGCAGCCATTAGAGCTTAAAAGTGAGCAGCCCAGCTGCCTGCTCCTGCCCTCTGAAAGGAGGATGATAACACTGTCACATGCTCCAAGAACAGGTGAGCAGGAGCATAGTAATAATCCTGGTGGAAACTGGCTCAAAATGCCCTTGTGGTAAAAATGCATCCTCTTGCATCACAGTGTAATCAAGGACATTGTCCTCATCTGAATGATGTTATGTATGGTGGAAGAAAATAGGAGGAGAACATAAATGCAGGAGCCTTACACATAGCCACAACCAAGTCCAGATAAGAATATCCTATTGAAAATGATAGTGAACCCTTGAAAACAAATGTAAACCAGCAAAACTGCAGGTCAGTTTGCCAGGAAAGTTTCTGGTGATTGTTAACTGCTCCATGCAATTGAAAGGAAGAGGAAAAGGGCCAGGGTAAAGACCTATTTCCCTATCATTTCATCACATCACTCTTCATATAAGCACCCTGCTGACCAGCCTTCTCCCTGAACTTCTCAGCGATTAGCACCATGCTGTTTCTTACTGTGAATTCGAACAGGAGTAGCACAAAGCTATCAGCAGGGACTTCAGTGATCAGAAACTGCTCAGCCAATTTTCACTATCATTTTTTCTATGTCAAACAAATGCCTATTGTCACCAGGCCTGCTCCTGTGGCATGTTGAGAGCTTCTGTAAATTGCAGAGCCCCCCTGTCTCTGATTTTAAATCCCTAAAATGTTAGCTCCCACCTTATAGACTAACAGATGAGCAAAGGACAGGGAGCCAGGAGCTACTGGAGGTAATTCTGGCTATTGATGCACAGCATAAGTATCCTGGATACCCCACCCCTGCCTCAACCTTCCCTGCCTGTGCAACAGGGATGGAAAACACCAGTACCTGCCCTGCCACAAGGCAAAGGGAAGACAAGACTTTTTAAGATGCAAAGTGCTAATTACTAGTTCAGACTACAGGTCTTGGCACTGGAATTAGAAGCAGCAGAACTGTGTGAGCTGCTGTTGCAGTCACCACACACAACAGGCCTGCAACAGAGACTTCCCTCTGATCCTGTGCTTGTGAGATCCCCATCAGCTGAGATGGGAATGCTGCACATTGATGGGATGCCATCATCCAGCCATAGTCTCTGGTGGAAGTGAAAAGAGAAGGAGCAGGCAGGCTACGAAGTATATAACCCTGATTAAATGCCATTAATGCAATTTGATAATTAGCAGAAGTATTATAGGCCTCATAGGAAAACAAGGGAAAAAGAAATGGATTTGGGCAAATAAAGGACATGTTTTAGAGCTTCCTCCAGCCTACAGTTCTCTTTCCAACAGCACATATATTGCATTTTTTCTTACAGCAGCCACTGTAGGGGCCAGGGCATTGTATAACAAGAAGAATGGTCAAACACAATTTTAATGTGTCTAGTAAGGCAGAGTGCAATACTTATATATATCAGAACAAGCAATGTGCCAAAGTGCCTGATGATAAGGAAGAAATGTGTCCATGATCAAGAAAAACCAGTTTAATGTGCATGCTGGGAGCAGAGTATTACACAGATACAGCTTTCTCCTGGCCATGTGAATCTAAGGAACCCCTGCTGGTAACTGAGATTCCTTGCAGACAATCAGACCAGAAGCAAAATGTTATAAATTCTTAAGGTACTGTATGACGTGAGATACATCCTCACATTTTATACAAAACCAAGAAGGGGAAGATAGCATGTAAGCATCTGAACTCCCATACAACAAATGCCATTTCAAGCATCATTTATTATGCTGCCTTTCACAGACTTTTACAATCCTCAATATGGTTAGCAATTTCAGCTGACTCGTAAAGCGGTTTTAAAATTCATCACTGAAAAGAATGTTTATCTCTGTGTTTCCTCCAGTTCAGGAGTAAAATTAGACTCTTAAAACCTGGGGATGGTGTGTCTTTAATTTTGTTTAGAACAGAAAATAACTGCAATATGAAAGGTTTAATGAGGTTAGAAATCTAAAAGGAAATGGAGTGGGAATAGATTATCAAGAGAAATAAAGCCAACCGCTGGAGAGTACACTAATATTAAATATTAGGTTTCTAAACCAAATATATATAATCCATTTAGGGACTTAATGGTGGTTCTCAGAAGCACATTTATCTACAGCTTATGGTTCAACAACCAATATTATAACTCCATTTGTCATTGTTAGGCGAGGGGGATGGATGTCAGGGAGGCGAGGGTCAGCGCTCGAGGAGGAGCTCAGGAAACGCTGCTGCTGCAGCTCACACCTTCCCTGGAGGGGAACAGCCCACCTGCACCTTTCTGCCTCCACGCTGAAGACCTGCCCTGGAAACATCTCCTCACGGAAATACTCCCTCCTTCATTTTCCTCACGAAGAACAATGGCAACACATTCAAGCAGGGATTTGTCTTAAATTAGGCTTTATACCCATTTTTCATTTAGAAAGGTACTTACACGTGTGCCTAACTAAATGTGGGATTATGCACTTGATTAAAATTAGCGACATGCTTAAACTACTTGATGAATTGGGTCATTAGATACCTAAGTCAATACGAGATAAGGAGCTCTGAAAATCAAGACAAATTGAAAACTCAAAAATGGATTTTGGTTCTTAGCTTTTTACACCTATACTAATGAATTTACAGTAGAGGCAAAGATTTAACTAAACCTCCAGATATCAATGCCCAAAATGAAATCCCTGCTTAGGAAACACTTGCTCCCTTTCTGGCTCTGCTGGGACTCCTGGGTAGGGAGGTGACCAGCTGTGGGACAGCTCTGCCCTCTACAACTTCACTCATGTAGCTGCAGAAAAAAACTTCCACCATTAAGAATAAGAGACTTAATGGATTGAGTATTTAGGGAAAAAATAGAGAAAGATGCATGGGTTGTCACACTTCCATTTTAGAAAAAGCCAAAAGAGCCCTGTGTGGAGAGACCAGCTACCTGGCAATATGGAGGGAGAGCTGCTGATGACCTGCAATTCCTGATTGCTTCAACCCCTCCGTGCCACCACAAGCACAGGGTGAGGTTTATAGGCAGAGGTAATTTTTTTTTATTGTACTAAATTGTTGGACAGAACATACAGCCTCTGCAGTGGCCTTTTTGTGAGGGCCACGTGCCAGAACTCTTGTCCTCCTGCAGCAGTTCCATCTGCTGGCCAAACACCAGGCACCCTCTGCTTCCCTCCACATCCTGCCTTGCTCTAGCCCATCAAAGCAGGAGGCTGGTGCTCCATTTTACACTTGGGATCACTGTGCTATTTTGGTTATTCTTCGTGCTTTCCCTGTCTTTTCCTTTCTGAAAGGATGCCTGCTGTCAGGGACCCACCACTTCCAAGTGAGCACTCTGCCTGCCAGCTCCAGGCTTCTGGACGCAGCCAGCAGCTCTCTGAGGACTCCCAGACATGCTTCCTTTCTTTTTTCACAGGACAGGAGGGAAGCTGAGCTGGGAGTATGACACAGAAGGAAACAGAAGTGTGCTCCTTTCTCTTGAAAGGCTCCAAATCTGCTCCCTCTCCAGCCCCAAAGTACTTGCGCCAATTCTTGCTTGACTGAAATCTTGAAATGTCACCAAGAACTAGAGAAAGCCAAAGGAAAATGTTTGTTTGAAGTGGTCAAAATGAAATAAAACATACTCCACTACAAACAACACTTGGCTAATTCCAGCTCGAATGCTTTTTGCTATCAACGAAATTCTGAGGAAACAGGGACTTCAGGCAGCACCATATGTTGGCTATCACTCTGCTCAGGCTGGGTATTAGTGGGTTTTTACTACTAACACCATCAATAACAGCAACTGAATTAGCTGTAAGAGTCAGAAATCCATCTTTTGAGTGGTATGACCAAATTCTTTCACATAATTTGCCTGACTGACAGAAAAATATGTTGCTGGTGTCAAACAAGTCTGGAAACTTAAAATGTTTTTAATTCTGCAAAAAAATAATGCAGAGCTTCTTGACTCTAGAGAGCTTCGAATCAAGACCTCATTTAAGAAAAGTGCTAATTTTGACGTTTGAGCTGAAATCAGTTTTGCTGAATGAAACCTGTAAACCTCTCTTCGCAGCAAACACAAGGAAGCAGTTTTTCCACATTGACATGTCATTAAATTGTGGAATTCACTGCCACAGGATGTTGCAGAGGCCAAAAATATAAATGAGTTCAAAAAAAGATTAGACAAATTCACGGGGGATAAGCCCACCAGTGGCAATTAAACACAATGGTCTGGACACGACCTCTGGCTCAGGAAGTTCCTAAAGTGCCGATTGCCAGACACGGGGAGGGTAACACTGGGAAAGGCTCACCCTGCACAATCCTGTCTCTCACTCCTTCCCAAACATCTCCTGCACACCACTGATGGAGCAGGGATTTCTGTGCTAGACAAACCGTCCCCATATGGCAATTCCTCTGATCTCCACAACACTTGGAACTGAGCAAAGCTCTAAAATTTGTTGCAAAGCGAGGAATTTGGTCACATGCAGAATGCTGCTTTTTTTTTCTTTTCTGAAATCTTCACAGGTTTTAAATAGTTCTCAATAAAAAACAAGCTTTACTAATAATTTCAATGAAAAAGTATTTCACACTTCTTGCCATCCCAATTTGAAAAGGAGATCCAAATAAGATATTAAACCGAATAAATTGTTTATTCCTATGGGTATCATGCAGCTGCCCGATTACTGTGATCAAATTCTGGTGAAACAGCTGAACATATTCAGCAGAGTTTTTTGACTCTTATTCCTCTAAGCAATTTAAACAATGCTGGGTCCAAATGTCTTGCAAAAGTAGAATTGTTATGGTATTTTATGTAGGAGTTTGCTTCAATAGGGTGCAGATGAACAGGGATGTAACTCTGAGGTCCAGGGCTCCTGCTCAGACCTGCATTCGCAGTGCAATTCTTAAGTCTTATGATTGTTGTTTTTCTTGAAGCCCATCTCTACGTGTAATTCTGTGGGAATCTTGGTGTTCAATGAAACAGAAAATGATAAATTTCTAGCACAGAGAATCTTAAAAATGTGATCTAAATGCATTCCCTCATCACCCAAAGGCTGGGGTAAAAGGCAGAGAAAAAGACCTCATTTAAAAACCAAGACCTCCCTGTTAAAAACATAACATTTTCTGAGAAATGTGATATTTGATGAAGTGACTCAAATCTATTTATCAGACTCAACCGAGTCCCACATTGCAAGCACCCAGATGTAACTTAAATTTCGTATTCTGTGAACCCCAAAATAGCACAAGTTCTTAATCACATTCTTTAGTCTCATATCTCGGTTACAAAGCACAGCACAGATTTGGAATTAACCTGTATAAGTTTGCTGCAAGACATAATGAAAACGTCATGATCCAAAATCCGTGGCTAACAGTAAGCCAGAGATATCTAATTAATTTAATAGCCTAATTCACAATAACATCCTGTCTATGTACAAATTTCCACTGTTTTAAAAAACAATTTTGCTAATGCGTGGCAAAACTTAGATCAGTTGTTTCAAATTCAATTTGCTTTAAGCCTAGGCAAATTTAAATTAAGATCAAGATAAATCTATTTAATCCTGGTTTAAAAGGGAAGAAGAAAGTCCATGTTGAGTTTTGCATAGTTTTAGTTCAATGATTTAAGTCATGTCCTTTAGTTAGAGACAAGTACAACTGTGAATACAAACAGTGCCTGGGTCAGAATGTATTTTACTTCTTAGCACTTGTAAAAGTAATTCTTAGAAAAGATTTTCTTTTTTTAAGTGCTCATTTATGCTTTGTTACCTTGTGCTGCACAAACATGGTCCAAAACAGTTTTTTAACAATACATGAATATACCTGCTGAGATTTTATCCACTGTACCTCTAACACAAGAATCTTCAGCAGCAGAAAGCCTGAACAGCTCAAGTAAAACTATTTTATTCTTTTAAGCTTTCCATCTGATGATCCTTCCTGGTCATGCAATTTTGTGGATTCCATAAGTCCTTAAGAGTCAGCTGGACAATGCATGGCAGAAAATCACCAAGATTTACAGACCAAACAAAACCCCTAACTCCCCCAGTCAGCCTTTGGCTATCTTCATAAATCATGGGAAAACACTTAAACCTCTTATTTTCCTTTTTAAAGCTACCACCTATAAACAACACCAGCGTTTGTTCCTTTCAGTTTCTATTAGTCATAAATTTTGCAAAATTAAAGAAAAGGCATGAGCAGAGCCTGAGTATGGAAGCCAATTTGAAGACAGACACCAAGATGAATGCTAACACAGCTCCAAGTTCCACAACATCAGCATATTCTTTAAGTAGATCTAAATTATTTTTCAGTGCTGTTTTATTCAATTTGTTGCATCGGGTTTAGTTGTTTTCAGGTCAGATACCAGCAACCATTTGGTAATTGAACACCTCCTTAATTTCAATCAGAGCCATGCTATGCTAATGCAATTCTAGCTGCTTTAATTTCTGTTGTTTTTCCCTAATTTGCTTTTCGTCTTCTAGTCCCACAGAAAGTCTGTAAGACATTAACATTTCTTCTCATCCCCGTCAGCTGGGAACATACTGGAATCTGTAAGAAGTTATCCACCCTGAGCTCAAAAGCATCAGAAATCAGTGTGGTGACCCCAGCAAAAGCCAAGCAGAGGCAGTGGTCCCCAACAAACCTCTCCCTATGGTTTTCTCTTTTTTCTTCTCCCCTCATGGGGTACTTTTCTCTTATTTATTTGGAGGCAGTGGAAGGCAGGAAGAGGGTTGTTTGGGGTTTTTTAAGAAAAGTTTTGTTTCAAACCCATGGCAGCTTCTATTAGAAGAGAAACAAAGAGAATGAGCAGATCCTGTTGTGGTGACGTAAAGCCTAAGAGATATTTCAGGGTCACCAGCTATCTTATATAGACAACATCTGGCAAAACCATCCAGCAGCAATATGGACACCAGCCCCAGGAAATACTACTACACATAGCCAGACAAAAAATATACTATTCTGGGTTTTATATTTTAAAAAGCCTTCTTTTTGTCAAGAAGAAAAAAAGTGACACATCCACAAACGGCAGCGGAGACTTCCCGGCGCAGGCAGTGATAGATGAGGACTTTTGCCCACTCTCAGATGCAAGGAAGAGAATAGTTTTTTGTGTTAAGAGATCATTACAGCTTCAGCCCTCCTACTGCACTGTTTCCTCTGAAATCAGGGGCAAGATTAAATCTGTTGTAGCAGAGCGCTCTGTAATGGCTCTGACAGACGTTGTTTTTCCTCGGCCTCACATCTGGGAGTTAACCAGCAGAGCTCTTGAAACCAACCAGGTCAGCTCTTTAGTTGAGTTTCGTGTCTAATCAGCCAGGAAGGCTGAGGCCTCGGGTCACACATGGAAATCACTAGAGCTATTTAAGTCGCCAGAGGTTATTAATAAATCTCCCACTATTTCCTTAAGTAAATAATTGGAGGCCCATCTTTCAAACAAGTTATGTCTGGCCATGTTATGGTACCAATTTTATCCTTCCTTTTTTCCCTTCACCAAGCAGGAAGAACAAATCTCTGGTGACAACAATGGCAAAACTGTGAATTATAAACATCCATGTGTCTCTCATTTGAATGCCTCCTCAAGTTTCCTTGACAGCTGGGGGAGAGAGAGGCTCTTAGTCTTTCCACCAGAGCCTGAGCCACTGAAACTGCTCTCGCCCCAGCAGAGACTTTGGGGGAAAGCTGCACAGCTCTGGCTGCTGGGTGAAACAGGAGCCCTGCTCTCTCCATTAGGTGCTGTTAGGCAGCCAAGTTCAGGTCCTCCTGGGCTGCCACCAGGGAAAAGCCTGACTGTGAAACATGGCCAGAGGCAGCGCTCTGGGGGTTCTGGAAAGCAGGAAAGGAGCTGAGGGAGGTGAGGGTTGTGATGCTGCACCCTCCCTTCAAGTGATGCACAGGGAGCTGCAGCCAGGCCTGACACACACACACAGGTCCTGAGACCCACAGACACTTGTCCCATGGCCAAATTCATCCACGCCACAAATGACAAGCCCTTTACCAGAGCCCCAGTCTCCCCTGGAATGTTCCTCTTTCAGCTTTGGGAACAACAGACTGCTCGCACAAGGTCGATGCGCACGTTCTCACACGCAGAGAAATTACCACCAGCCCTGACCACTGGCCTTTATTAAACTGCACCAGGACATTTCTGCAGCAGGACCCCTGCTCGCCCTGGCTCTGACAGAAAAATCCAACATGAGATGTCTCCTGCCTGCCCCTCCTGCCCTGCCCGCCAAGCTACTGCATCGAGCTCCTCGCAGGTCTGGGGAATATTTATGGCAGCTGTGATAACCCCAACGCATCTTCCAGCTGCCAGATCCCTTCCACTGCTGTGCTGAGTTACGAGTCGTCTTTGTTTGAACTTCTTTCAAGATGATGCAGAGTCTCAGGCATTAAGAGTACAGAAAGGGTGCTTTAAATGAAGCCAAAGTCCACATGGAAACGTATATCTTGTGCATATATATGTGTACACAAATACATCTGTCCCTTTACAGCAAATAATCTAAAATTTGCCTCTGAACAAAGAACACCAGCTCCATTCTTCAAATTACATCAGCAGCCAGCAGGTTAATAGCCATCACAACCCTCACACACAAAACTATTTTTAATTTGCAATAAAACTCTTCTTTTAAAAGGGTCTTTTAGAAACGGAGGATCTGCTCCCACTCATAACAACACATTCTTTTTTTTTTTTTGTGATCCAAAAGATGTTCATACTTGAATAATGTTTTCTTTATTTATTTCTTAGTTTTTTCCCCTCTCTCTCTTTCCCTTTCTCTCTTTCCTTCCCTCACTCTTGCAAAGATTAATGCTCTCAATCTAAACCCCAGCCTTTCTGAGGGAGGATTCTCCTCACACCATCAATGCTTTGCGGCATTTCTAACAGGGGCTATCGACTTAATTAACTCTAACTTTAGGTCTGAATCTCCCAATGGAAAGCAAATGTGAGCTGGAGCTGCTTTAGCCAAGCAGTGCCTTCCAAGCAAGCGACACTGAGATATAACCCTGCCGTGCCTGCAGAGAAAGGTGGAGGGAACAGCAGCCCTACCTTTGGGGCGTGCTCAGGCTGCAGGAGGGGCACGCCAGGGCTGGACTCAGGAGTCCCCAGGCAGGCTGGCAGAGTTGTGGGGGCCCTGGCAGCTCAGCTTTGCTGCAGAAGTGACATATTGAGGCTGTGTGAGCACAAACGTGTGGGTGGGAGCGGGGGGAGAGGTGCAGGTAGTGCAGCCGGGCTGTCGCCCAGGCATCGCTGATGTGGGCACTGGAGGGAGTTGCTTGCCAATCCTTCTGGCAGAAGAAAAATTGCTACAGATGGCAACTGCCAGCAGGGAACGAACAGCAAAAACAGAGGAATTCACGACAGAAATTATGGAGAGGAAGAGGAAAAAAAGCTTTTCCAATGTACTCATTTTGTCTTTTCAGTTAAAGGAAAACCTGTTATCAAGAGCCCAAATGAGCAGCTCCACTAAAGCTGAGGGTGGAAATCACTGCAGAGCCATCAGGGCCATGAAATGCCTTCAATTAAAAATCTACCATGTGCTTACACAGGCAGCACACACATGTAATGTGTATATTTGCTTGAAAAGATGTGCATGCACCTCATGAGTGACAGTATTTAGGCACATACATATGTTTGTGTCTGTGGCTCAGGAACTAGGTTGAAGACAAGCAAAATCTCTGGAATTTGCACATCTTCTTTCCTTTCCTGTGTGACAGAAGGTGCCAGAAGAAGATATTTGCTGTCCTATTCACTTAAAACAGCAAAAGTAAGGAGCAGGAAAGGAAAAAAAAAAAAAAAAGAAAAAAGAAGGAAAAAACCCCACAGCAAGCAGAAACACTTAAAATGAGTTACTATGTCTGGTCACTCAATCCTTTAAGCCCTGCCAACACTTTTCTGTGATTAGTTAGTAAATCTGACAAGGCCTGCGTTTGTTCACAGCTTATTGACAGAACTGTATTGATAAAGCAATATCCAAGCCTGGGGAAAGAAAGCCCTCAATCTCATTTTACTTTCTCAAGTCTTTATTGCACAAAGGTGTTTTCCCTGGATGAATTCATTTTCCTGAAACTAAACTTTGAATTTTCTGAGAGTGCAGATCTTATATCATTGCTTAATAATTATTTATTGACTGGGTAGCCATTAAACACAGGAGAGAAAAAACGTGTCACACGAATTTATTTGTGCAGATTTCTGACCTGATGACACAGGGACATTTGTTCAGGGATCATGAGAGACAGAACAACGGTAGCTGTGGGGGTGATAATTTTTCCATCCCCCAGAGATATCCCATGCTTTCCTGTTCCCCATGCCCCCACTCATCCTGAAGTTCTTCCTAAAACCTGCCCCAGTCTCCCCTGGAGGTTTGTGTCATGGGCATCGCATCCTGGATGAGGCTCCTGATGGGGTCCCTTGAGGACCCATTAGTGCTGCTATAAATTAGCCAGATGGGGTTTGCCCTGACCCAGCTGCAGCAGGTTTGCTCTGGAGGGGAACCCAGGGCTCCCACCCCATGCAGAGGGAACTACATTTCCAAAGATTAGGAGCACTGGGATATGAAAAAGCAGGAATGGACAGGATTAAACCAGCAATGATTTCGTCCTAAAACCACATATATTACTGAAGCCTAATTGCAGCATTTCACATCCAGTTTAATTTTATGAGCTTGATGAATCCTGAGTGTCAATAAAGAAGAGGCAGTGTGGGATTATTCAATGGTTGCAAACCCAAAATTCAGGGAAATGGGTTCAGTAACAACCACTGGACACAAACACCATCAGAGAGCAAGAAGTGGTGAAATAACTTTGCTCCAAGATGCTGGAGAAGACAACAAACGTTTATTATTATGCTCTCCCACTGGAGACTGTTCAATTTAAAGAGATCTAACAGCCACTGCTTAAGCAGGTAGCTGAAAGAAAATGCTGAATTGTTGGTGTTTCATTTACTTTTTCTCTTTTCTGTGGGTAGTGGAAATTGGCAGACATAAGCCAGCAAAGAGGTGGAACATCACCACCGAAACACAGAGTGATAGGGAAAATCCCTTTATCATTTGAGTTAAACCATCACCAGATATCAATGAACCATATCACAAAAGCCTATTTAGACTTTCCTGGCATTACAAATCCAGAGTGTCCTCTGGGCTCTTCTGCAATCACTATTGATTATGACTTTAAAACCAAAAAACTCTTAATTGCTTACAAGAAAAAAAAAATCGCTCCTAAACACAAAATAAAGCAGTTTTCACAAAGGGGCTGAAAAAAGGTGTACACATATCTTCAAAGGCTATTTTCTCTACTGCAAGCATGCACGTAGTAAGTCTTCTAAAATTTATGAAGGAAAGAATAAGTAGGAGAAATTATAACCAGTTGAAAAATGGTCTGTGCTAAGAAGAGGCTAATAAAGTATACATACTTCAAGGGGTGACATGTTTATTACTAATAATCTATAACAACACTGTCCCTTTATTCACCAGCGCTGTATTAATAAGGAAAGAAGTTAAGAACCTACAGATGTTACATGTGTTTTGAAAGGATTAGTTCATGTACCAATGACTTTGTGAAAAAATGGAAGTGTTACTACAGCTGTATTGCCCTGGGCTTCTGCAACTCCAATTCAGCAGTGAAACTGGAGAAAGGAACCACCTCTAAGTGTGTGTTCACAGTGAGTGCTGAGATGTGGCAGAGCTCAGCACAGCTCTCCCTCCCCAGGTGTTGCTTCCTCAGGAGCAGATTCCCTTCTGGCAGAGTCCTGCTGATCCTCTCCAAGGAGAAACCCCACTCAGACAGGAGAGAGGTCGTGGCAGGCTGGAGGCACGGCTTGGCCATGCTGGGTTTTAATAGTTTTGTTATTAATACAACACTGGTGAGATGCCACAGCTCTTGCTTAAGCCAAGCAGGGTTGCAGTCTCACAATTCTCATTTTGACTGCAAACAAAGAGCCTGGCCCTCTGTGGTAGGGATCTGGGGATGACTTATTGTTAGAGCTGGATGTTGGAAATTATTGCTGTGGCAATACTTTGTTCTGCATCGAATGCCATTTCGTAACATAATCAGCTCAACCCTGCCACAAACATGGATTATGCTCCATTCAGGAGAGATTTTAACAGTTTGTCAAATGATGTTTTACAACTGAGTTACCTCCAGTCTAGTCTGCTGCTCCATGCACGCTTGGACTGGACAGAAGGAAAGAGAAATGAAGCTGGGATCTGAAAAGTCTGTAGCTGCACTGTGGCACTAAAACCAGTGCAGGTCTTCTCCACTGCAGCCATTTCTGAGCCATATCAATCAGAATCTCCTCGCTACCAGCTTTTCAAAATACCTCCAGAAATATTTCCTGAAGCAATTCACCATTATGGTAAAAGACCATTGCTTTTCAGAAAGTTTAAAGAAGATAAACTCTAGGAAGTGGAAAGTCTGGTTCCATCAAAGTCTCTCCATATGGCTCTGGACACAAATCTCAGAATTAAAATTTCTAAGAAAAAAAAAAGCACAATAGTTCTGTATCCCTGAATTTCTGGATATACTTCTTGAAACCTCTCTGGCCCAAGGTGGAGAGGAGCTGGGCACTTGCAAACCCTCCAATGGCAAGAGCAGAATCGAGCGCTCAACAATCTTAGTGCCAGGTATTCTAGAGGACAGGTCTTGAAAATCAATCTCTTTTTGCTGGTTCTCAGTCCCTACCTTTCACTACATGCTTTGCCATCCTAAAACCTAAGGAGTTTAATCTCCAGAGTGTATCCACACTCCAGACCAAACAGACACAAGCAGTGCACACCTGCTACCACAAAGCACATCTAATGAAAAGTGCCAGGCCACTGCCATTATATGCTCAGCTACAAGCTCTGCTTATAACAATAAATATTCCTTAATTAGTAACATAATTATTCACAATGCAAGGAGGAGGAGGGCTGCAGAGGGGAAAAATGTGCCCCTTTTATTTTCACAGTCTCTCTGAAGCCATGACATATCTACACATTTTCCTACCACATGTGCTGATCTAGAACTAAGGATGAGATGGATGCTGAGGAGAGCCATTTTCATCATCCCTGGAGAGATTTGTAAAACAAGAAGGAGGGTTTCTTATTCCCCTCTCACTGAAAGAAGCATTGGCTCCTTTCCACTTCCAATTTCACCATGGCTGCACACGACTAAACATCCATTTTGACACTAATGTGGAGTGGTGCTCTCTGCTAGGCTGGGTCAGCCAGTTCTCCTGCCTGACTGGCCAAGTGATTGTAAAATCAGTAATGGTATATTTTACACACCATATTTCTTAAAAAACATAATTACTAGGGAAATTATTCTTCTTTTACTCTAGGATTTTTTCTTTTACTTTTTTTTTTTTTCCCAAAGACACATGTGCTCGCTCTCTCATAACATTCAAAATGAGGTCAGAAACTTGCACATATGTGGCTGTGTGTGCTTTCTCCTCCAACCAGAAATGACAAAGCAGAGTTTGGCAAGGCAATAAAGGAATGGCCACAAATCAGCCAGGATTATCTGACTTCCTTTAAGAAAGCCATAAATTGTTTACAGCAGCATTGGTCTTTAATGGCAGAATGGGGGGTGATGTAGGGGAAAGCTTTAATCTAACAATTTCAACACGTTGCCAAAGTCCTTTCCTGTAGTTTACAATAAAAGAACCTCCAAAGCATCTAACTTATGTTGGCTGGACTTTTTATTTTCGGGGAAAAGATCCTTCCCATGCTCCCTTCTCCTTCAATACAGAAATAGACTGGAGTGTAACGAGGCTACATTTTAAAGCATTAACCATTTGACAAAAATACTTGCAAAGATTTTAGCACCAGAAAACCTCTAGAGAAACTGGACAGAGCCTGGGATAATACACAACAGACTCTTCCAAGCTTAATGCACTGGGAATTGGAAGTGCATTAGGATTTTGGCTACAGCTGGGCTTTTTACGGCCACTGGATTCTCGGCACCACTGCTGCTAATAATACATAGGTGAGGGGGGACATGGAGACAGACAGCCTGCTGTGATTGCCACTCACTGTACACCACAAAACAGTTCCAAACAGGAGAAGGCAGCAGTCTAAAAAAATATGCTTTGGAAATGGAGTCAATCTGCACAGTTCCCATATATGAATTTCCAACAATTCCTCCTTCCCCCTCCAGTGCAATTCTACCTTCAAAGTTGTTTTATTCTGTTGTTCTTGCTTGTCCTAGAGGGCAATTGTGAAATTCAGAATCATCACTGGAATTTGGACAAAGAATATTTGTAAAGTTTGAAGGCGCCCATAGTGGCATTTTTAGAGATAGGGTCTATGCCTCCTGTATTTCTTTGTATGTTTTCCACTTCAGGGCTATTTCTCAGATGGCACCAGCACAAAAAAACGCAAACTTCTCCATTGCTTGCTATGGAAACCCTCTACATCTTTTCCTTCTGGGACCATCCCTGCTGTGGTACTGTACCTCTTTGTTCACATGCCACTTTTGGAAAATGCATTTCTACTGCAAAACTGATGTAAATAAATACAGCAGAGCTCAAATGGTTTGAAGAGTTTGTCAACAGAAAATATCCATTCCAGACTACTGGCTTCTGAGAACTGGAATGTTTCCAAATCTATTTATCACATCACTTTATAGAAGCTCTTTCCTCCCTCCTCTTGATATTTCAGAAATTTATTTGCCTCCCATTATAAAAATAAATACAAGTGCTTTCCTCCCCAATGCCCAAACAGTAATTAGTTATAATGATTGTTATTTATGTTGTGGCAGCGCCGTGGAGCCCCAGACAGAGGCAGGGACCTGATACGGTTACATGTTTATAATCCCTCTTCTGCATGCTACTTAACAGCATATTGCTCAAAAGCCAGTGAAAGCAATTTCTTCAAGTATCACAAAGAAGACTGCCAGCAAAGTTTCCCCAAAGCCTTGGATAAAATTCCCATGAAACTGAGAGGTTCCCCATACTGCAAACTCCAACTCTAGTGAGAGCCAGTCATCCGAGTTGAATTTTTTGTTTGGCTGAAAACAAACTCACAAGGCTGAAGTACAAAAAGGCAAATGTACGGTCTTTCCAGGGCAAGAGGGAAACCATTCCCCTGTTGAAAAGCTTTTCTTTAATAATTAGGGCTGAAAAATTACTTGCATTTTCCCATGCACTGATGAGAAAGTTATAGGAAGGAAGGAAACGCAGGAAGATCTGAACAGCACAGAAGCATAGGATGAAGTACTTTTATGGATAATTGCCATGCAACTCTCTATTTTGTTCCTAGTGCTTAGATATTATTAAGTAAAACTAATTAGAAATGCAATAGATAAATGTACTTGGAATTCTTCGTATCCTCTAAGTGGTTCCAATGCCACCCATCAGGCACCCTGCGTTTGCTGGGTAGGCAAATGATTTTCTCATAAAAAGCTGGACGACTCTTACCATGGATCATTTTCTCCTTTAACCTGCTCTATTACTGCTCCTCCTCTCCTCCTCCTCCAAAGTGAAATATAATATCCATCAGTGGAGTAATGATTCCTGAGCTAGAGACACAAGTAAAAAGCAAACCCCCCTCCCCAAGCGCTCAGCACAGAAGGCTTGATGAGCACAGCTAGTTAGCCCTGTCTCTAATTAATACATTTTGCTTTTCCTGCCAGGTGTGGCCCCATTTCTCACTCTCTGGTTTCCCTCCCCAACAATTTACTCTTAAAAACAGAAACAAGCGATGGAAACAGTAAAATACAAATAATAGAGCAAATCAGTGTTGTTTTTTTTTTCCCTTGCTGCTCGAGAACTTAAAAGAGGTTTGGGAAAAGAAAAAAAAAAAAACAAACCACAAAAAAATCCCGACCAAAACAAAAACCTTTCCACTAAGTAATTGAGTCTGTACTCTTGTATCAGACATTCAATGCTAATTTGGAGTCCTGTCTTATCGCATTACAGACAAACACAGGGCCCCTTACATCAAGTGCAACAAAATAGCTACACTCGGCATTATTAATGAAGTAGATGGATTAATTTCCTATTTATGAGAAGCTAACCAACTGGCTAGCTTGCTGACAGCACTATTAATGATCCTTAATGCCCCACAGGCGGTAATGGGTCCCGCTGGGAGATCTAGGAGCGCTGCAATTTGTATTGAGGATTTAGACATAACAAAAAAAAAAAAAAAAAAAAGCAAAAAAAAAAAAAAAAGCCCTCCTGGGAGCAGGCAGTTGATCAGCGGGCGCCCCGGCGGAACACAGCAGACAAATAATAAATGACAGCCTTGCGATTAAATCAAACCTTCTACTTTAAGTGTTAAAGTGTCTGACTGTCACTAACAATCTAGTGGTTGTTAAAGCCTCCCGGGGCCTCCAGGAACAGACGCAGTGAGCTGGAAGGTAAAAGGGGGGCGAGCGGCCACGGCGGCAGCGGGAGCCTGGCTGGCTTGGGAAGGGAAGCTGCTGCAAGGCAGGAATTTACACAGCCACCGAGCCCCAGCTCTGCTCTTTGAGGTACCACAGACCCAGGGAACTGGAGCCCCAAAAGTTTACATGAGCTTTGAAATAAAGATTTTACCTGGGAATGAGACAGCCCAGAGATTGCCTACTCCCAGCTCTCCAGCCCTGCTTACAGTGGACTCACAGCCCAGTGGGAATGGGAGTCCCACATGTAAGATCGTGTTTGCTGTAAATGAACATCTTGGCTGCTGCTATCTAGGAATTTTAGTTTCCATTCATATGCCTGTGCATGCAGGATTGAAACCAGAGGGCCATGTTTCCAGATTCAGAGGGGACAGGTTGAGGTGTGAACAGAAGTCCTGGAGGCAACATGGATTTCATTCACTTAGCCTTGATAAATAGAGCCATACACACTCTATCTTCCTTATATTTAGTCCCCTTGCTGCCCTAGACTGATCACATCCTGAGGCTGGGTGACAGCTTGGAGAAATCCCAATGCCTTCTCTTCTGGAGATCCATGTTCAGAGATAGAGATGAAACAGCAAGTAGGTGAGATGAAGACAAGCACTGAAAAGGTCCTTTGCCAGTCACCCTCTATCAAAACACCAAAGCAGGAGCCGAGGCTTAATGAGTTAAGGAGGCACAAAGCCAACGTTTTGTACTGATTGGGAGAGTACTCTCCTTTCTTTTTGTCATCTTCTCTCTGTGCCACGACCAAGTGTGGACTTCTGTATTCTTAGATCTTCTCCCACCTCACTTAGAAGTCCAGAACTACATATAATTAAGGTGAATAATGTGAATATGTCAAACAAGGTTAATGTAACTTTAAAGAAACATTTAGAAAATCAAGGGGAGTTGGATGTTGTGTACCTGCCATCAGAAGTAATAGAAATAAATTCTTGTAATCTAATCCATCTCAGGTAATCTCAAATTCCTTCCAGGTGCTTAGTAAAAGCTCTGAGGAAGATTTATGGCTCTTATTAGGTTTCACAGGCACTTAAAGGTGGACATGACACAGAAAGGCCATGGAGTGGACCCCTTACCCAACAGAGGAGCCCTCCATACAGCACATAGCTGTGAGGAACAGCAGCCCAGGAGAGGGAACTGGAATTTTGTCTGGTTGTGATACAGACTCCCTGAGAGCACTCCAAGATCCATCAAGGGTGTGGGATGATACCTGGTCTTCAAGAAACTCTCATGCAATTTATCTCATCATCATACCTTGATGGCACACCACGGGAAGAGAACCATAAATATTCAGCTCATACATATAAATACATGTGTATTTTCTGACAGAATTAGTATGCTTTAAATCATACATCTTCATAACATGTCACTGAAGAGAACCCACTGGAAAATACAGCAGCCAATTGGAATTTCTTTCCCTTACATGAGCTTCAGTAAAGAACATGTAAAAGAAAAAATACAGTGATCATGGGGAGCTCTGGTGAGCATTGGCTGCCAAGAAGGTGGCATGGACAGAGCCACACTTATTTATCCATCAGTTCATACAAGCTGCTCTGCTATAGCCTCTGGGTGGGGAAGCATTGATTTTTAAACATCACAAGCTAAAGAACAACGGATCTGACAAAACGTCAGTGTGGAACAGAGGCCTCCTGATGCAGGGAAGGCAAAGCACTGCCTCTGCCCTCAGGCAGGAGCCTCAGTCCAAAGGGTGAGAGATGTGCCCAGAGGCACCCGAGGGCAAGGGGAGGCTGCTGGGTGCTGAGGCTGCCCATCAGATCTCAATCAGGGTTTATTATGGGGGCAGAGAGCAGGGGGGGCAATTGCCACGCTTTCCTGCTCCCCATCAGGTATGACCTGAATTAATGCCATGCCCCAAAGGTCACAGGCAGGGCTGGGCAGTGTCAGAGCAGTGAGGGGGTCCCTGGGAGGAGGCGGAAGCACCAGCACTGGAAGGTAAGGGCCTCTGTAGCAAGGACACAAGTTTGGGACAACAGTCAACAACTGCACATCAGCTTTATGAGCCTAATTAGGAGCTCCAGCTTCTCCTGGTCAGACCAACAGGTTTTGCTTTGGCTGGTCATCACCTTTGGACATGTGGGTCACTAAAGGCAGGGCTGCACATGTCAGACAACAAAGTCATTATGTACAGAGAAAATGTTCTTCATAAGGCACCTTTCTCCCATTCATCACACAAAGAATTAAGACATACTGGTAATTTCTTTTGCTGTCCCCTCCTGTCTTCCTCATGCTGGCATAAAATTGGATCCTGAGCCTTGTTTGCTTGATCACGCTTCCCCTCCTCCAACCTGTCCTCGCCCCTTGCACCTCCCACCAATTTGCCCCCACCATCCTTGCTCGGATGGGGAAGGCAAAAAATAATAGTGACAGCCCCCACGGGAAAGCCAAGGGGCCCCTGCAAAGTGCACTGCGAAGAGGAGTGCGCCTGCTCACTCATCACATTTCGCATTCGTTCTGCCACTCGCTGTCAAATTAAAACGTGGCCAACAACTCATTTCTCCTGCTCTCACAGTTACAAATTAGTCCATTAAGCTGTCTGCAGCAAACCTTTTTTCCTCTTCCCAGTAATGGCCTCCGAGAATTCCTTCATAATCGCCAAGTCCTCCTGGGATGCCCACCGAAAGCAGATGGAGAAGCTCCCGGGTAATACAAGGCACTTTTTAATGACACAACATGCTGTGGGTCTTTTTTTATTTTGTTTTTTTGGTTTGGTTTTTTTTAATGTCCCTGTTCTCCCTTCATCATCTTTCCCCCTTCCCTGCTTTCTTCCACCAGGAGGATTAGGAATTGAAAAAAATAAATAAGAGAAGTGTGGATGCAGGGGCACGGATGCTCCTGTGCAGAGGCTGACAGCTACAGGAAGGAGTGTGGGGGGGAATCAGCCTCAACTCCCTAATTAAAACCTCCTAATTGAATTATCTTTATTGAAAAATTAGATCTTCCATTGGAAGCGTAGAGATCTGGGAAGACAGACAATCAAGTCCTCCTGTAGATGACTAATCTGTTTCATTTATTGTGTCTCCTCCTCCCCAGGCAGAGGCTGCACAGATGACGACCGTCTCTTCCGCGGGCCAGACCTGTCGCAGAGCGAATCGCTCCTGACAGAACAAGTTGCTTAATGCAGAATCCCCTCTCTTAAGGGATGTTTTGGAGAGCCAAAAGGACTTGAGTGTTATTAGCAAGTAAAGGGCTAGTACCTGCTGGGAGTTGTCTTTATTTATTTAAAAGAGCATCTTATAAAGTGAGGCTGTTGCAGCAGCTTGTTCATGCAGGTGGCACAGGGAAGGGACTGCCGACCCCAGCTTTGATGAGGGTTTTGTAACCCCCACAAAGCTGCTGTGTATAGAAACATGGCATTTAAAATAAGGCAAACAACATTTTCTGTACATTGCTGATGCACAGGAAAAAAATACACTCACTAAATACAGCCAGCTGGTACCCATACTCTACATTAAATAATAGCAGCTTCAGAGAGATCTTTCCTGTCCACCTGTTAACCCAAAGTTAGTCCTGGAGAGGCTGCTCTGCTCACCCACAACCCATGCAGCAGATGATGATGGTGAGCACCTGGACTGGAACATGGCTGTGCCCAGGTGGGACCTGTTCTGAGCTGGCACTGGCTCCCATTCCCAGCACAGAGCTCGGGAGCCTCCTGCCCTGATGGCAGCAGCTCTGAGGGCATCACCTTCCACACTGCCCTGTGCTGAAGAGCCTGGCCAGGAAGATGTGAGACTTTATACTGTGCAATAAGAAAAAACAACTTTTGGGGAATTGGTCCTTCCTTTCCACGTTACTGACATAAATTGAGTTCAGCCTCTATTTGATGTTTCTGTGAGAAGAGAAGAGGTTGTGAGAAGAGGCTGAATCTGCCCCAGAGGTAGCATTCACCTCCCAAAACCACAGATGGAAGCCTCTGGAGACAGAGACAAGATTAGTGGTGTCTGAAAAGATCCTATCCTAATTAATTTTTTTACTTTTTCAAAATAAGGAGAAAAAGCTCTTCCCAGTGGGAACTACCAGAGGCATGTTGGCAATTCTTGTTTCCAATGAACCACCAAAGGGTAGAGAACACAAATCAATCTTTGCCCATTTGCCTTCCTCCCTTTCTCCCAACAAACAAGAAGATTGGCTTCAAACTTGGAAGATGAAAATCTAATTAAATAAATACAGTAGGCATTCTTTCTATTTACTTGCTGACTTTGCAGTGGGGTCACTCCCACTGCCAAGTCTCCTCAGTGGCTGCGTGGGTTAACTTATCCTTTGCATCAAAGCTGAAATTCCTTATCTCATTGCAGATTTCCAGGAGCTGTGCCTTTAAGGATACATTTTGCAGCAAAATTATAAGATTTGGTGACACTCCAGTAGTCCCTCTCCAGCCTCCTCCCACACCAAATAAAATTCAGCGACTCGGCTGTCACCCTGCCGCTCTGCTCCCCGCTCTGCCGTGAGTGACAGGCATGCTGTGCTCTCACCATCCTGGGGAACAGCCAAAGTATTCATGGATCTTATTGCTAGACAGGCTGTGATAAGGCTGTTTTCATGGCTACACACCCCGCAGACAGGCATAAAGAGAAATAAGAAGGCGGCAGCGGAGAGTTAAGTCCTCTCAACACCTTCAGGAGATGCCGTGTGCTGAGGGCGAGAGAGGCTTTTCCATGGGCAGGGGCTGTGTTATGAATGTCGAGGTGGGGAGGGGAAGGAATAAACCAGTTTCCTGGAAGTGAAGAAAAATTGGCTGTCTTTGCGAGTCTGAGGCCAGCTGGGAAGACAGAGGCGTGATTCAACTTTCTGTGTAAAGAAAACCTACTCCAAGTGGCAGAAATATCCCAAAAAACCCACAACCAGCCCAAACCCCTAAGTCCTGGAGCAGGAGAAGGAAAAACACAACTTTCTCTAAACACAGACAAGTCAATATGAATAAAAAGTGTCCTTCATGCACCATAAATTATTACTTTAGGAAGAAAACAGACAGTTTTTCTTTGAACAGTAATATACAAATATTCCCACTGGCAGAACACAAAAAAGGAGGAAGACTCCAAGTAGATCACTGCACCCTTGGATTTTCTTACCACTGTCTGCTCATTTATCCTTTTTTCACAACACAGCCTTTCTGATTGTATTATGTTTATAGCAAATATGAGACAACATCCCTAGGCTTTTTCATAGCGTTCTTGTTTTTACAATAAATTCTGTGAAAGAAAGAGCTCACCTTTTTATCTTTCCTATTTACATGTGTACTCTATACAAAGGCAACAGCTAGAAGAAACCAACTAAAAACAAGAGATACCACAGTGCTTAGTAGAAGGTGAGGGAAATGGATACATGTAAGCTTGGACACAACAGGAGAACATCCATCCATGTGAACTCTGATTTTGGTGCAGACAATTAGCTAGAGAAGGCTTGGCCAGCATTAAAACAAATTCAGTGGCATTTGCAAGGAAGTCTGCTAGCTCTTCTCTATTTCTGTTGCACTGTTGTCCCAAAATATGATGAGAAGAGACGTGCAACTGGAAATTCTAGTTCAAATAAAAAGAAATCTCAATCATTGACACTAGGGTTGTACAGATGCTCATTTTAATGCTCCTGCCATATTTAAAATTGCACGAAAAATCCAAGTTAATCAGCTGAAGTCCCACTCACTTTCTGCAGGAGTCAACACCTTTGCGATGGCCAAGCAAGAAGGACTCTGGTTTAGCTGCTTGTGACAGCAATTGTGCACCCTGATCTATTTGCATACACATCTTTTTAACTAGCTCACTGCTCTGTTTAAAACATTTCCTTGAAATAACCTTGAACCTACAGCACACGTGCAGCGTGCCTGCCCAGATATAAATGCACATATGAGTTCAGTGTTATCATTATAAAAATATTTCAGTAGAGTAGTGCTTCAGTTAAGCATCAAAACTCCATAGCTTATAATTTTATTTCACTTCTTGGGGCAATTTCTAAGAAATATTTCAGCATTTTTTAACAGTAGATATACTAGAGACCATATACACCACTGCTGGCCTCTTGCTTCCATAAATCTTTCAAAACTAATATTTATACTCCCATGAAGGAGTGCTGGCTGCTTATTTTCCATCTCCGTAAAAGTGGACAGATCAATAGCTCTGTGTATGTTACTTGGAAACATGTCACAGCAGCCTCTAAAACCTCTTTTTCCTTTGTCTGAAATCGATTTCTGTAATATGCAAATATTAAGAAAAAGGAAGCTTTAAGTTTCCTCTTAGGATCCTTTGTGAATCCTTCGGTATCCAGACACCACTACGACGGAAAATTAAAACCCTGCCAGCAGTTTACCGTCTCCCCTGAGCGCCAGCCGTGCTGTGATCCTAACACTTTGCTCCAAGCTATGAAATTCTGCAATTTGCATATTCTCCACTTTGGGATTGTTTCGGCAAAAAGGTGGAACACCGCGGAGCTGCCTGCCCGCAAACACAGCCCTCTCCTCCGACAGCCTTCCTCCCTCTGAAGATGACAAAAGAGGAGCAGGAGATTTCCTCTGCCCCTCTATGCCAGTGGAAAGATAACACCACTCACTCTCTTGCTTTAGATGTTGCTGCACACCCAATTTTTTAGTTAATATGCAGGATCAGGAAAATTAAACTTGTGTTATGGACTCTTACTTTGAGAAGGAGCAAAGAGATGTGCTATTCACTGGAGCTTTTTTGTGAGACACTTGATTCCCCCCCCCCTTTTTTTTTTTTCCAGCACAGCTTGAGCCCCGAAGCTTTTATTAAAAAATAAAAAAGGGGGAAAAAAAAATCCCAAACCAAGCAGTGTACAAAAGTGGGGGGAGTAGAGAAGGTTTAACAAGCTCCAAGTCATAGATTATAAGCCTCTGCTAAAAATTTATGGCTGTTTGGATCTTTGCCACACTGAACAGATTGGCAAGCTGATCAGAATCGCAGCAGGCTGCCTAATGAGTCCCACACAATTTTTCACCCCATATTTTTCCAATAAAAAAGCAGTTAAATACCAACCGCAGCCACAGCAGAGCCTGCCATCTGGCTGCTTTTTTCTCCAGCCATCATTAAAATGGTTCTTGGCAGTTTACACCTCGCTTTTTTTCTGTACAGATGTGGAACGAATTTTCTGACAACCCTTGGATGAAACAGGGGGCTTTATTGAGCTTTACAGATTAACTGCCTAACTTCTGGTCCTAATTTTAAGTGTCTTAGCACACCGGAGGCATCATTTTAAGTGAGCTAATTGTACGTATCTGAGCCCACCAGCAACATTTGGTTAAGTTAAAGTGAGATTCAAAATCAACGTTTCGAGGAGCTGTGTAACCCACACCACCACGGTCACCAACATCCAGCCCGTGCTGTGAGTTCATAGGGATTAAAAATAATAACTGCAGGCACCGTGTTTGAAAGCGTCTGCAGAGGAAACCAAAGACTTATGGCTGAAACCCACTTATTGCAGCCAAATGAGTACGAGCAGCTTTATTTCTTGTTCTTTGCTTTGCAGCAGTTTGGTCAGCCGGGGAGTGAGGAGCCCCATATTTTGTGGTGACTCCACTGACCTGGCACAGCCCAATGAAGCTGCAGCCCTGGGTGTCTGGTCAGATGTGTTTGAGCCACTTGCAAGCAGCTCCCCTCGTCTCTTTGTCACTGGAAGATGAGAGTGAGCAGAAGAAGAAAGCTGATTTTGGAGCACGGTGCTTACACACTGAATATCTATTTTTTACAATCCGTGTTTGAAAACAGAAATGCAAAGCAAAGGCCTTTTAGAAATGTAGAAAATACAGGCAAGAAGCACGTTTAAAAACTGCTTGTGGGCCAAACAGAAGCAGGACAGGCTGGAGATGGACACAAGCGGCTGAGTGTCCACGGACAGTTTTGATGAATGCGGTCTGCGAGGCCGGGCACTTTGGGGGATGGGAGCAGCAGGGCAGCCAGCTGAAGTGCAGCTAAGATGCTTTGAAAACACTCTTTCAGTCTTTCCCTAATGACTTGTCAAGACCACAAAAGAAGCAGTGGAAGTGCAGGGCCTGGAGCCCAGGTCCTCTGAGGGCAAAGCTGGAGGGCTGTCAGACCCCTCTTTCTCCCGAAAGGATGACAAACAGCAGCAGAACATCAAGGAGGCTTTTTATCATTTTGCTCTCCTTTGCATCCCTAACACAGATTATTACTTATGCCAATCATCTTATAATGACCAGTGGATTTAAAAAATGAATAATTTATAGGAATGTTGATAACATTTATTTGTTTTCAGCAAGGACTTCATAGAATCATAGAAATGCAGTACAGAAAGGGACCTCGAAAGGTCATTCTAGACCCCCTGCTTTGAAAGAGATTATGTGCATAATAATGTAAATGACCCTATAACTGTACTCCAGAATCAACATTTTCATTAAGAAATATATTGCCCTTGTAATCCTACTGGTTGGGTAGATAACCTTCGAGCACAAGCTGACGCAACCACAGCTATCCAGGCTGGAAACAGGCAGGAACGGTGACCCTGAGACAGCACGAGTGGGCATTTATTCAGAAGCCTACCAAGCACAGGCTGGAGATGAATACAACTGGCTGACTGTGTAATGATAGCTTTAATTAATTTGCACTTCTGTGGCTGTCTGAAAAGGATGGCAGTTTTGGGGGACAGGAGCAGCAGAGCAGTCAGGTGCAGCTGCGAGTTGCTGTGTTGGAGATAAAGGGTTCCACATTTGTGCTCTGCTGTTGAAGTCATCCTTGGCCCCCAAACTGTGATGTGCCCTATCCCCATTACTGGAAATGGCTGTGCAAATTGCTGATGAAAAAGAGGAAAAAAATTACCTCCATCTCTTTAGTGGGTGCTGAAAGCTCCAATTTATCTCCTACCGATCGACCTAAAACACCAGTTCACCCTAAAAGCACTGATGTACTTTCAATGCACAACCCTGCAGCCTGCTGCAAACCTCATGGCAGTAATAAAAAGAATTGACTTGATCATCAGTAGTCAGGTCAGACAGTTCTGGGGTTCCAAACTCTATAATTTGGGCCTGGTGTGCAGGCTAGGGTAAAGGACCTGGTTTTACAGCAAAGTAAATTAAAGACTAACCAAATCTGTCAGAGTAACTTTTTTTTTTACTGTTACACTTCTGGTAAATTTTGCTTCTAAGAACTATTACTGTATGAAGAGTTATTCACATACACACTGCCTTGACATTTGCACTTTTTTATATAAACATTTTTACAATATTCCATTACCACAGAACGCACCAGCTAATAGCCAAATCCCTAAAGCTGCTAACAATCAAGTCTGGCTCAGAGTCGCCTCTGAATAACTTCCATTTCTTCAATGCTTTTGCACAGCAGGATTGCTAATAAACAATTGGGCAGTAAAACTACAAGTCAGCCAGTGCTCCCTCTGTCTTCTCCAGTTCAGGGAATTGCTCTAATACAATGTGGAAATATATCCTGTGACCAAGCAGCCTCTGGGAATTCTTACATTTCAGGTTGGATTGCCTTCATTTGGGTTATTTTGGGATATCCACAAAAATGAGTCCCAATTCCCTTTCCCTTGCTCTCTACCCCCCACAGTCATACACTCCACCAAGCAAAACATTCTAGCTACTTAAAATGTGGTCAGGGAATAAACTATTTCAAGGAAAAAAAAAAAACCAGTCTCATCTTAAATGGTTTCCATCCAATCAAACAATTTAGCCTAGAGGCTAAAATGATTTAGCCCTTACACAAGTCTCACACAATAGCGTTTGCATAACTTGCTCAGCTTTCTCTGCCCCATGGAGAGTTCCCAGCCCCCCGAGAAGACACAAAGGTAACTGTGCATTTGATCCAAGGCTAGTTTTCATCCTACTGAGGAATAGGGTTGTTCACCACAACTGAGGGTCTGGTAGGTTACCTATGTACAACAAAACGTGTTCCACAGGTCCATCAACCACCACATCCTCTGTGGGGCAGCCCCAGTCACATTTTCCAGCAATGGGGCCAATGAAAAGCAGGAGCAAGAGCTGCCAAACAAAGTAGGAGGCAAGGTGCTAAACAGCAGCTGTATCTTCATGGAGAAACCCTGATTCCAGCAGCACTGGTCAACCACACCACTATGGAACATTCCAAAATTCACATTTTAGGCTTTCATGCTTGTTTCAGCCTTGCAGTGCGCTTTATTTTTATTGCTTGTTATTGCTAAGTCAGTGTAACCAACATGCAGCCTTTCCAGATAATGTTCTTATGGTGAGTCTCAAAACTAGTTTTAAGGTTATTAGTGATCCTTTCCTCCTCACTATTTTTAAGGGTTCATCCATTACATTTGAGTTTTCAGTTGTAGGCAGAAATATGGTGCAAACTGATCCTAGAATTTTCCCCCTCAATCCTATTAAAAATAAATTTGCTTTATTGCAATGGCAAAAGAAAATTCACAGTGAAAAAGGTAAGAAATGGATTAAGGGTATTTTCAAGTCATTAATTTTCACTCAAAAACGTAATAAATTGAAACCACATTCCTAAGAAACAAGGCTTTGCCCGTGTCATTAAAAAATCTCAGCACTTCAAATCCATGGGATGTGTACAAAAAAAAGGAGAGTAAATAAGCAGAGAGGCTCTGGAGTTCTAAACAGAAGAGCTGGGCTCAGAATCTTACAGCAGCCATTTGGATGTCTTGGGGTTATATAGTTTGAATTCCGCATTTATAGGCATCAGCAGGAGTTTTGCCAATGACTTAACTGACTTTTATGCTATAAAGCTAGAATGATCCATTTTGATTAACTGCTCTGACCTGCTGCACAACACAGGCTTACAGCACAAGGCCAAGATTTCATCCCAAATCTGGACAGAGAGAGAGATGCACAACACATGAGCCAGCAGGACAAACACAACAATTTTAATTTTAAAATGCCAGATCGTGCTGGCAGGGGAAAACAGGGTGGATGATGGACAGTTCTGGATACTGAGAGGTTTCTTGAAATATTGGGAGATACTTGGCTATGTCAAGAGAGCTGACTGAGCTAGCTTTCATCTCTTGTTTTTAATTATCTTTACTCTCTCAGAATTTCCTTGTTGTGCTAAAAGTTGTCCTGGTGCAAGCCTCCTCCCAGATCTAATCTCTTTGCTTGAGGCAACTGGGGCAGGGTTATTTTGACACGAAAAGGGAGAGGACATATGTTGCATGCAAATGAGAGGGCCACAGCTCAGAGCAGACAGATTTTTTTTTTTTTTCCCCCTGCCCCAGGCACTTCTGTTGTTGCTTAACAGGATTTCCTGGGGATCTAGATCAACACTTTCACAAGAGGGTCTCTCAAGTCTGGCTCCCCCAGCCAGGCATCCCAGGGCAGCCTGGGGAGCGGGTCAGGCTCCGGGTGCTGCGCAGGGACAGCCCAAGGGCTCCTGCCCTCGCAGGGGAAGGACAGGGTGCTGATGGTGCCTGCGAAGGCTCAGCCCCACCGAGCACCGAGCTCACCTTCAGCCAAGCTGACTTGAGAGACGTGTCTGGGGAAAAGCTGGCCCGAGGCCACCAGCCTGGCCAGCCTCACTCGCGATTTGTTGTTCTCAGGTATTAACATTGGAAAATTGGCTACTGTGCACTGGCAGTAACTTCTCAATGTTATTTAATACATGTTATTGTATTCACATTGTAAAGGGCCCACACCCTGTTCTGATTCAAGACCTAGATACAGAGTCATTATGGTGCTATAAACACCACTTTTAAAAGCCTGACTATGTATTGACACAGTTTATTGTATGTGCAGAACAGACTCTCAAAACCACTCTCAAACATTGTGATGACATTTTACACGGGGCTCATATGTCCCCAGGATGGCATTAAATGAAATAAGACCATGAAACCTATGAAACAGCAAGATCTGTGCAAAATAATCCAATTTCAGAGATAAGAAATCAAGGCAACTTGGAGAGGAGGCCAGGTTCTGTGCTTGATCTGTCATCTTTGCTTGCCAAGATTGTAACAGACATCTAAGAGTGAATGTCACCAGGGGAAACGTTTGAGAACTTGCCTTTTGCTACTAAGAAAGGTGCTTAAATTTCAAAATGTCAAAATGGTAGGCTGCCCATGCCCAGACAAAAGTACCGAATCCATGAATATTTAAAAAAAAAAAAAAAAAAAGAAAAAAAAGAAGATAGTCTCAAAGCACTTGGCACAAATCACACCATTCATTGCAAGGAATCACTTCTGGCCAAGCTATCCCCATGGGCTTCGAGGGCTGTCAGCAAACAGCACAACCAGAATGAACTTGCAGGTCCCTCCCTCTGGCGGGTCTGCTCCAGCCGGGACGGGACTGCTGCTGTCGGGGATCGGGGCTGGCTTCCTCAGGATTAACTAATTATATCAAAATACTTGTCCGCCACCCCCAGTAAGGCAGATTTGGAACAGAAGCAGAGGACGAAAGCCTTACAGATGGTACTGCCACTCGGCAGCTTACAACAGGGCTTGGGTGCCCTCCTGACCTTTGCTGGCTGTCCCCAGAGAGCAGCCCCACAGGCACAGGCAGGAGCAAGTCAGATGGGGTCAACAGATGGCTGAGAATATGGTGCACATTAACACACATTCTTCATGAGCCTGTCTCTGGCCTAGGAATAAGCAGGAGAGGGATTTGGCCCCAGAGCACTCAGCAAAGCCATGGTCAATACTGCACTGAAACCTCTGCTGGCATCCACGAGGTAGACGAGCGCTTGCTGCCAGAGTTAAATATTCCATTCTTAAAGCACTATGGCACTGCTTTTGTGGTTTTGAGAAAGGCACGTTAAATTCTCTTTAAATGTGCTAGGAAAACCCCTGATGCATGATTTGTGTACAAATGGATGCTGCAGTGTTGTGTATGTCAAACTCTGCATATGGGTTACTTGATAATCATATAATTTGCCTTGACGCCTCTCTAAAAAGACATCATTGTCCCTCTAATTTTGATTCCTTGTAAATAATCAATCAATTAGCTAATCTGCTCAAATGCTCCCCCCACCCCTTTATGTTTTCAATTAAAAGTGTGAAAGGCAAGTGCAGACAGATTTACATGACGTTCCAGAGGCAAGAGTTGGTAATGGGTATTTTTTCACTGATCTTATCAGGTGCCCTTTAAGTACACTTGGGGTTTCTTGTGATCTTGGCTGCTAAGCAATTCTGAGCATTCATTTTTTTCCTGATGGAAGACATGTCTTTATGAGGTTGTCCTTTGGGAAACTCCATATATAAAATATCCAGCAAACTACTTAGGAAATGGTATTTTCCTTTCAAAAGCCTACCTGTGTTTTCCTGAAACTCTTAGAATGTGCAAACTGATCCTTCTGAGAGTATTCTGGCTTGGCAGGACTTATGCAACTTTTGTAGAGATAGCAAAAGGCATCTGTCTTCCACAGGGCCAAGTCTTGGCCAAATTTCACATCTTTGCTTCAAAGAACCTAAGTGTGCAAGTTTCTTAGCAAACTATTTGCAAGCGCTTATAACATGACCAAACCAATTTATTTCTATCTACCTTTTTTTTTTTTTAAGGCAGCCAAATCTTTCTATTTGAACTTTCAAAGAAAAGGAAATCAGCTGCAGGCAGACACACGACATGGAAAATTTCAGCTCCAACAGTTAAAGTTTGGCAAAGCTACAGGCAATTGTCAACAGCCCTGCAAGGGAAGTGCCAGACAATCCCCACATCGGGCTGGGCTTCCAGCTCCACCTGCAGCCTGGCCAGGAAGGCATGGACATTGTGTCAGCTCCATGCCCTCTTTTAAATGAGTCAGGGGCAGAGATTTGTGGTGTGCATTGTGAGTGGATTGCAAATAACTGATGGCTGACGTGTAGAAGGCACAGCCTTACAACTGGGGGGCCTTATAGCAGGGGAAGATCAATCAGGGCCACTCCGTAACCCTTGAAACACTCACCCATTATTCACACGGATTTGGAGTCTACCTTTAGACATTTCAGGTGACACTGGCTGGAATACAGTGTTTACATATAATGTTAAATTATATCTTCAATCAAAAGGAAATGTTAATTCCTCAAACTGCGAAATAACAAGTCCGAGTCTTGCCAAGATAAAAATCAAACAAAGAAAATGAATTAGAACAACACAAAACCGAGCAGCGACTGGAAAGGCACAACACTTTTCCCCAAGCCAAAGGCTTACTCATGTATATAGCATGAAATATTCTTTCAGGGACTAGCCAAATTTTTAAAATTAAACACAATCAAGCTTAGTAATAAATTTTATCCTTCTACAAGAGGTAAGGATATACTTTGTAGCATAAAGCATTAGTGATCACACTTATCTCTGTTTTTCAGATGAGAGGTGGCATTACCTTGTGGACTAAAAATGGCAAAGCAGGTATGGCACTCACATCCCTGTGGGGTTATTAATTCCTGGGAGCACTGAGGCAATGCCACACTCACTTATTTCTGCTACATAACTACCCTAAAATCCTTTCTGTGACACACTCATTGCACTGGAGCTAGAAAGTGCCACTACTACCCTCAGAGCAACAGTCAGACACCTCAGTTATTTCAAGAGAAAATCCAGTTGCAAGGCGGGGGGGATCTGTACAAATTTTAATGCACCCAGCTCTCACCTTTGGTATCATTTTCCCCTAATAAGACAGGGATGATCACACTTGCATATCTGTTAGAGTGGGACAAGGACAAGTTAATGTGCGTTCCGCATTCTGAAAGTGGAGCATAATAAGTGCATGAATTATTTATGTGTATAAATTTAAACTCTTTGATTGAAATGTAAGACTGGTTGATTAGAAATAAACTTCCTTCATCTTTGATACCTAGATGCTCTGCCACAGGAGCTTTAGACACTGTGGGCTCCGTGGTTGCACATTCCCATCTCCTCCTTCAGTGCCAGCACTGGAATTCATGAAATAACACAGAAATCCAGAGCTGTCCCTGATGAAGAGAAGCCAAACAGAAGTGCCCCAAACCTCCAACTTTTCAGCTAGCTGAGTTTCCTGGAGCAGTTCACTACAAAAACACAGAATGGTGGCAGTGCCAGAGGGAACACGTGGCTGTGACACAGAGGCCATCAGCTGCCACCAAACCTCACACCAGGTTAAACACCCGTCACCAGCACATCCACCTCTTCCTAGAAATTTCATTTTTTCCTGAAAACATGTCTCTGTATCTCTAGTTATCTCTCCCAGTAGTATAGTAGCATAACAGAGGCCCATCAGTGATCTCCTGCACTAAATGCTTAAACCACCTCATTTAATAATCTGAAGAAAGGAGAAAGTCCCAGACAATCAAGTGACACAGTGATTTGTTATCAGGGGGTCTCAAAGGTAGAGCTGCAAGAATAAGAAATATGTATTCAGAAAACAAAGTCACACAACCAACAATACCCTGTGTAGATAAGGCCTCTCAATTAAATGTGTTCTCTTGCTGATGTGGATTTAAATTGGAGCTCTCACTGCTCTTTCCTCCAGACACCAGGCAGGTATCAACTAAAACGTAGCTTCCTGTAAGAAAGGCATAACCTCTAATCTGAAAAAGTGACCTCTCATTACCCCTTGGGCACCAAGTTTTCCTGCAACTTCAGATCCTGTTTATACAATTTATTTCCTCAGCACAGCACTAAAAGCAGTACCTGAGTACTCATCCCATCCTGCCAGAGCAGCATGCTCAGTGAGGGGTTACAAGCAATTTTGTAATTTTGCCTGTTTTAGTTGCAGATGCTGAACGGAGAGTTTGTATATAATATGAAAAAGAGTAAGAGAACATCAATTATTAATGCAGCCTCATGAAGCAATTAATTTGCTGGGTCATTAACTCACCATCTACACAGGAATTCTAAAATCCCACAGCAGAAAAATGCTGGTCTGAGTATGGCTGAAGGCATTTCTGTGTGGGGCAGTGTCTCCAAAGCCCAAGGCCAAGAGCTGCAGGAGTTTGTGGTAAGCCTGGTGCTATGAACCACATGAATTTTTGACATTTATTCCAGGAGATCTGCATGACCACCTCAGTGGAGATCACCATCCATCACTCCTTTGCTTTGCTTACAATTTTCCTCATTAATCTCAATGCAGATTTAATTCAACTTCACTCAGTCCATGCTTCATACTAACCAGAAATGCCATACTGGGTTCATCTTTTGTTTCCAAAATACATTTGGCTCACTGTTTTTAAGCAACACAAGTGGCATTTGTGCACCAGCACGCCAGACTGGACTTCTAATGCATGTTAAGTCTTTCAGAACAGCTCTACAGCACAGCCAACACCACCTAGAGCTGCTGGTGTCATTGTGACAGCTGAAATATTAATTTTTGAAAATTATTGTTCTAAAAAATTATGGTCTTCACACTTTCCTTGACACAAGGTAAGACATGCTGTCTTCCCTCCACCTAAGGCAGCTTTCCCTCCCAGCCATTATCAATAATCACCGTTCCAGCAGACTGATGCATATGCTGGCTGGCTTTGCCACATTAAGCCTCTCTCTGCTGGAAGAGGCATTAATTATAAGCAGGCAAGAAGAAACTTCTGCAGCATTGATGGCTGCTCTGCTGGGTGCTTTTCCTTGTACTAAGCTTGTTTTCATTAACTTTCCAAATAAATGATAAAAGGCCCAGGCATGGGCAACAGAAAGACAAACCCACAATCAATGGAGTAGCTGGCTGCCTTCCTGTGCGTGTGTGAGGAAGCTTTGTTCAGATCCGTGCAAGCACACACACACACAGGCTTTCCTGCCGAGCAGTTTAACTAATCCAACCAGGAATATAAAATATTAGCTCGCTAGGAGCTCCAGCACTTGGCTACATTCTTGGTGTCGTGGTTCCAAGCTAAAACCAAACTTGCTCGGGCTAGGGCGCTTTGTGTTCTGCCTCCAGGCTTGGTAAAAATCACTCAACAGAGAAGTGGATCAATGCATTCTGTTCTTACTGAAAAGCAATTCTGACAACACTCAGGATTTCAATATAAAATACCAATGACTGTTATATGGATTATGTTTATTAAAACTGTGATTATTAATTGTGTCAATTAATTACCACATTTTATATACACGTTAGAGTTCAGAACATGGGTCAGAACAGAGACTCCCTGTATTCCCCTTCAAGTGCTGCCCAGACAGAGAGCAAGAAGAATATCTGACTAAAGTTCTGCTTTAAAAGTTCCAAGTTTACAAGTTTTAAAGGAGTACTGTGCTCAAGCAGGAGTCACAGCTCTCCCTGGCAACTGCAAACTAATCTTCCAGACCTCACAGATAGGTTAAAGAAAAACCTCCTGCACCCGCCAGCAGAAACATTCAAAAGAAAATTAAAAAACATATCCCCAATCCAATGTGTTGTTCTAAATAACGATTTTAAGAAAAATCACATTATTTTCTGGAGCCTGACTCATGATTTTTAAACATTTGGGGTTTGCCAAACTGCTGGTATAAATCTGGAACCGCTCCACTGACGCCAGTGAAACTGCACCAGTGTAAAAATGGCATCAGGGAGAACAGAAACAGGCTGAGAGAATTGGACAGCTGTGACCACTAACACAGGCTGCACATTAGGAAAGATCAAAGACTAATTTTTACAAAACAGTTTGGCTTGTTCTTTATTTTACTGAATTAGGGTAGAACATGGCTCACATTTGCTCTCAGTAGCTTGACAGGCTAAAAATTCTTCCCTGACTTTTGGACACAGCATAATACCAGTGGGTATTTAGTCAGCTATTTTTCGGAGAGGTATTTTTATCTCCAGTTAGGAGGCTTCAATCACTTGAAATATAAGATTATCTTTCCTCCCCAACTGCATGACTGTGGTGAGGATGCCATAGCTGATAAACACGACCTTCTGGTCCAAAATCCCATCCCACTCCTCATCTTCATCACTCAGAAACATCCCCAACCCCTTGACAAGGGGAACACAGACCAACAATAATGCCCCTGAAGTTTAAACACACGAACCTTTTACCGTGTTGAAAAAGGAGAGGAAAAAAGAGCACAGGCATTGGAGAGCACTACGGATCAGGGCAACTGACTGCTCAGCAGAAACAGAGGGCAAGGGGTGGGGGCATCATTATCTGGCAGGGAAGGTGCTCTCCAGAACCAGTGTTCACACCCATCTGCAGAGAAAACAACTGTCATCCTCAAAAGCCCCTCAGAGCTGGCAATTTTTAGGCACAGACTCTCTGTCAGGAAAGGCTGGATCTTGGCAGCAGCGTGTTACTGATAGGAATGATAAACCAGCAGGGTTATATGAACATGTCTATCTCCAAGGCCAGAAGAAAAGGAAAGCTAATATCTCCAAGGCCCTTTTGAGGGAATAATCATAAAAGCTACAGAAGCATTTCCCGTTTTTTTTGTATCGTGATTAAATCTGTTTCTAGCATTACACCTTTAAGAAAGATCAAAGGGAGGCAGTGAGGGAAGGAGGTGCACAATGACTTCCACTAATTGAAGCAAGCTGAAGCGTCCAGCACCTTCTGGGTTTTCCAAAGTTTCCCCCTCTATCTCAGCATTTCCTCTGCCCTCCCCTGCGGCCTCCCTGCCCCAGCCTCTGCAAAAGCATCCAGATGACTGACACAACAGAGGTGCCTTTTACAGCTGCCTAGATACAGGAGCAGGAATAAAACCATCCCAAATCTCAGTATAATCACTGGCAGAAACTCACTGCAGTTCTTCCATTGTTTCACTTCCACGACTCCTCTTTTCTATCTTGAAGAAAGGACACCCAGGTTTAGAAATTCTTAACAACTTATGTATATCAATGCCAAAAACACTGAAACACTGCATGCAACTCATCCCGGTAATAAAACCTATCAAAGCAAAGCTGTACTGGGAAAAAACTAGTTTCTCAGCATAACTGTATGTGCAGCAGTTTTTGCCAATCTCCTCCTACCCCAGACCAACCTAATTAAGCTGCTAGAATTTGTAGTGTAAAGATAACCACGGCATCCCAAGTGGGGCTTTGTAATAACCTGAGTCTGCCTCAAGCGCGATAACGCTGCGAGCATCGTGGGCTCTGCACTCAGCCAGACAAATGCTCTTGGATACCCCTATCCTTCCCATTTACCTTCTCCAGTGTCTCTGCTTCCTTCTCTCATCCATCTGTGCCTTGATTATAAGCTCTTGGGGAACTCCTGGGAGGTGCTGGCTTCACAGGAGAGGCCGGGGTCTGCATCCGCCTCTACAGACCCTACAATTCCATCCTCTCATCCCACGGCCCTTGTGCGTGAGCAAGGAAGAGAGCTGCTTGTAAATGCCTCCAAGGGTCAAGTGCAACTTTGCCTTTGATGCTTAATAAAGTTTTGAAATCAAAAGCACCATGTAAATGTTGTTCTTATTATCAGGTAGGTGTGCTCTGGTTTTCTTCCAAGGGAGCTCAGCTGCTGAAAGCGGCTGGTGCTACACGAAGGTCTTGGATGTTCGACATTCAACTTTGCAGGGAGTAGACTGACATGAGAGCTTGGCACACAGCAATGAAAGAGGATGCAATCTGATTTGGCAAATTAGCCCCTGGGATGATGCAGTTGCCATATGTACCTAGGTGCCAAATTTCAAATGGAGCAGAGTGACCTGACCCTGACCTTTAGCTCTGAGCGCTAAATTCCCTCTCCGGGGAGCCTCTCTAGCCCGAAGCATGTTTCAAAGCTGTGAAGAGAAAAAATGTATTCACCTGGGGGATATTTACAGCAGAACATTTGTTTTCACTTATGCTGAAATCTAAGGAGAGTTTTGGTAGAGTCCCTGCATGTCATTCATTCCATCAACAGGTTTTGCAGCTCTTCATATGCAGGTGTCTGAGGCCTGTGCAAATCTCTCTGGCTGACCACAAGTATCTGATGAAATCTCTGTTCTAGACAATAATTTGCTCAATTTGGGGTTTTTCAAACAGAAGCAAACATCATCTTCTGTTTACCATCACCCTGTTTACCAAAGACACTGCAAGACAAGATAAGGAGGCCACCAGCTACAAAAATTGGCCACTCTTAATAAATACACTCAAGAAGTTTACAAGAAGTATTGTAAATAACTTAACCCACACTTCCAAGAAGCCAAGTGTTTTGTTTAGTTTGGTTGTTTTTTTTTTTTAATCATGGCACTGCAAACTGGTAGTTAGTTTGCTAATTAAAAACAATTGCCCAATGTGTCATCAGGGAGCAAGTAAGACAGGTTAGAAGGAAGAATAAATTTAACTAGAGGTGATGCTCAGAACTTTCTGATCATCAGACTAGTGTTATGATACCCAAAATACAGGTACAGTAAAGAAAGACAAAGGAAGGCAAGTAAAGGTTCAAAGACAAGGCAGATTAGTTAAAATAGTTATACAACTCAAACCAACTTCAGACCTTTACAGATCAGTTCAGTAATGAAATGTCACTAAAGGCATCCTCCATGTGGGCATGCTTTCATTTGGCTTTTGGCTTAATCATTTTAGTTGACTTGCATTAATTTTTCTGAGTAACCTGGGTGTGGACACGAAGCCAGAGATCACCTCAAACATGCCTGCTCTTCTGGAAAACAGTGTCAGCTCTAGAAACAACTGCCTTGCTTTTTGCCAATCCACTCAAACATTGATGGTTTGAAAACTTACCCAAACACTCTTTCAGACTCAGGTTGGCAAGAAAGAGATTGTGGAAGTATTCAGGGAAAAGCTGAGAAGAGCTTCAAGCAGCATTATGGGCCATGCAATAGCTTTGGGAAAGGCAGCAGTATAGATGAACCAGGCTTCCATCTAGTCAGCTAGCAGAAATACATCTTTATTTCAAGGAATTGAGTCACTTCTGAAATGCACCATTTGTTTAAATTACAGGAAATAAAGGTTTACAATCAGGGACAAGCTTGGCAAACCTTGTTAAGAAAAAACAATGGTTTGTACCATCTGCAGAACCTGATCTCTGGAAGGCTGATACATCCCTAAAAGCAGCAGCCAAAGGCAAGAGAAGGCTTTGCTAAACTTGTGTTCCTATCCAAGTTTCACATAGAGAACATCTGTTTGCACCCAACAACATACAGAGGCATTTGATAAACACTTTCTTGCTTCTCACTTTAGGATGGCTCTTTGGCTCACACAAAACCTAACACTACTTTTTATATAGTCTCACTTACTTCAAGTGCCATAAAACCAGGCATGAAAAAAGCAAATGTTTAAAGATGCAAAGTAAAAGCATTTCAAAAAATCTGGGGGAAAAAAGTACTTCGGATTTTCCATGCAGTCTTAGTTTAGCTCCTCTTTGCACACATGCTTTAGTTGTGTTGTGTTTTCAAAGTCTGGCTCCCACATTTCCTCAGCAATCCCTTCACAGGCTCTGGTTCCCCAACACCACATCAGGCCCACACCTCCACCCTGCAGCACCTGTCATCTTCTTCCACACTGCTGGATGCCAACAGGAAAAGCTGTAAGTGTAAACGGATGCGCTTTTGCCATCTACCATATTCTCTGCTCCAGAACTTTGCTGGCAGCAAGGAGAACTAAGTGGAAGATCTCACTCTGCTGAAGTGTTTCAGCTGAAATTCACCCAAATAATTCAGTCTGAAGAAGACTCTCAGTAAGAAAATTCACAATGACAAGGTCTGGGCAGATTGTAAGCATGTAAAAGCAGGGCTTCATGGTATAAACTGTAGGATAACTTTGACATCTGGTTTTCCTTCCTGTCCTCTTTACAGGAGGGTGGAAAAGACTTCTATGTTCTGTGACTTTGAGAATGAAGAGAACGTGTCTCCGAAGCTATTCCAAAATAAACAAGGATAATTTGTGTATTCAGGATGACAGTAAAGCTTACCAGCGAAAAGCTTCTAGCTGAGAATGAAGTCAGCTGCACATGACAGAGACAAATGCTGTTTCAAGGAAAAAAATTGTGCAGAGATTGGACAAGATTTTCCATGCTCATTTTGCCTTTAGAAAATAACCCTGAACTTTAGACTCACAAGAACACGCTGAGAGACAAGCATCTTTTACCTTGCCTTGGCAGCTTCAGAAGAATGCTAGGCATAAATCATAGGAACAAACAAAATAGTCATAAAAAACCCTTGCTGCATGACACAGACTAGAGCAGAGGATGTATTCAGACAGTGATTCACGAGCAATGCTCCTGAAAGTGCTATTGTGTCATTTCCCAGCACCTCCCAATTCCTACCAGCAGGCTAAAGCAGCAATTAAAGAAGTGGGAGCACTCTGCAAGCCTTCCCTGTCTGTAACAGGCCCACATCCAGCTATTTATCAGGTAATCCAATTACTATGATGTGACCTTCCTTCATGCATAAATGTCTAGTCAGACTGCAGGATGGCCTATCAGCCTGTTTTCCTTAGGATGCAAGCTTCTGTTCCTCTAATAACAGAGGTTATTTCAAAACACAGCTACTGCACAAAACATTGCACCTCCTCTGCATCCCCTGTCATCGTTTCCCAGTTGTCTGGAGAGCCTAGCCACAGTGGGAACAGGTTGAGACCAGTCTCCTGCACTCTTAGACCAGGCTTTTCTTCCCACTAACACCTACAGACCTGCCTCATGATCCTCCTCAAATTTCTCTTTAATGGCAATGCCACAGACAGCAGTTAGGCCTCCCAGGTCTGACAAAGCCACTCCTCACCTTGTTGGCTTAGGGGACCTCTTTAGAGCCCATGCACACTCTCTCCTGCCTTCTCCCTGCCACCTGTAGGAGGGACAGCCTTTTTGTGAACTAAGTGTCCTGGTGAGGATTTGGTCCTTGGCTGGAGCTCCTGGGTCATTTCCAACATCACCAACAGAGCTGACTTTGGAAATCAGTGACAAAGCTGCAGCACTGACTATCGTGACCCAGGAAAGTAACACTGAAGAACTTGGATTCCTGGTCAGTGTGTGAGGCAAGTCCCTGTTCATACTCCATTTGAAACAGGCTTTTTCAAGGGATGCAGGGCTTTTGCTTGGAAATAAGCCAAGGGAGGACCTTGAGCTGTATCCATTGACCTCTGATGACAGAGATTAGATAACAAGTGAATGGAAGTACTTTCAGCAGTGGTGCTGTGTGCTGACAGACATAATAAAGAGCATGTATCATGGCATTACCCAGCATATATAATTCCCTGGAGAGACTACCCAGTGGAAAAAAAAAAAAAAAAGACTTTGGTATGGTCCCTGTTTGTTACACCGATTTTCCTGGCTTTCTTAAAGGAGAGAATACTTTCCAACTCACTCCTGCTGAAAAATGTTACAGCCTCTGCACACTCCAGAAGAAAACTACATTTCTTGATGCTCAAGGGCCACTTCAAAACACCCTTTATTTCCTTTAATTTGATGTTTTTCACACGATGCTTCAACACGAAATATCTGATAAACTAAGAACCAAAAGTTAAGGCACAGGAGAGGAAGATGTGCAGGTGGGAGAGCAGGTACACACCTCTGGCCAAGTGAAAATGATAAATAAAACCAAAACCAGTAAGGAGTTTCTAAACAGAATGGATCACAGCAGCCTGTCTGGTGGTCTGTACACAAGCACCATCCAAGCCACAGGCACAGAGTCCAAAGCTCCCCTCCCTGCTCTGTGTCTCCTTCACCCTACGCAGGCAGAGGCAGCTGCTATGAGGAACAAGGAATGTCTCTTCCCTGTGTGAAGCTTTACTGAGCCCTGGAAACATCACAGAGGCCTTCGTGGAGCAGCTGATCTGGACAGGAATCCCAGTAATCAAATCACGGTGGTGGCTTCAATGTGATTTCCCCAGCACTGTACGAAAGGCCACCGGCAAGGATTACCCGGGACAATTTAATTATGTGTGAAAACAGCTGCAAAGCTTTATGGGGTTTTAGGGCTGTTGTTCTTTGGATAGGAGGGGGGAAAGGAGAGGGAATCAGCCATGGAGTAAGCTGGTTGGGAATGATCTGTGGTGGCAGGGAAACACCCTGTCATACACACGAGCAAAAGATTAAGGACTGGTATAAACAAAGCCAATTTTTCTCAAAGGGCCTGTTTTTTTGTGACTTGTCACCTGGAACCAGGTCAGTGTGACCTGCTGCACCCCACATCCCCAGAGCCACAGGAGATGACTGCTCATTTCCTGCACACACCTTCATCCAGAGAAAAGCCAACTTTGCCACTGTTTTCCTGTGCACCCATGTTAAGAGACCACGATGGCCTAAGGGACAGTGAGGTGCACTCTTGCTGATACTAGCTGAAATCTTGCACTCTTGCTGATACTAGCTGAAATCTTGGTCATACTTAAATGAAAGAGGATTTTACTGCTGCCTTTGAACAGGCCAGAGATTCACCTGTGAGAATACAATGTATGGAGAACAGAAGGTAACAAGGTCCAAGGAAAAATTACACATTGTCTTTCAGACCCCCTTTTCCCTCCTTGATTCCATTAAAAGGTCCCTGTGCCTTGTAAAATATCTGTAGGGAAAAACAAACCACCACAGAAAATACTTCACTGAGTATTACTTTCCTCAGGCATGATGAGAGCTCATCAATGCAGTCTGTAAGCTGTTTGATTTAAGGACTCCACCAAACATGTCTCTCACAAAAATTACAATACATATGGTATTTGTTTGTCTTTGTTTTCATTTCAATTTTATTTCTGGATTCTCCTTTGCTCTGTAAGTTATTTTTCTTGCATGACAAGCAATATCCAGTTATTCATGCACTGCCTCTTTTTATTTTAAGTTTTGACATTTTGCCCAAATTTAAGACAACAAGATGCTTCCTAGAGGTTCTCCTAGCTTCAATGAGGTCTCCCATACTTCTGGCTTTTAAAAACTAGTACATACTAAACCTAATACACATAAAACCAAGGCACACAGTTAAGTGACATCAGCCACAATTTCCATTCCACATGTGTGTATGTTCTGTGTCTGTGCACAATGGTGCTTCCAACCTGAAAACAATGCATTCAAGGAAAGAAATATGGGTTTGTGTGATGGGATTTCCAATGGAGCCTCAAGGACTTTGGTATCCCTAGACTATAAAGAAAGTCCAGAGAACAGAATGCTTAACATCTCCAGCCTCCTTTGAATTCCCAGCCTTACTGAACGGAGAATAAAGAAAGCAGGAATCCACTAATTAAAGAGAAATGGGGCTTATTTGTCTTGGTTTCTGAAGTCACAGTTCTCCACTTCTGAAAACACAAGTTTCTCACCAGTTCTTTTCTGCCCTAGGGCTGTGACCTAAGCAGCTTAAATGATACACAGATTTTGGTCGAAATCTGCTCCTTATTTGCTGGACTTCAAATGTGCAAGCAATTACTGAATGGGTCTCGTTTATTGAATAAAAGTATTTAGGCATTATGTTTACAAAGGCCTAGAAACATTAAAATCTAGTGAAAAACAATTACTTTTACAGAATACATCTGCAAGCAATATGAAGTCATTTTGTTTTTGTAAATTTCTCCGTAATAGACTTATTGTTGATGTGGAAAATGTTCACATTGCAGCAGTGAATAATTTTGAAATGCCAAACTTAATAAAGGAGAAATTATTGCAAATAATATCACAGCCCTTAAAGAAAAAAAAAAGCCAAAATACCAGCGGTTTCCTGACTAGTCAATCCTCTTCAGATTGGCAGAACCTCTTCAGACTAATCAGGAAGAGTTAGACAAATAGTTACTTTATTATGGAGGCTGTCAAATAAATCAGAATCTGGCAAGTAACTGTTTTTGAGCCCTGCAGCCGGCCTGGCTTCTTTTCCTGCAAAGCCAAGGCAGTTCCAGCAGACCCACGGATGTGTGTTTGTCTGCAGAGCAACGTGTAGGCTTCAGGCCTCTAAACAAAACTTCTTCCAAATCTGGGCCAGCATTTTTCTTGGCTTCCTCAGGTTTTGTTGTGGAACATGGCTGAGAGAAGAAATGTTTTCTAACCAATTAATTCAAGTCACTGCTGTTATTTTTAATGGAGAGCTCTGAAGCTCAGCTCACAAAGGGTAATGAGAAAATAATGTTTTAAACAACATCATCAGAGGAATTAGGCCATGGACTTGAACTACATTATCCAGTTCTTGCTGCAGAGTTATTTTGCCCCCCCCAATGTTTGCTCTTTACAATGGCACGATGAATGGGAATTTTGCCTACGGTACAAGCCTGAGACACAGCCACAGCTGAAGGTCAGGGAACAGCGAGTTTCAGCACTCAGCCACAAGAAATGGGCTCTGTGCTGCCACAGCCCCCGTTCCAAACACAATCCCAGTGCCCGAGGGCTTCCTGGGCTTGGGAGTGAGTGAAAACTGAGTTCTGGTTTTAGCAGGGCACTAGGACACAGGCTTAATCCACTGTCTCACAGCACTTCAAGTATTTAAACAGAGGAGATGCAGAGGAGACTTAGGTACAGGGTTAGCATTGCTCAGTCATTCTGCTGAACACAGGGAAGAAGAGTAACTACACTGAGAGCCAACAACATCACCTTTTCTACCTCCAGTCAATCCTTGTGCTGTTTATCTGCCTTGGACAACATTAACTTGAAATACAAGGCAGAGGGAAGGCAAAAGGGAGACAGGGTAGGGAGGGAGAAAGTTTGAAATTATAAAACAGAATGGATTTAATGATCACTGGGGCTTACAGGCCCATCTGAAATGCTTTCAAGCACTGCTACTGTACCAAATATATCCACCAGCTGAACAGCCAAGAACTGTAGCTGGAAGCTGTTAGGATTGCCCAGGCAAGAACTGTCCTTCCTCCTACCTCCTTTACATCCAGGGAATGCAAACTGGCAGCACTGACAAATCAACTCAATGCCAGTGATCATACAGACTAAGAAAGTGGGATATAATAACTTTTGATGCTAATGAGAGGGCTTAAAAAGATCCTTTTTTTTTTTTTCACTAGATCACATTAAAAATAAGTGGCACAGACAGACTTGCACCTGCTTCCAGATGAAAGTGGTAGCTAGTGCAGTGCTGTTCTTAATACAAATTAACTTCTAATACACATCTGCTTTAGTTCTAGTTGACTTTACAGTGATACTAAAAATAACTGGCAGGCATACTTCTCCCCTTCCCCATGTCTCAATACAGATTCTCTGTCTTACGGATCCTAAAATGCAACACTCTGTAAATACAAACAATCACTAAGTGCATACCATCCTACACATAACATTCGTTAGGTTTTGTGGGGAAGAGCCACAGATTGGTCCTTGAAGGCAGCCTGTCTCATGGAGAAAACCACCTGCAGGAGATTGGCATCTCACAGCCCAGGGCAGAGCAGAGGAGGTGCCACTGATGCTGTCAGACAAAAACTGAGAGATGGGAAAAGGACAAGAAACTCATGTTTCACCAAAAAAAAAAAAAAAAAAAAAAAGATACANAAAAAAAAAAAAAAGGAGACTAAAAATACAAGGATGGGAAGGAGACCTTTTTGGTAGGGTATGTGTTGTTTTATGGGAACAAGCTCACCTTCACAGTACAAAAAAAAAATAAAATCTTACTTTCCTTCAGCTTCACCTTCTGTAGGCAGGGTAAGGTTATCCATAAATTTAAAGGGGGTGAAAATGGCTGCAGTCACTCAGTAACTGGGAGCTGAGAGTCCATAATATATAGTGACATGTATAACACACGTTGGTCACTTTAGCCACCTTTGTGGCAATTAATAAAAAGAACAGACACCTTAAAATCTTTTTTGGTTACCAAAGGTTACTCTGTGCTTTTATCCTTGCATGATACCTTAATTGAGTTTATATATGAATGGGATCCCCTTCAATTTTAGGCTAATGTTCTTTTATATTTATAATATTCAGGATAGCGACACATGCTTGATTACCTTTAAAACACTTATCATGATTCCATTTAAAAATAAATGAATCCCATTTAAAAGTGACTTGTCCCCATCTTCTAGTATTTATGGACAAGGACATATGGGGCTGATTTCCCTCATTATTAAGAAGCACGTCTGAGGCTTAAATCATTTAAATTATTCATTGACAGCAATTGGGCTACTCATACAAACTCCTCCTTACATAAGGAGTCCCACTGATAGACCAGTCAAGTGGATGAAGCTGGCTGAACAGATTTTGGGATGCACAGCATACCCATGGACACTGCTGACTTTGATTAGGGTGAGGAGCCCTTTTGAAAAAGGGACCCCACCTTCACTAATTAATATAATTTAAGTGAGACTTTCACCATGGTTGTTCTGCATGACTTTTTCTTCACAGGTTCACCATGACTGAGGTCCTGAGGGGTGATGAGCAGCAGCTGGAGGAACAGGAGTGACTGTGCATCCATTACCTCAACAAACCCCAGCCTGTCACCAGACATTACCAGAGCTCTGGGTTCCATGGGGCTTCCCTTTTTGGTGTGAGCTCACAGAGATCCTGACAGCAGCCAGACACAAGGTGGACATCTCTGCCCAACCTGGGCTCTGAAAGATTTCGCAAAGAACAAAGCCAATTCTAAGCAAATAAAGAAAATCATCTTCAAGCAGCAGAAAATGCCCATTTCTAGTGTGAGTTTTCCTGTTCTTGCAATACTGAAATCGGAGACAGGAGATGGATAAATCAACTGCACTGCTGAGCTTGGACTGTAACAGTCCAAATAACAAAGGGTGTGAGCACTTAAAATCCTGCTATGGAGAGACTTTCCAGCCTATCACACAGATCACTGTGCTCTCTGACCATCTCAGCCCTGGAAGACCTTGAGCTAACTGCAAGCATGTTTCCAATCAGTGAAGTCAGTGAGAGAACAGCAATCATCCTTCACGGAAAAAAAAAAAGTTATTGTTATTCTTTGCAACGTTTTATTTTTAATTAAAAAGACATGTTTTTTTACTCTCCTCAGAATGAGCCAAAGGAACACTCGCAGTTGTTTTCAGGTCACATTATATTGCACATATTGCAGCTGATTTCACAGCTATGTGGGCAAATTACTATTTTTTGGCACAACTAAATCATTATCAAAGAAAAAGCAGACAGTGAGCACCACCAACACCTAGAGGTTACAATATATTTTAGGAAAACATGGTCTAGCTCTTGGAAGAAGACACTTTCATATTTCAGCCATTTGTCTCTTCCCTGCCCAGCCCCAACTCTGAGCCCCAGCATATCCTGGACTTTGTTCCTACATGTGATCCTGATGGTAAAGATTTTGTTTTGTTTCTGTTTCCCCTAAGAAAGGCAAAAAGGTTAGTAAGTCTTTAAACTCTCAGTTCTTATAGCTGTTAATATTTCACACTGCCAGCAGGGAAAGGAATTAAAACTGCCAGTAGCTATCCAGATAGATTTTAAAATCCCCTTCCCTCCCCCTTCTCTCTGCCTCCCTCAGCTTCAGAGGATATTTTCCCCGCAAATTGGTTTTAAATTAAGGAAGGTGATGAAGGCAATGTGCCGTCTCAGCATTTTCCCAGGTGCACTTAATCTAATTTCATTAAGGAGATCAGGACAGATGATCGCTACAGTTGAAACATTAAGTCTGTCCATTTTTGTATAAAAAAACCATTAAGTCTGTCAAAGTGTCGGCGGGTGGGCTGTTTATTATTGAAGATGAAGGCATGCCTTGCTTCTCCAATAAACTGTCAGGAGTAGTAAACCACAAATTAAGTCAGCTGCTGCCAAAGATTTAGGCAAAGATCTCCAACTAATTTTGACACAGGTGTGGCAAAGGCCAAGGAAAGGCTTGGAAACCTTGGAAACTGATCCTGTTACCTGTGTTTGAGATATTTCAATGTGACCATCAGAGAGGGGAAGATTTGGCATCAGTGGGGATGATCAAGAGCTGCTGATGCTTCTGATGCTCCAGACACAGAGTTGATGGGATCTGAGCAGCACTGTGTGCCCCAGAGCACAACCTGCAGAGCTCACCTTGAGCAGACAAGAACTCATAAAAGCTTCATTCAAGCCACTGCTCTGTTTTGAACTTATGCACAGCTCTGACTGAAATATAGAATCACATTCCTATACAGTCATACAGGTATCAAACAAAATTAGAGGAAACTCACCAAAATGCAGAAACTTAGGAAGACCAAGAGCCATAACAAGAATCAAGTGAAGCTTTCAGATATTACAAAACCAAATGTGAGCCATTTGTTAAGGAGAACGTTTTCATTCTCAATAAAAATGCAGCTGGGTAGAGCTCGGTATTAAAGATCATCAGGAAATGTCAAAAAGTATGAAGTATTAACAGGAATTACACAATCTTTACAGTACACACAGAGAAACTAATAATGACTAATATGGAATCAGAAGAGACATTCTAACTTGAATTCCGTGATAAGGGAAAAGGTATGTTTGCAGATAATGTGCTTTGAGTATCAGGAGTGGGCAGAGCAGAGGAAGGTTCATTTTCCCACCCCAGTTGCAGCCAGGGCAGGAACAGAGCCCACTTGAGCTGTATCCTTTATTCCTGCCCTGGGGACACAGTGCTCCACACTGTGCCCTTCTGTATTAACCTGGCAAATGATTTTGGAACATAGGAATGGGAAACTCTGCAAGCCAAATGAGGGCCTGCAATTGCAGCTACTGGAGCATGCATCCTTCAGAATTCTCATCTCCTTGGCATCTTTACGGTTAATTATATCCTTCGATTTAATTAATTGAATTGCCTAACTCAATTGCCAATTCCTATCACCTGCCTGCTCTGTTATGTTCTATCTGATCACCTTCCAAGGGGTTACTGCCATTGCACAGGTAGCTCTTTGGAGCTCAGACTACCTCATAATGTTTCTTGATGTGGGCAGAGGTCTGTACACAGCTGCTCTCTTCTCTGCTGCCTCACATCTTGAAAGTTTCTCCACGAGGTCCCTGGTAAGATAAGAAAAAGCTCCTGGATGGGGAGGGAAGAGGAGGATGTTAAACAATGGAGAAAGCAGACAGCCACGGACATGCTGACCACCAGCAACAGAACTGGTATTATCCTGCTGTGCCCAAGAGCTCCCCAGAAGATCTCTTCAAGCCTTTTATGTGAGTTTATGATGGTTTTTTTTTCAGCAAACTAGAAGGCTCTTCTCATTGTTTGCTCTGAAACCTCTTTTCTACATTTTCAAGAATGAATATGGGCACCACAGACTGTGATGACTCAGCTTGTTATATACAGACTAATGTACTTAAAATTTGACTTTTTGTCTGGATAAGAGAAAAACACAAAATCTCAGTAGGAGGGGAGCACACTGGTGCTTTGACTCTTTCATTTTTTTAAACTGCATTCTTGCTTTATTTAAATATAAAGGTCAAGAAGGGCTATTATTACTAATAATATTTACCAGAGCTGTATTTGAGAAGCACAACTTGGAAAGTTTCTCTCCCTCTGGAAGGACTTGCAGGGCTTAACTCAACTGCCCCAAGTCTCAGTGGGAACCTTTGTGCCTGCTCCACACACATGGTGGGTGGAACGATGGAAATCTCTGCCCCATCTGGCATTTCCCAAAGAGCAACTGAGTGAACTGGGTATGCAGTGGGCTTAGAGGATGCTGTTTTTTTGGTAAGTCTATTAATGGAGAACGATGAAATAAATTCACTGAGTGGTGAATTTTTGTCTTCCTGTACTGGCAACAACATTACATTTGCCTGTTTATAGCACACAAATCTTTCAAGGGCTACGAGGTTATTTTAAATTCAATATTTTGATATTGTTTAAAAAGCAGATCTGTTTTTAATAACAACATGCAGATTGTCTGTAAAACAGAAGCTTTCTTCCATTAGGAGAACTAACAGTCTTTACCCAGTTATTACTACACAGGAGAGAGTTTTCTCACTAGCTTTCACTCTGTATCACTGGGTTTTCTGTCTGTAAGAAATAGACCTCAGCAGAAGCACTGATTCTGTGCATGTATGTGCATCACACATAGATATGCAATACTAATGCATGATCCTAAGCCTGCAGCAGAGCCCAGCCACACACTCCCAAGAGCACTGCTGCCCAAAAGCCAGAGCATCCTACGGTAAAAACCACTTCAGATCTGTCTGAGAACCCAGCTGGGAAGTAACTGGCAAATGGAGATTTCTCATTATTAGAAAACTGGAAACTGTCATAGACTGAAGTGTAAAGCTAACAGAAGTGCAAATACTGCCATGTGAAAGCCCTCGGTTCAATTCCATGTTTGTTCTTTCCCTTCTGCTACAACCAGTATGAATCTCAATTTCTGGAAAAGTACCAAATTTAATTTCTCAGAGAAAAGGACAATCGAATGATGGACAAAACCAGTTTGGGGACCTTGGTCTGGGTAGGCTTCAAAAGCAGCAAATAATAGATTACCTGAAGTGGGAACTAAACTTCCAGTCTCACAAAAACAAATCAGACAGAACCTACTTTTTTCCATCACCAGATAAAATGTAATGGGCAGAGAAAGAGAAGCCTCCAGCAATAGTGCTGGAGGGGGCTTTTCTTACTGCTGGGTAATCTCATACACAAACACACACACACAGAGTGACCATTTCTGCCAGAGCAAATCCTAAACTTCTCTTCATTATTGCATCTCTTTCTCCTGCTGCCTAAACTATGATTTTTCCTGTGGGCTTGTGGATACCCTTTCAAGGTCAACACAGCTGAAACAACAGTGATAATTTCATCCCCCAGATCTTCCATACAGTTTATTCTTCTTATTGCTTCTACTCTTCTCACCTCCATCTCTCACTCAAGCCCACAGTCCTCAGCACTCTCTGACTCACTATACTCCTGACATCAAAATATTCAACCTATGTTTTAAGTCCTGCATATCCTTATTCTCTGTAACACAATGAACATCCACTGTTTATCCACACAACTTCATTCCTGGTCAAGCTACCTCACCCTTCATTTACCATTTTGCCTTTCCTTTGGTGACAGCAGATGTAACTGTGTCCTTGTGCTTAGGAAAAGTTGTTGCTTATGTTTCTAGTCTGTGGCTTTTCTTCCTACACAGCTTCTCATTTCCTGAATGGCAAACTATCACTCTTTGTGTTTTGACTCTTTCACAGCTTACCTCTTCTTCCCAACACTGTAAACTTTCACCTCTCACTGGTCTGATTTGATCACCCTCTTGTTAAACTTTTAAATAAACCTCCTCATGACTTATCACTGCCTTCTGCTACAGAGAATAACTTCCCATTCCAGGCCATAAAGCTACCTGACTTTCTACCTCAAAATCCTCCTAAACCCCTAATACCCACAAATACCCCCTTCAGATTAATACCTACCAAATCAAAGCTGGACAATGCTGTTATACTGAAACACTGCTGCTGTTGAGTGTCCCCCCACTCACCTGGCTCCCTTCTCTCATCTCAGCCTTAAGCCATGAGTTGTTCTGTGTTTTTACAGAATGCAGCAGAATGCAGCTCAGCCCCAGGTGGAGGGATCACAGCACCACTGTGCTGCTCCCCTCTCCCCTAGCACGGGCTAAACTGCACTGACCTCGTGCTGCTGCCGACTTCCAGGCACCTGCTGGGACACTGGGATCAGCAAACTGCAGCAGGGCAAGGCTGATTCACACTGCCACAAGCACAGCCTAAGGAACTCACTGGGCTGCTGCAGAAAGTCACGAGGAAAAAGTGACTTCAAAACTTTTTGTCTCCACCTTGGATTTAACTTTACCTGTCTGAGAGGTTGCTTGCTAAAACATAAACTACAGAACAAGTATGCAGTAAACACTGACTGAACTTAGAAACACAGTTCCATTTTTTGCACATCTTACTTAGCACCACATTAAATGAAGAATGCTTGATATCTAACCTCTGATTTGGAGAGCTCACTTACACGGCGGGGCCATGTAATTAAGCTGACAACCCACAATTTCACACACAGCAGACAGAAGTCCAAGACTGAAAGAACTTGAACAGTGAATTACTTTTAAAGAAAGAAATGGTCGCCTTTTTTAATGCAATCTTGAACACTGTTATTAAAAAAATGAGAGCAACATTTTGGAGTAACGAGCAGAGATTACTCATTCCCTTGTTTTACACAAGTTGACTTTTGGCTTTCTGCAGAATACCATTTAACAGAGCACATTACCAAGCTGCTAGCCACTTTTCACAGTGATGCTAAAGCAGGTAAGAGACAATAAGTGGAACTGTTGATGGTTTATATTACTCTATTATGTTAATGTTCACTAAAGTATGCCATAAGCTCTCTCATTACATGTGTATAAACCAATTCTCTGTGGTGTTATTCCTGTGCTAAATGCTATAACTACATAAATCTTGAATTAATGGAGACTTTATAGTTCCTGAAAATGAAGGGTAATTGCTATCTGTTAATGCTGTTGTTGCTATTAAAGGAAGTATATATTTTCAGTAACAATGTTTATGGACCGTGAGCTTCACATCTCAGCTACTGCACGGAGAGAGACAGTGTAATACAAGAATCAGACTGACTCCCTTTCCCTCCCTCCTCCCTCTCAAAAAGCACAGCATCATCTCCAGAGCTTCAGCAAGCAGCACTGCAATCCTCCTTACAGCTGCTGAGTCCAAACCAGTGTCCTTCACTGAACACACAGCAAAGGAATCAGGATTTGCATTTCCATGTCTGGGAACACGTGATTTGCTAAGTTTCTCGCTTGGTTAAATGGCTGGACAGCTCACTTTATTAGTTTGGGTATCTCGAGCAGTTCTGTGAGAAGCACATGGTGACAGAATGATAGGTGTGAGAAAGTATCATCCCACTTACTTCCTCTGAGATTTCAGCTGTGATGCAGAAGTGAAAGGCTATACTTGGCCAGAGACAGTTCTCAGAAAGTAGATGGGATTGACAAGTCCCCAGCCTTGAGCTCCTCTTCTCCGATTATTAAAAACAGCAGCGCAGTGTTTGGAAACACTCACAGTCTGCTGTGAAACTTGCACCAAAGCAATGGCTCCTCTTTCTGATACCCTGTACGTGTGACTGACTGCTCAATTGCTTTTCTCCCCTGGAGCCCTGCACAAGGGAAAAAACCCAAACCATCAGGGGGGTGTTTATACTTTACAATGCGGCGAAGGTAAAAAACCTTAATTTTATTCTAACGTCTGTGTTTGAAAACATTAAGAGCTCAATAGCCCATACACCTATGAACTAAATAAATAGTGGATAATTACTAGCATGGTACAGAGAGAGAAGTAGGAGGTGGAAAATTTCAGTTTTGCTTCTAGCTCAGTTGCTGACTCAGTTTGTACTTGTACATGAACTTTTTTTGTCTGCTTCCCTCTTGAGTTTTATGCAAGCAACGCTGACCTGCTGTTTATGACTAATAAAAAATAGTATGCAAATCAGAAGTACATTAGTATTTCCTGCCCTGCCCGCCCTTACTGCCAGCATGTGTAGGTGTACCTGGAAAAAGCTGGTTCTTGCTGACCAGGCAGCAGAGCAGCATTGCTCTGCAGCAGTGGGGAAAGAAGCTGACCCATCCCGTAATTTGGGAAGGCTGGTGCTGGGCTGGGCACTGTGCTGAATACCCCCTCTGGCTGCAAGAGCCTGGGAGCATGGGCAGAGGATACATTTTGCCATCACAGGGAGGAGGAAAATGAGTGCAGTCCCTCAGGACAGTCACAATAAAATTTTTACAGCTCTTTGTTGCATCAGTCAGGTGAAGTTTTAGATGAACACTGAATGAGTTTCCAGGGGAGTGAAGTATGTCAGGAATAACAGAGTGACTCGGGCTGCCCCTGTGTTCCCCAACTGGAAGGCAACGTTGCACTTACATTATCCTCATGAAAGGTTTGAAGCATCTTCACTTCAACCCTGGTGAGTTTACATGCATGTGCCCACATCTCTGCTGACAAGAAAAGCAACCCCACTTAATTCCAGAGACCTATTTAATAGGACTGTGTCATGTTTCATGTCTCTGCAGATCAGGCAAGAGATAGAAAGATGATGATCTTGTGCTGCTCTCCTTATGAAGAAAAGAAATGTTATTATTAAGGCAGAGTCACCTTAAGGAGAAGGGAGCTGGGAAATAGGTGATCCTAGAAGGTCAAATTACAGTTACAGAAATGTAAAGAAATGTCATATTAATGGTAAGGAACACTGTAATAGCCTTTCATTTTCTGTAAAGGACAGCAAGTTACCAGCCAAACACAATGCAGCTTCCTCTGAAGGTAACCTCAGATCCCACATTCTGAAAGCTAATCAATGTTGTTCAGATTTCAATTTCTTCTCTACAAGGTGAAGTCAAACCTAATCTAACAAACGTCAGTCTCAGATGTAATGCCGCTAGCTGGGTCTACCAGTGTAATTTAGATAATCATTAATAGCATAGCTGTATAATAAAACTACATGTCACTTACAACTTCATCTGAGGTTTGACTGGCAGATCTTTAAACAGTTTCCTAAGTGATTGCTTTTACTTCCTTTGATTGGGCAGTCTGAGAAACGTTTTAACCCCATGGTATCTAAGCTTTTAGGGAACAATATTTCACCCTCACCACCCCTGCTGTCAGCTCTGCTGCTGTGTAACCTTGTAAGAAACAGAACTTGGGGAAAAGGGGTCATTTCAGGGGGTGACTTTATACACACATACTTACATAAATTTAAAAGAATATAAAATAAAATATGCACAGTTTCTTTCATTCAACACACGATTTAAATGTTTCTCTTCAATCAAGCTGCCATCTCAAAACACAGCTTTTGCCATACTCTAAGAATATTTAGCATATGACGGGATTTTTAAAAGAAGAAGTTGAAGAAACCCTAATGTTTCTAAAGCTCTAACAACACCAATAAAGAGCAAAAGACTTCACCAGGAGAAGCTTTCAGAGCAGTCTCTTGAACTCATGGCAAGCTCTGATGCAGCTGGGAGTGCTGCTGAGGACACAGGGCTGTCTGAAGTCAGCCTTTACTCGTGTAATGCTGATCCAGGAGAAAACTCTGTGCCACAGCTTCTCATCAATGAGTGCAGGAGACTGGACAGCCAAAATATAATAAAGGTTTGATGAAGATCTGACCTGAGACTGCCAGGTTTGATCTGCCACAGGCTGGCAAGGAATACTCAAGTCTTTTATGTATTTGATGTTTAAAAGCATGGTGCCACTGGTGCTACACAGTGGGACTTGTCTGTTTTCCTTGCAGAGGTGAACAAGAAATCCCCATACACAAACTACAACCTTTCAATGACCAACCTCTGTATTCAAAAGAAGGTCAGAAAAAATCATTGCTCTGTGATAAATATGCATGCAACATGACAAAACACTCCTTGACAGTTACCACACTGCCTTGGAGGGCAGGTCCCATCTTCTGAACTGATTACAAAATTGATGTCTTCAAAGGTTACTATATTTAAAATATGGGGGCTCCTGATGAGTTATCAGAGGAAACTTCCTCTGAAGCAGCACTTACACTATAACCCTCACCAAATTTGGTCTCACCAGATGCTCACATAATAATCAATAAAGACTATTTTGTTAATGGGACTTTCTTTCCTGTGAGTAGAAGCTAGTGAAGATCACAGAGTAGCTGATCTGATGCTTTTTCATTCAATTGTAGATATTTTTAAATTTGACATGAAGACTGGATGCAAATGTTATTTTCATATTCATTCTTATTTTGACTATCAGGGAATTTCCAAGTACATGAAATAAGAAAATTCAGTCTTACCTTATCGTCAATATCGCTCTCGCTGTCACACTGTGGATTAGAGAGAGAAAAAAGGATTTTGAGAATCACCTTCATGTATAGGGATCTTTTGCATCATCCTCTTAAATCTTTTGGATAGCTGTTTATGATGTTCACAGTTCAATAAAACACACTTCTGATATTTGGAGTAATGCCTTTTACACTGCTAACATAAACCAGACAAAGCCAGATCCTCTCTTATACAAATTTATGGTGTACTCTTACTTGGATGGGGGAAAGCAAAATTTAAACAAAAAAGACAATCAGTGATGCATTATAACAACCACCATAACACGAGTACCACAACAAAAAGCATGCCTTTTTATCATCCCAAATCGTGGAATATATAGTAACAGTTTTGCATTGCTTCACCTTGATAAGCACTTTGTCATCTAACAAGGAAACTGTGAAACTGGCAATCAATTTCTAATTTAATGAGTGGTACCAAGAATAGTAATTAAAATACATCATAAATTCTGGTACATTTTTTAGTTTGAATGAGATCACGATCCCAGGAGGAAGTGTTTACTTAAAGAGTTTTGGAGTGCAATCTCTTTCAGGCTCTGAAAATGAAATGCTCTATTTTCACAGCACAAATGATGGAGAGATAACTTGAGCCCTGAACATTTCAGGACATGCACATCTTGCTGGCTGGCGCTCTGAGAGATTTACAGTTGGGAACAGCAATAAATCTCTTGGTGCCTGTTATGCTAACAGAAGTGGTCAGTGTGTTCTGTAGCTTTGGTGCCCAATGGGAATTTTCTCCTTCAAGCAGCTGCTGATGGGGATGGGTGTCAGTAACTGGCAGCACCCTACAGAGTTCACTGGGTCAACAAGAGGGGACTCTGCAAGCCAGCAGTGACAAGCTCCAAATGTGGAAATGGTTCATGAGAATGCACATGCTTCAGTGTCATGAATGTGAAAGAAAAAAGAGATCTGTTTGGTCATTTTGTACAGATTTCCTCCTGGAGTGGGGAAGGGGAATCTTTCCTGCCACATTCTTCTACCCTCAAGTCACACAGCAGAAATTTCAGCTGTTACATTCTTAGTTTTCTGCTGATTTATGAGAGAATATTTAATCTCTTCTTCTTCTATCTGGCAAATGGAATGATTGACCCTAAATACTTGAGGAGCCTTTTATTTTTAAATTCTCTGAAACACACCGAGCACACAAACAGCCCTGATATATTGGAGGAATCTCCCACAGTGATCCTGCAGTGAAGAGTGCTCAGCTTCCCAACCAACACCTTATTCCCATTCTACTGCAGTGAAAATGCTTGGTTTAAGGAATCTGTTTTTCTATAGCCTTGACTAAACAGAACTCTTTTTCTTTCAAAAGGAAACCATTTTACACTGCCTCACATGATCCACAGCATGTTTTTCACAGAGAAATCCAACTCTTTAGTAGGATGTGCACAGACCTAACTGTATGTGAAACCATTCTGGAAAAGAAAGAACCTGAAGAAAAATGGAAGAAGTAACAGGACACTGCCTTAGAGGGGGCAGGAGCTGTGGGTGGGCAAGTTCTATGGGAAAAAGAAACAGTGTTAATGCCAGCAAACTGCACAAAGTCCCAGCCAATTGCTTTGTAGCAGGCAAGAATGCAGGCTAGCCATGTCATTAGTAAATACCTTGCCATAAGCCATTTGTGCCTTTTTGGTGACTTTTATTCTGTTGCCAACCTTTGTGAAAATTATTATACAAAACACAGTTTCTGGGTTTTTTCTGCAAACCAAAGGTAAAATCAATCCTGATAAATCGTCATGGGCAGCCACCTGCTGACCTCCCCAAACCCGTGTCACACAACCACAAACAATTAGAAGTGTCTGCTCTGGGCTTGGGATGGGACTAATTGTCCATAAAACCGAGACATGCTGGAACAGGTTTGCTGGGCAAAGGCTGCCCCAGTACCTGCTGCATTTGTGCTCACCCAAGACAGCGAAAATTCACAGACAGAGCAACACATTCATCCAAACTGAGGTGGGGGAAGATGCAGTCACAGCAGTCCACTTATTATTATTTACATGCTCCTGAGAAACACTGGCTGAGTGGAGGGAAGCCTTTCACCTCCACCCTGGGGGAGCTCAAATCAAGCCCTAATGCTACAGGGACTGTGAATTCCCCCAAATTATCGGCATAATGGAATGGGTCACAAAGACCTTGTTATTTTACCCTTTAAAGCCTGTCCACGTGAAAGTATCCTAAGTTCCAATTTTAATCCTGGTGCTCATTCAATGTGAACGCTCGTATTTTAGATGCAGACTTTTCTGATGATGTGATTCATCGCTCAGACTAAAGCATGTTACAGTAGAAATACACCTATCACAAGATTGGCATAAAAATAAGTTTGCATACTCAGCCATGGGTTTCTTCAAATTGAATGCTTAGGCAATATCAACACAAATTTAAATTCTAACAGGGGCTCAAAAATTATACACTGCAGTAATAAAATAACCAAATAAATTAAACTTTGAAATCCATTGACTAGAAAGCATTCAAAATTATCACTAAATCTCAGGTGCTTTTGCCTATGAGTCCTGGTTTAATAAAACCTCAGTACTGTAAACATTACCGAATTTAGCTTAAAAATATTTGAGATATAAACTTTTTTTAACTTTAGTAATCATTATTATTCAATACAAGGTAGTATTTTAGACTTCTCTGTTCTTGTAAAAAATCTTGTCTTCCTATTTGTTATTGCCTTATTGTGTTAAAAAAAAAAAAGAGGGTTTTTCTTGGTGAAAACAAATTTGACCTCCAAAATTGTGTACCTATAATGAGTATAAAACCCTTTTACAGATGGTTTACATTACTAAAAGGTGCAGAATTGCTTTATTTAGATGCCTAATTTTGCTTTGTACCAACACGCAACTTTGTCTTATGTAGATAAGTGAAAGTTGCAAAAAGCCAGTGAACCATCAAATCCACATGCTAGATTTTATAAACAGACATATGAATGAAGCAAACATCTGCTCTCTGAGGATACATTTTTCCCCATTCAGGATCTGTAAAGACTTCATAATTAATTGCTTTTAAAATGGAAAAGACGGCAAAAAATTTTGTTTCGTTTTAGCTAACATCTTCCTTTAATCATGATTGCTCCAATCTTGAAACTGCAGCAGGCAGCAGGGCTGTGGATGCACATCCACATGTGAATGTGGCTCTGTGCAGACACAGAACCTTCTGTGAAGCTGTGACTGCAAGATGAGTGGTTTGAAAACTGCAATTCTGGCAGTGAGTTGCCCAATTTCTTGTTTGCCTTGTGAAAGCGAGTTCTCTGCCCTCTCTGCAGCCGTGCAGGATCACTTATGCACACGAACTGTCCCTTGTATTGGTTCCTACCTGGCTTTGAACCACCAAAATACTTATCCTAACCCATGAGAGAATGTTCCAAACTGGCCTACAGGATGAGAGATGACGGGGAAGAATTAACACATTGATATTAATAAAATTCGGGCTTCTGCTTAACATACAGGAAAATAAAAACTTGAGATTCATGGCTACCAATCTATGCTAACCTCCCACCGACTCCTGAGGAAAATACAACCAGCTTTGGTGGAAAAGACCCCAAGCTTCAGAATTCCCACCAGTTTCCTTTGCTTTATGTAAAAGGAACAGGCTCCCACACTCGCATCGAGAAACAGGAACCCAGAGGTTGCTGAACGAGCAGCAGCGCAGAAAAACCAACGACAGCAAAACCAAAGGGCCCAGCCAGAGCTGCAAAAAGCAGAAGCACTGCTGACCCCTCTCCCTTCCTCGGCTGGGGTGGTGTGTGTGGAAAACCCCGGGGTCGAAGGGCTGGTTCAGTTTGTGTGGGAACGGCCTCCAGCCTCCGCACGCCTGCTCCCCTCCAGCCTCGCCGGGATGATGAAATGGATAATGGAGACACGGGAGAAACTTGGGCTCACAGAGGATTTTCTGTGTCTTAGAAGCCAACTTATCCCGTGTGAGGAGGAGGAGGAGGCGATGCTGCACCCTGCGAAGGCTGAGGCCACCACCCGGCCAGGCTCGCCTCCCACGCTGCTGTTGTTGAAGGACAAAAGCCCTTGTCAAAACAAAAAAGTTAAAGAAAATGTGGAGAATGGCAACTGTTGAAAGCAACGGGGGCTCATTGAAAGACAAAAGCTTCAATTACCTGGATTTTTCTAAAGGCCTGTTAACACTCCTGGTCTATAAGCAGGACTGTAAACAGCCATTGTACCAGGTTCATAAAGGCTCCTAAAAGGATTATTCACTGGGTTGTGCCAATTGCCTCTCAATTCCACCAAGAATGTTTGCAGAGTCGACCCCTAATTGAGCAGCTTTTTGGAAACTATTTCTTGCAGTGACAGATTCCAGAGGGAAGGAAGCCTCCCTGAGGTGAGGTTCACCAGGAACAACACAGAACTCAGGAATCACAGTCAGAGCATCCATGTCTGTAGACTGGGTCTAGTGGCTTCTCATTTTTTGATGGCTGGGATGAAATCCCACTTTTCAAGAGCCATCTCCATCATGGCTTTCCCACCAGGCAAGGAGCTGTGATGTATTCCATCACCTGCTTCTACAAACCACCTCAAGAGGGGACAAAAGATGGACTTATGGCTACTGTAAAACAGGCAACAGCATATTTGGCAAAGGAACTTCTCTTTCCATTAGACTGGCATCAAGCTCTTTACAGCCTATATTAAAACTGTACTATGATTCTTGTTTTCTGATGATTTTAGGAACCAGGAGAATGTCCTTTGTCCCTTTTCTTACCCCCCCCGTGTTTTAACTACTACATCATCCAGCTTTTCTTCACATAATAAAAACACTACATTGATTAACTGACATCACACAGGTATGTAAACTCTCTCACACCAGGAACAAGAGCTTCAAGAAATGAAAACAAAACCAACCAAGTCTCCCAAGACTGCAACAAGATGGGCAATACCTGGATGTTATGTTACGATGGGTGCAGAGAAATATGGTTATTTCAGACAGAATCACTTCCTCCAAGCTTTTGAGAAGTCACCTCAGCTTATCCCACACCAACATGGTTATCTCCTACTTCGCCCAAACCCAGTGGTTTGTGATTTAGGTTGTGCCTACACAGGCACACCCCAAGGCTGTGGGCCCTGTTGTGCCAGACACTGCACAGCACAGGAGTTACAGGTTCCTGCCCAGACAGCGGAGAGAAAGGCTTGTTTGTTTCCCCTCCACATAAACACACATACCTATAGATATTATTTAGATTATGATTAAGCAGAGGGTGATAGACATCTAAGCTAAACCATGTGAAGAAACAGATCCCAGCCTGGAGGGACACGTAATCTAACCAGTCTACCTGCGACTAGAACTGTCTGGGGAAGTGCAATGCTGAGAGGAGGCAAAAATACTGAATATATTGCCTATAACATTACAATGAAAGCTGGCAAGGTAGAATATGTATATAGAAAGTTGCAGAGAATATATGAACAGTGTAGACACCTATGCAGCCTGCACACCCACTCCACAGCCCTGTTACTGCTATCTTATTATTTCCAACCATATTTAGTTACTGAATTTTCTTTTAATAGCAAGGCTTGGGGAACAGCTAAGCTTAAATCCTGGGCTGTTGTGCTTCTTTTAAAGGAAGGAGTAAAATCAAGCCTATTTTTAAGAGCCCTCCCTTCTCCCTGCCCTCTGAGCTAACTTCCCGGGAGCAGTGGCAGTGTGTATGGATGCGTGCTTGTGTGTGCAGGGGAGGGTGTTGTTTCCTATTAAGTCTGGCATCAGATTCATGTCTGCAGGGGCTTGCTTAAGATGATAGGAAGAGAGAGTTTTATCATGAGCCAGACTGACAGAAAAGCTTGCTAATGGGACTTGAGGCATACACAGGAAAGAAAGTGCCAAAACATTAAGCTACCGCCAAGTGTCAGAGGGCCACTGATTTATTGCAGCAATTTTGCCACTGTGTCCTTTATAAGGTCCCACAAGTCCTTCCTCCTGGCAAGAAGCTGTGAGCTGCTGCAGCTCGGGGAGAAGTTTAGATCCAGAGCACAGAAAGTGTCCAAGCGAAAGGCGGGGGCCGGGGGGAGGACGGAAATCGAATGTTGACTTGAACTTGCCCCAGGCAGCAGAGTCCTCTTAGCTCCACTGCCTCCCTGACAGCTTGATGAAATGAGTCAGGGCCTCCCCATGGCTAGACCAGCTCAGGCTTCCAAGTGCCGGGGTAGAGCTGTAAGAAACAGATTAAGCCTCAGGGCAGCAATTTTTTTTTTTTTTTTTTTTTCCCTCTCCCTTTCTCTCCTCAGCATTTGGCTGGGGGAAGGGGGAGGTTATGAACACTACAGATGTATAGGCTGAGCCTTTGTCTGCAGAGGGGGAGGGCGAGGGGGAGAGAGAAGAACAGCAAGAGAGTATTAGCTATGGCAGCCCAGAATAGCCCAGAGCACTATAACTAATTTTGAGGGGCAGTGATGCATTGTACGGGCTATGTGCTGTTTGGTCTGAGGGGGCCCCTGTTGTGAAGCAGCAATCAAGAGGACATTTTGTTAAGTGACCAACAGCTGTCATCTGCAAGCCCAGAGTGGGGAAGGAGGCAGCAAAGGGAAGGGAAAAGGGGAAAAAAAAAAAAAAAAAAAAAAAAAAAAAAAAAAAAAAAAAATTTGCTCTCGGGGGGCNNNNAAAAGAGCATTTGTCCCTTGGAGGCAGAGCACATTAATCCACCAATCTGCCACAGCTTTAACTCTAAACGTGCCCGGTGCCTCTGAAGACTCGAGCTCCACTCCATCAGCCACCCGGAGAGATGGGCACCTCTCGCCCTGCTCCAGCCTGCCGGATGCAGGGAGCTTCTCTACCTCTGTGGGTTGAGAAACCGACGCTAAAAATACTGTTTAAGTCTCTTTTCATTCCATAAAATTGAGTTCATCTGCGGCAGCTTAGGGTCAATCCCTCAAGGACTGTTTTTCCCCCCTTCCCTTTTCCATAGCACTCATAAATTAATCAGGAAGACCCTGACTAAGTCATTTCATGCCGTACAACATAAAAGAAAGTCCCCTGATGATCCATGCAAGGATCTATTAAAAGCGGGAGGAGGGAGGGAGGAAGGGTTAGGGAAGAGGGAGAAAAGGGAGAGGGGGAAGGAAAAAATCTCAACCTTTTTGATATTTTAGGATAAAAGCTGGAGGACTTTGTTACGAATTCTAGCCAACATCAAAACACCTTAAATAATTCAAAGAACATGTTAAAGGGAAGAAACTGAATGTTGCTCTGATGTTCAGTTGATGCAACGCAGAATATTACCCAAAACAGCACAGCCTGTTAAGGGAGACAGCAGCCTTGAGCATTTCAGTTCTTTAGAAAAATGTCAGAACCTGTAAAAATCATAATTTCCAGCAACTTTTTTTTTTTTTTTTTTTTTTTTTGCATGATATAAACTCAGCGAGACTGAAATGTAGGTTTCTGACAAGCTGTTAACAAGACAACTTTAGAAATCTGTCTGGAGCTCTCAGGGAGATGGGCTGCCATTTCACTGCTTCGAAGAAGTTCATGACATGACAAGCAAAAATCAGGGAACAGAGACCTAAAAACCACGGTGTAATTTTCATTTGCTTCTGTCGTGAAAGAATTCAAGCAGAAATATTAGAAGGCTGCACAACTAAAAAAGCCAGGAACTGGAAAATCATTGCTGTGGTTTGACAAGCACATCTTTTATGCTGAAAATGGTTTCTTTATTATTTTACCTATACACAGGAAAGCACTTTGGAGAAAAAGGGATAATCACAAATTATTCCTTGAGATCTACAAAATAAGATCTACAGCTGCCTACTTTCCAGCCAAGTCTACAAAATGACCTAGTTCAAGGGAGAAAGTGACCAACCCATCTTGAAAAAGCTGTGAGAGCCACCAGATTTCTCTTCTCTCACATCCCTGCCCTTCCCCCCATAAAAAAGAAATGTTTTTCCATAGTGCAGTCTTTACTGGAGCCTACACAGATGAATGTTGCTACCTAAATGCTTAATAAAGACAAATTTATTAAAAATAGAAATGCCAGCAACCAATGCCATCTATACACCAGAGTTTGGCACCACACTCAGGACAGGCCTTCTGGCAGCTTTACCACCTTATACCTCCTACTTCAGGCCTTAACGTGCCAGTAGAATGCTCTGCCATAATTTTTGGATGAATTAATGATGCTCTTTCCAGAATCAATCTGTTCTACTCAATGGAAAAAAGCAGATCTATTGATCTATCTATGTATTTATCTATGTATCTATCTATCCCCATATTATACACCTCTTTCAACATAAAGTCTCCCTCATCCTCTTACACTACTTGGACTCATTGAAAGTATTTAATGGTAGGCTGATGTAGTTGCCTGGAAGTCAATTTACTGACTGTGATTGACTCATTATATCTATGGTTGCAGAATCCCAGCACCCTTGGGAAAGCTTGGGAAACCCAACGTACAATTTTATGCTTAATTTCAGCCCATATTTGCCAAGAAAGAGAGCAATCGGACAGTGCAGGAGGTAATTTCCACTTGTACTATGATTACACCAAAGGGTAATGTGAATTATGGACCACACTTAGCCCAGCATTTGCAGGGATCACACAAATAATGAACTGGAGCTTTTTCACCTCTTTCCCATCTCTCCTTGTTTCCACACTTCTCTGGTGGTGCACCCACAGCCACACTTGGGTAATTGAAAGAACAGTGCACACAAAGTTGAATGGCTGACGCTGCATTTCACCAATTTACAAAATAGAGGAAACTCTGACAAGAAAAGGGATGCAGCCTGCTTCTCTTTTGAAGTGCTCAAAAGCTCTTTTCACTCTTCCCTCGCTTGGGCATTGTGTCACCTGTCACTCATTTTTCTTTTCATTAGACAGACACTCCTGGAGACATTACAGAAGCTGTATATGGGTTTTCACTAAGGAACCAGAGAAACACCCATTACTTGCTGATTCTCTTGTTTTAGGATATGACTAACACCATGTGCAAGAGACATCTTGCATTTCTGCCTCCCCTTTACCCTGAGCCTCCTGGCCCAGAGCTACCTGGACCCCCTGCCCCAGCTGCTGTGGTCCCTCACTGGGAGAGCAGAAACCAAGATGGGGTTTGCAGTGACTCACTGCACAGAGCAACTCTAATTTTGTATAATGCAAGGATGCCTAGATGACCTGCTCAACAGAAGAAAAATGGCTTAAAGCCATTATTTATAACAATGAGAGGCTGCTGCTGTTTGGAGAGGGGGTTATAAGCTTTCTCTAAAATTAAGGCGTTCAGGACTTAATATGGATATAGTCAAAAGCCACTTTAACCATAATGATCTGTCTAGTAATTCCCCATTTACTATAAACATCAGTTTTATTCTATTTGGATTGCAAATCTAGTCCATTGCTATGCCATGTCCACATCACTGTGGAGTCACCAAAAACTATTGTACAGTACAAAACAACAGAATTTGTTGAAGTACCCTCCTCTAATGGAAAGCATTTAGTTATTCTCAGCCATGTGACTCCATGGTGTGTGACTCTTTGGGAGCTCCATTTACATATTTATTTAGCAGAGAACATGCATGGCTGTCTTCCCTCCGTGCAGAACCATTACGAGCTGCAGGAAGCTGTTAGAGAGGATTTCAGCACGGAACTCAGGAGGAGAGGCAATTCCAGATACCTCCCTATCCTGCTTAATGACAGCCACCCTCCGGAATCAGGGTGATGGATTCCTGGTTATGAAACTTGCTGTGGTTTCTTACAGCTCATTCATGTGAATGTTTATCTTATTTCATTTATACATTTAATTTCTCTATGTATATATTTACACACACACACACACACACACACTCAGGCTTTTTCTCTTGCTGCCAACTTCCTTTCCTCCTCACTTCTCCCTTTAAGTCCAAGTGGTGCAGCAATAAAAGAAACACACCAGGTTATGCATGAAGACACCCATCGGAGAACTCTAAAGTTCCCCCACAGGTATATTACAGCTTTTTGCATTCAAATTCAAGGTGAAGGCTCAAAAATGTCTAACATGAACATTCAGAAGTGGGAATTAATTTTAGAATCAGAGCTGACATGACTCAGGTATGAAGGCAAATCTCTGCTGTGCCTTGTAACCACTTGGACCTGGCAGGAGGAGTGGCTGAAGCCAGGCTGAATTCAGGTGGGTACAGCTGGGCTGCCCAGCTACACACCTGGAAACAAACACACCACTGCCAGGGCAAACAGAATATTTTAGAGCACTGTTTAACTAGGGATTCTGGAAAACAACCTAAAGCACCTAAACTGTGTTTTCAAAAAGCATTAATTCAGTGAAAATAATTTCAGCTCATTCTTCACTTCATGAATATACGAAGGTTATGTGAATCAGCTGCTTTGTTTTGTCATATGCCTTTAGTCACTAAAAGTGCCTGTTGCTGTCAGGGACAAGATTAACTATATTTATATATAATTAATGTAATAATTAATGTTACTTAATTCCACTGCTATTTAACTCATAGCAAGGTTTATGTTGTTGTGGGTAAAAAATATTAAGCTTACTATAGCTACCACTAATGTTTGCATTATTGAACATTAAAATTCACATCTGGTAAAATATTTAGCATGAGAATTGAGACATCTACAAAAGGCTTATTCCTCCAAGGAAACCCAGAGCATGTGAGCACAGATTTCAACCACTGCTTTTAAAATAAACCCTAAGGGATGGCTGCTCCACTGACCACAGGTGAACTACCCTGGAACAGAAATTCACCAAGAGAGAAATAAAATAGATTTTAAATATGAAAACTAAAAACCACCTCTGCACACCTCCACACCCCCAATATCCAGCAGCTGTCATTAGCATTAATACAATGCAAATTAAGTCTGCTTCTTTACTTTCATTCCATTTAGACCTTAAAAATATTAAAGTAGGTAAGTCTTGTAAGTGGACAAGCATTGCCTGGGACATACATTTGGGTGTCTTCAAGGTAATCTAAGGAATATAGCAGAGACTTTAAGCTAATTTGATAACTAAACACAGTTGGTTATTCACATTCACACTTAGAGAATTATGCCCCATCAAAGCAAAATACAAAAGCATCAAGACCTATGCCATTACCTGGAGAATACTTCTTTGGACCACTAAATGACAAACCTTTAACTCTTTTGAAAACATATATATCCTACCTCAGGTAAAATTGTAAAGGCTTCCCCCTACCTGCTCCTCTCTTTCAATGTCCCTAGATACTCATTTGTTCCTGTCAGCCCCCAAAATGCCCACGATTGATGGAAATGTAATGATCCACAACTGCAGCCTCCTACCTCACTGTTCTGCTTTCAGACTGCCAGGGCAGCTTGACCAGCACTGACCTCAAGGACCAAGACAAAGGTTGGCCTTACATGGCTTGAAAGATGGGAATGTGAGTATCCTTAGCTAAGCCATCCTGAAACATCCTGAAGAGGCTTGAGCAGATTTATGCTTTCTGCTGCCACTTTTAAAATTTTTATTTTCCTTCCAGAGCTGATGAGGACACGCTCAGCTGTGTGGATAGATGTCATTTATGAACAGAAGTTCCAACATGTCAAAATGTTTCCTCGGCACTGATGACCCCCTGTATGTCTAATCCAGACTTGAGCAATTGGAGAATAAAAGAAAGAGAAAGCATCTCAACAGGAGGGGAAAGAAGAGAAAATGAACAAAAGACTGAAGAGTAAAACGGTAAAAAACAACTCACTGCTCTGTGGACCAATAATGAGATGGGGATACAAACACTGTTGGTAATGGACTCTATCACCTTTTATTAGCACAACAAAAGACTGAAGAGTAGCTGGAATAAGCTATTATGTATTTGTCACAGAGTCAGAACACATTGAATTATACAAACCTTTTATTCTCCAGTAAGTTGTGATGAACAGAGGCCAATTTGAAGAACTGGAAAACACCTTGACCAGGATATTTTAACCCCTCTCAGTTTGTGAGCACTGTCACTATGAACCAGGCAAGTTTCCCTGCTCCAAGGGGACCTGTGGCACAGCAGGATGTTCTTTTTTCACTTGGGAATTTTGCTGTATTAGCTGTGATACACCAACCAACTCATGTGTGGTTTGCAGGCACACGTAGGAATGAAACGCATAAATAGCAACTCACAATAATATTATTAGTACATGTCCCTACTGCATATCGAGTAACAACAGGGGCTTTCAGAGATTGCAGAGTAATCAGGTGTCTTTAAACATGCTTTAAAGCTTTTCATGGAGTGGGTGAAGGAAAGTTCTTTTCAGAGGTTATGCAAAGTACTTGCACAGGTAACTGAAGGCTCAAGAGCTCCTGGGCAGCTTTTAGAAGCACAAGCTGACAATGACAGTACTAATAATCAATATAATCAATGTACAGTAAAAATACTCTTTTAAATTCACACCTAATACTTGTTCATGAAGCAAAAGTAGTACTCAAAACACACCACTGTGTTAGCTCAGCTGGCTAATGAATAATTGCCACAATTACAAAAACAAAGCTTTGTTTTCAATTTTCAGTAAGCAGAGCTTTAGAAGAATAAACTGTTCTTGAAAACATGATAGTTTTTTTTCCCTAAAAAAGGAAAGAAAGAAATCCTTCCTAGCAACTGCAATTATGATACTTTCATGTCAAATGAATTATATTACTGAAAATAAATCTTTCTAAGATGCACAAGAGGGTTATCTGGCTCCAGTCAGACTTATGCATTACTGGTTTTATATGTTGTACTCTACTTGATTAATATAGGTAATCAAATTATACTGCCTTCCACTGTGCTCTCAAATTCAAGGCTATAATGTTTTCAATGACAAAGTTCATAGAGTTGTATAAAAATGTACCTCATGCTGTACCAGCCCTTTATTGCTGTAGTAAAACACCATTTTCAATTTAGTAATAAGTGATATAAAACAGAGTGTCTTGATTGGCAGGGTCGTATTCATTATGCAGTGCCCCACGACACAACACAGTTCCCAATGAAAATTTAAGGACAGAATCTACCACAATCTCAGATGTTGATACTTAAGGGAATGAAATGATTCCTCTCTCATGAGTTCTCCAAAGGAAGGACAAGGAATTGAACACAAACACACACACCCCTATTATACACACACACATGTGGATGGAAAGGAGAAAGGGGCAGGAACAGACTCTCATGACATGCTGTTGCTCCATGCAGGCTCCCTTGCACTGCAGCCAATCCTATACTGTTGCTTCCCACCTGGAATAGGAAAGGAGAAGAGAAAATGATAGAAAAAGAGGAAGCATAACACTCAGGATAGCAGCAAATACTGGAGAAATCTTCCTGGCTCTTCCACTGGCCTGACCAGTGACCAGAAGAAGCAATTCTGAGTGTTTAGCTTGAGGGGCCTTAATGAAGTTGTGTTATCAAGTGCTCTTCACTTTATGAACATCAGGATTCTCTAAAGAGCTGTAAATTAGCCTGTCAAAACCGGTAACATCTTAACTTTGCAGCTATCTTTGAATATGTAAATTGTAACCCTTCCCTTCCTTCCTTTCCCTCCCATAAATCAGGAATAATTTACCTTATCTGTGAACAAACCCACCGATCTGTGGATTCCACAGAGGCCAAGTATTCTGGTGAGCCTTGTCATCACTGCAAACACTATCTAGAGAAGCAAGAATTATAAAGCCATTTTCTGCTGAACTAAATGGCAGAGATCTTGTCAGCTGGTATCTTTTCTAAGCATGTACATTGAGCAAATGATGTGATCAGGAAAGACAACTCTTGGAGTCAGGAATTAGTAATGTTATCTAGTTTTGTTTCCTTGGCAACTTGACCTTTCATAATTTGCCCAAAGGCAAAATATGGGCAGCATATCCCTTTCAAATCATACCTCAATAATCTTCTGATTAAAAGCATCACCAGAATGTGGCCTTGCCATAAGATGGAGAATTAACGACTCTCTACTAAATGATCCACTGATGTTGAATCTAATTTAAGTAGCCTTGCAAGAATATTTAACACTTAATGATAGGCTCTGTATTAGAGTAGGTTTAATCTAGGATGCAGCCACAGATGTCATAAGAAGGAATTAATCAGCATTGCTTCCACTAAAACAGAAATGCAAAATTGCTGAACAGAATGTATTAGAAACAGATTAAAGAACTGGGACTTAAAACATAAAAGAAACAGAGCTGATGCCACCCTCAGAGAGCTAATTTTAAATACAGGAAAACTTAATTCGCCTTTAACTGAAGAATTGGGGTGTTTGAAGTTACTAAAGAGAAGTTTGCGTTATCAAGAAGCAAAGAAAGGCAGATAGTCTTTTCCTTCATCAATTAAAAATGAAAGTCCAACCCAAATATTAATGCCTGCCTTAAAATCCCAGCAAAATGAAGTTATTGATGCTCTAGGGACTATTGCTGCATTCCACATGAAGCTCTGTACTCAATGGAGTGTTGTGCAAGTTCCATTGATTTGAAAAACTCCTGCCTAATTTAGATAAGATACCTTTCAGAAAAACAAATCTTGGAATAAGAGAAATAGACCCTACGGTTATTGAAACATGTGCAATTGGGGGAAAATAGGAAATACAATGTTTGAAATTCACTCTAAATGCCCAGTACGGAGGGAACTTGCTCAACCAAAAGTTTGTGCAAAGATCAACGTTACAATTGGTTGTTGTTGCATCTTTCAATTTACATTCTCCCCTGTTGTTTGAGGACCTCACGCTGCCCACAGGATTTTTGCTGCCCAGCATCTTTTATAAAAGAATACATGGTAAAGTATTAAGGCAGAATACAACACAGAGCATCACTTCAGAGCATTCATACAGCACAAGTCATTACATTTCAGACACTAACTCTCCTCTGTTCTTGATCTGAAGATATTGAGAGTGAATCACCTAATCATTTGAATCTTTAGAAGCACATGTCACGGATTAAAAATTACATTCTTAAAATTTTTTAGTTATAGTTAACCTTCCTGGTAATGACGAGGAAAACCTCAGCTAGCATGATGTTCTCCTGAAAATATCTAGGTGTGTGCTGAGTACTCCAATGGCCTGATTCAACAAGCCCATTTCCTGATTCAGTATCATGGCTATGAAATGGTTTTGGGCTCAGTTCAGTGGCCCTTCCTTGAAAAATTATGCAACAAGCTAGCTTCGGTCCCAATTTTCATTGATAGCCTAACAGAACACACAAATAATCTCAGTGCTTGTCCCCAAATGAATGAAAAACTTACATAAAGCTTTGATCTCGATGGAAGAACCCATCAAGACTTCCCATTTGTCTCCCTAATTACTTGCTTTGATGCTCAGGGCTGGCAATCACTGCATAAGTTAATGTCCTGGGGTTGCCATGGCTACCCTGAGAGAGGCACAGTGACACATGGCCCTGCACATCAGCCACCTTTGCTCCAGCTCTGCCTCCCCACCCGGCTGCTCCTCCTGCAGGGGTGGGGGAAGGCTCTCCTGCACCGAGTTAATGAAACAGTTCCTGTTCGTGCACTGCACACGCAGCTGGTGACATCCACTTCACCCTCTGCTGCTCAGACACTGCAGTCTGGAAAGCAGCGAAGTGGTCAGAAAACAAGAGTGCAAGCAAGGACTTGATTCACTTCCTAACTTAACCACAGTTTTCCAAGTGGTTCTGAGCCTTGATTTTCCTGACTCCTGGAGGATAACAGTGCTGCATCTTTCACCCCACAGTCCTGTTTTGAGAACACAATGCTAAGAGAAAAGGAGCAATAATATTAATTTTTTTTTTAATTTAAAATTTGCTTTTAGTGAGTTCCCCATATTTCTACAACTTTCTGGTTATCTAAAGACCTTTCATTAAACCTCTACACTTCTTTTTTAATAAAGGACACTGAAAAAGTAATGATGCATAATATACCTCAACATTACTAGTAATTGCTCATTGAAAATAAGAAATGAGAAATCACTTTATTTGCATATCTGATGACCTCTAAAGACAATGACACACATGATAAATTAATGGTGTGATGCATTTCCTCATTTATTGTATTGATCTGATTTAATGTAATAACCAGAAATGCAGTACTAACCCATTAAGTGTCAACAAAAGTTGTATTTTGCTCTGAAGTGTACTTGTAACTTAAGTTCACACACAAATTTTTGTGCTTTGTGCAATTAGTTCATGGAAGTTTTCAGCACAATCTGTTCTCAGAAATTTCCATTCTGAAAAGGATGACAAATAAATGAAATATATGAGTGGGAACCATCATCCTACCATATTTCAAATAACTAACTAAGGTTGACTGAAAAATTCCTACAGCAACACAATGCTGCTTATTTTAGTTATTAGGAAGATAGATCACTTCAATACTCTGTTACTGCCCAAGTCTTATGCATTCTTTTAAGCATATGAACTCTGAATCTTTTTTGTTCTGCATACAGTATTTTCCTCTGGGAGGTATAGTACGTGGTAAGTATGAAAAGTTAACATGTAATTAGCACGGTAATGTCTAAGCAAATTGCATCATGCTAGAGTTAATAGAGGTTCAGATCAGGAATAATCCTCTGAGCACAGGCAGCACAGATTACAAGTTCCTGTAACACTCAGCCACCTGAAAACCTTCAGGATCCTAAAGCACCTGCCAAGCAGCCTGGCACCTCAGATGCTCTGCTGCTCCTTACCTGTGGTGCTCAGCACAGCTCAGGATCTGCCCTGAAGTTTGGAAAGCATTTGGACACAGCTTTTGCAAGGAGCAAATGGTTGGTGGGATGGTGGGAAATGACAGGACTCACATGCTACAGGCCTGGGTTCTAAATATTTACCCGCAGGATGACACCAGGACACTTGGATTAGATGCTCTCTTGCTAATTTTCCTCACGATTAAATTCACTTATTTTACTCAAGGAGCAACTATTAGAAATAAATCTACTGCGTTTTTATTTTTGGTAGATCCTGTAGTTAAGTCACGCCTGACAAGATGTGAATCAGAACCCTGCACAAGCAACAGGGTTGCATTTGTAACAGACAGCCCAGCACAGTGCCAATGCTCCCACTGAACCAAGCAGTACTGGAATCCTAACAGCTCCTCACTATTTTATTAAGAAACAAACAGCGAGGAGCAAGAGGGAGACTCCAAATTAATTAAATGGGCTTAGGGAAGAAGAATCAATCTGGGCACAAACACTGCATGTTATATTTTTTAAATTAAACCAATGCTACATGCTACTTAGCAACTCCAGGACCCACACAATGACAGAAAACAGCTCAGTGAAGCAACGACCAGAAGGAGCAGAAATCAGAGTGAACAGATTAGAGCAATCATAATTGGACAATCCATAGAAATGAGGACAGTCATTTTTCAAGTGACTACTGATAGTGCCAAATGTTAAAGACAAGGAAGAAAAGCAGTAGGAGCTATTTTGAGACAACTGCCTTTCTTCTAAAGAACACAACACTGACAACTTTGGATTCATCTCTCCAATACTATGGCTCATAGTGTGATGGTTGTAACACACAGCACATGAGAGAATACACAAGCCAACATAAAATTCAGCATGATTAATAGATGATTAGTTCACGTTTGTACAATGCTTTGAAGATGTGAAGTGCTAATTAGAATTTCTGGCTTAGGCTGGTTGATGCCCCAATGCAATCCAGATCAGTAAATAAGAAACTGCAGAAGTTTAAACTATCTGCCCAAAGACTGAAGAACCCACGAGACACAAGGAAATGCTTTAAATTTCATGTGGATAAACAATGTATAAAAGAGAGAAGGAGAATTCAATGCCCCAGTGAAGATATTTAAGATAGATGAAAATATTTAAGTCAGAAAGATAGAGCTCATAATTATCTGAAAAACACTGTTTTACCTCCCCCTACCATTACCAGAAATACTCCCATTGGTTTGTGAGATACAGAGATAGCTCAGGAATCAGTAAACATTTGCTGAACCAAAACTTCAAAATCTAATGGCCTTAGTGGAACATAAACAAATATCTTCCCAAGAGTTGTTCTGTAGTAATGAGAATGAAAAAAATATTTAGTCTGACAAGTGCAAAGAAAAGGAAAAAAAAAAGTACCCTCAGAATGGAAAGTGGAAAAAAAGAAAAAGAAAAGAAGAAATTCCTGCCAAGCTTTCATCAGAAATTTTGAAACTGAACTTCAGTGAGGTGGTAGAGAATGAAATCTGTATCAGAGGAACAGTATGTGGCAGAATATGTAAAATCATTTCCAGCCAAAAGGCCATCCCAATACATCACCCTCGTGGGAGCAATGCAGAGCCCGAGATCAAACCAGAATGCCATCCAACAGAGAGATGTTGACTCTGCTACTGATCTGGCCTTTTCCTGCTTAATTAAAGCCACTGAACACTCGAGCTGGAAAACTGTAATCCCCATTAAAGTGTCATTTTAGCAGTAGGTGATCAGACCTTTCAAGCTACACTAAGTAATTATGCTAGCAGGAACCATGAGTCGTATAAATGTGGCCACGGGAAGGCTCTTAATGCCCAATCTGGTAACCTCTGAGGATTACCAGGCAAACTAGTACTTCCATCTCCAGCCATGTCTGAATCCAGACCGAGGTCCCAGGAGGCAGAGCAATGCAGGGAACACGTGTGGCTCTAATCCTATAAAAGTATGAAGCAAGATTGGGTAACCACATCTGTAGGAGCAGGCACTGCGTGTCATGGTTTGAAATAAAATAAAGATGAAATGTACCAAAACAGTAGGCACAAAACAAGGAAATACTCTGTGTGTGAAAATTTACTTTTGATCTCCATTATGATGCAGAAACAGACATGGAGGCTCAGAGAACAAAAACGTATGGAATAAGAAACGTGACCAAGGAAAGTCCCAGTAATACGAAAAATATGCAGAATTAAAACCACTACAGATTGCATCACAGTTGCACTTCAAGCTTAGCAAAATCTCTGTGAGCTGATGTCAAAAATAATATTTGGGGACCTGGGAAAGTGGAGTCCCCTAGAGATGCCCCATGGTCGGAAGACAGATTGTCATGATGCAGAAACCACACTAAACCACTCATCCTCCAGTGCCTGTGTTACTGAAAAGAACTGAGGCAGAAGAAAGACAAAGCAAACCTCCTAATTACTGTTAAAATGAAACAAAGGCACTTTCTTATTATGCAGGATGCACATTTGTCTGTAGTGGGCTCTTGTCGAGGTCTAGGACTATCACTCACATAATGTATGAAAAGATGTAATCCCTAGGTATACACAAATCTTTGCCAAGTGTTTTTAAAGCTAGAGTCTGTAGCAACACATATTTTGCAGCAAATATTTAGAATGAAATATTTCATAAAGTACTTCAGCACTTCTTTGAGTGTTTAATTTATCTGACATAAAAGAACAAGAGTGTATGGCATTTTCCTGTAAGTGGATGTAAAATACGCATTGCATGGATCCCTATAATTAAAAAAACAGCAAATCATTGTCATTAATGCACAAGCAAGATCATAAATGAATACATTATTAAGTCCTACTGAATTAATGTTTAACTGCAATAGAGTTGAAATTGAATGAGGCAATTAATCAGAGTAAGAACTGAAAAAAAAAAAAAAAAAGAGCCACATCTGTCTCACTTTGAATACATTGAGCAAAACGACCTTCAAAACGGCACTGCCAATCACACCACGCCGCCCACTGATTTGACAGGCTTGGTGCCACCACAGAGAGAAAGTTTAGTCAGTGTAACAGAGACAAGCTTTCCATCTGAGTCACTTCATGGGTACATCTCACCCTGAGGGAATAAAACATTATGTCTCAAGGGTCTTATTTCATAAAATCATGAATGTTCAGATGGTGAAGATCATGCTGGTTATAAATGTGAACTACATCTGCTCAAAGTCACCAGAAAATGAAACTGGGGGAGTTGACATACATTAATGATAATTTTTACAGGCTTAATGCTCTTCAACATCTAGGGGAGGCAAAAAAAAATTATGCTCAGAAGCTTTTGTTCCACGGATTGTGCTTTGATCAACTAAAATACATTAATTTAAATTTCCCCTCATCAGTTTTCAGCTCTGTAGTGGAATTTTCTTTAACGGGTTAATTAAACTCCATCAGGTTCTTAACTGTTGAAAAGTCTTAGTTCAATTTATTTCAGAGTTTAAGGAGGAGTAAAATGATAATACTAATGATGATAATGACCCTTATCCCAGCTAAAGCTTTTTGCACTTCCCATGTAGAACAGTACCTATTGTTCACCAGTCCTACCTTTGACAGATCAGCAGGGATATGTACTTTTCTTCTGTGTAACATATTATGAATATTAAACAATATTTAAAAAGAAAAACCCATTGGTATTTTTGTAGCAAGTTCTTAAGCAATAATTATCTTTGAATAAAGATTTTTTTTTTTTCACCCTCAATGCAAATGAACTGCAAATTCTCTGAACCACAATTGTTTTACTACATTGCATTGACGGAGCAAGTGGCATGGAGGTAAATCAGCACACTCGCTTCCCTTGCAGCAGCAATAAGGACTAGGTTCAGGATTTTCTGCTTTAAAAAAAAAATAAAAAAGGATTTCTCAGATATTCATTGATAAAGCAGCTAATAATTAGGGGTTAGAAAGTTTGCCAGAGAGCTGAAGAGTGGTCACCCTGTTCCTACACTCCTGCTGTAGGAACTATCAGTGAGCGTGTTAAAGTAATCACATTACTTTACAACACACAATAATTTGTCATTTATCACAATATATTGTTTTTTGCACCAAAAAAAAAAGCCAAGTCAGGCTATACTGCTATCTTTCCATTAACATTTTGCAACCACACGTTTGCCCACAGTGCATGAAACGGGTACTGGAGGTCAACATGACTGGGTCTGTACAGCACCTCAGTTCATCAGGGAGAACTTGGGGTCTCAAAGTCACTGTCACAGGCTAGACTGAAGGTCAGCAAATCTAAAAGTTCATTTCAGCTACTGCAGAAAGCCTGAGGAATACAGACCTCATGTGCCTTCTCTCTGGTCCTGTTTATTAATGAGCATGGATCAGAGAAGGCCCTGGGAAGCATTAGGTCTCCTTTCCTGAGAAAAGTGACACCAGGAATGCTCTCAGTGAATAAAGATTATTCCCTTAAAGGACAGGGAATAATACTCTTCCATATTTTAAGGGCATTTAGGTAATTTCCCAGGATATGTTTTCGGGCTGGCAATATTTCCTTTCGATATCTGTGTGAGATCTGGGCAGGAGCTGTGATACAGGGAATCACTGGAGGGGCACAAAGGATGGAGCCACCACTGCTGGAATGGGGCTGCTCAGTCTCAGCTGCCAGGTCTCCTGGCTTGCATTAAACCCATCACAGAACAGTTTATCAGCAAAGGAGGGCACTGATAATGCCAGCTACCTGCAGGGATAGTTAACCCATCCTGTTTCATGGGGAGATGGAGGATTCAAGGCTGAATCCTGAACACAGCCAATGGTGTAAGCTGTGTTGGCTTCCATGGGACTGGTAGTAGGATCTGTAATAGAAAGGGTGAGAGAGGAAGGAGGAAGGGAAGGAGGAGAGCACGAGTAGGGGCTTCACTGACACACACAAACCCGAAAGATAAAATCAACACAGCAATTAAGCTTCAACAGAAACAAGACAGTTCTTTTTGTTTTGGTTTGGTTTTTTTTTTTCCAGTGTGAATGTTAATTACCGTGCCTTACAGCAGAGATAACGAGAGGGTTTTACTGCCTAGCATTTTTCAAACAAAGGCATGAAAAATTCATGAGCAGGGAAGACCTTGGTGTTGAGCTTCAGTTTTCTTGTCAAATATTTCAGCTCTGGAGGTCCTTGGGAAGGTTACACAGCAATATTCAAGTCTAAAGGATGCCTGTCAGCTGGATCTAAAAGGAACAGGAGTTTTATAGGCTGCATGTGACCTTGTCAACGTATTTTCACTGGCCAACAGCATCTTCCAGCATCATTCACCCAGTTACAATAAAACTGAATGCTGAAATGGCTGTTCTGCTATGGGCACAGCACTCACAACACCAGCCTGTCCAAAGCACAGCAACTGAGATGGTTCATCTGGTGTCATAAAATGCTGATGTCTGCACATCACTCGGAAAATGGTCCAAATGTACCTTTGTGCTGACAGCCAGATACTGGGCTCCAGGGAAACTTTGTCGGTCACAAAAGATTTATCAGGACTCTACACAATCCAAAATGTCACCTTTTAAATGGCAAGCAAGATCCCACTGTGTCTGGCATGGCTTCTAAGAAGATCTAAACCCTCTTTTCAAGTAACTGTCTTTAGACACGCGAATGCTTTGCAAGTTGGCTGCACCTTTATTAAAACTCAGCTGAGGTGTTTTTTTTTTTTAAGATTACAAAAGGAATTGCTGTTTGCTGACATGTAGGTCAGGCATAGATCAAGTGTGAGGAGAACAAGGCTGTTTAGTGGACTAACAAGAAACAAGTGTAACACAAAAGCTTTTGGGATCATGTGAAACTCCTTCCCTTCCCTAATCAAATTCTCCATAGCAGAAGCAGGAATTTGACGAGGCCTTCAAAGTCTGAACCGCTCAATGTTTTCTTTCCTTGTTAGTTTAATAAAGAGAAACCCCTCAGGTGAGTTACTAAGATTCACTCTTCAAATCAAAAACTTCCCTAATCCGTGTTCCCATGCTTTTAAAAATTATTCTGCATCAAAATTCTCGACATACCACCCCTTCCAGAACAGACTATTGGGCAAAGACAAGCCAACAGCCTCACCACAATCAGTGTGCTCTATCTGTGTTGATCTCACAAAAACATTACACATCAGTAGCATAGAACATGCTACAAGAAGAGATGTCTGAATTGGGAATTTGAGGTAATTTCTTAATTAATCTCACTTCCCAGAAAGCTTTTTTGGCAAGTAGACAGATTTAACATATGCTTAAGTCTCTGAACTTAGGCAAGAACCTTCAGCTAAAAATATTACTAAACAAGGAAAAACCTCTCATAATCATGGCAAGAGTTTAAGATCTCAGTGGAGCCAACTGTTCACAAATGTGTACTCATTCTCTCCCACAGCACTGTTATGAAACTAGGCTCTTGTTTGGAACCCCAAATTTCCTGGTCTGAATGCTTTGCAGGGGTTTCCTATACCTGTGTTAGGCTTAGTTTCACATGTAACACCATATTGCTGCTTGTGACTCAAGAGCCTGGGAGGTATTTCTCCTGCTAGTGTCGGTGCCACTAAACCCAGAAGGGTTCTGGCAGTCACAGATGTACTTATCAGAATTTTCTAATAACGACACTGGAATTGGAAGGCAACATTTGACTAGGTTTCCCAGTACTGAGCCTTTAGGAGTAAAGCTGCAGCCCATCAAGCAGAAGACTCTGAACATTCATGAGTGAGCAAGGCAGATATTCCCAAAAGTGTCTGCCACCAAAATCAGGAAGTTTTAAGTTTCCAAGAACCCTTACAAGCAGCAAGCTCTTCAGTCAACATACTTTCTCCTTCACATCTGCTAACATTTTCCTCAACTACCACCATGACATCTCTGCCTGGAAAAGAAATGGGATTCAAATTCTACTCTAAAAGCAAAAAGTTATTAAGAATACTAAGTCTTTGTTTTACAATTAAGTGACAGGAAAGAATGCTAGCAGCTTCTTTTATAAACTGTTGCTGATGAGTGCCATCCTGGCCTTTGAAAGATAATCTGTTGATGTTTAGAGGAAACGCAGTAAACAAGAGATGAAAAGTCAAAGGCAAAGTAAATAAACACACTGGCTTCATCAATTCTGTATCTTAGCTGGGTGATAAAGAAAGATGCAGTGCATTTAACCTCAGCATGCCTCTCTCAAGCACTGACACTGTGTGCTGTGACTGGCACAGGCTCCCAGCTAACCCCCATCACCGTGCTGGGCACGCAGCCCTCCACCACCACTGCCCTCACCAGCCCCTCTCAACCCTTCTGGGTGCAACACGGCTCAACACTGCTCTTCCCAGCTGGGATTTTCCACACTTGGCTCCCTGGCTGCACTCCTCTGAGCAAACAATCTTCCGCTTCTTGGGACGTGTATTTTTGTTGCAGGAAGTATCTTTCGGAGATTTGCCTTCTTGGCAAAATTCTGAGGTTGGATTCTCAGCTGCACTCTAAATCTGCTGGGAACAGCGAGTGGGGATAGACAGCTGATGTAAAATTACTAATTTTGCTTTCCTAAGGCTGACGCTGTGCTCACTGTGTCTTTTGGGCAGCCTACACTCGCAAATCCCAGCCACATACGGCTGTTTCAGCACTTGGTAGACACACTGAGAACTCAGCACTGGGTGTGGAACATTTTGGAAGGTTCTGGTCCCAGTTTGAGCCTGACTACAGCATGACTCTGGCAGAACAGTACTCTGTGAATGCTAAGAAAACACTCGGCCTGTTAAAATCCAGAAGAATTCAAAATCCATTTGCGACTCCTGTGACCTGAGCTTGCATCTCTTCATCATGCAACACTGCAGTGACCCGCAAATGAAAAAGAAAAAATAAATATACGTCCCTAACAATTTCTGAGTCTGCACTGGGGAGCAACAGAGCAGGGTTCAGGTGTCAATCCTGCATGGATGCTGAGTTTCCTCCCTGTCTGAGGTTACTGAGATCCTGACCAGCTTCCTTCTGAAATGAGTGTTTGGGCTCCACCACTCACTTTCAGTATCAGTGAGCACGAATGCTTCGCAAACCATTTTGTTTCAGTCTTCACTCCTGCCAAGTGCCTTCTTTTTCTGTTTGTTTTATACCCAACAAAGCTGTTGCTTCCCCCGCCTGTTCCTCCCTTGCACTCCTGTCTGTTCCTGCCATGGTGGGAAGTGCTGTCTTTCATTTCAGATCACTGCAATGTTGCAGGTGAAATCTGTTAGATCACAGATCAGCTCATGCACAAAGAAGTTCAGACTAAAGAAAAGTGTCCTGTAGATTTTCGTATCAGTATCTCAGCTGGACCAATTTGTAGCTGGTTTGTGCTCTGGAGCTCCTCACTGAGAACATAATGGAGCAAATGAGGGCAGGTTTTGTCCATTGTTGCTGGCCTAAAACATTCACTAAGCTTGAGCTGCAGACCCAGAAACTGCACCCTTTGCTCCAGTTTTAAATAAGAAAATGTCTCTATGTGAGTCACCAGTGCTACCAGCATGATCAATTTGGTTCCTGCTTTACCAGTTACAGGAATCCTGTAACTAAATCACCCAGGGAGAAGCCAAACCTAATGACTGTATATGAAACAGTGGATTCCTTATGTTTTCCCCAGATAGTCCTAGAAACAAGAGAGTTTGAGCTGAAACAGTGCTGGTAATGGCTTTGCAAAAAAATTAAAATATACTTGTTTTCAAAAAGTAAACCGGGAATCTAAAGCTGGGCTGGCTTATCATTTGCTGTGGAAAAGGCATTTACTTTAGGTATAAGGGGAACTTCCATGGTACCAAATCACAGATACTCTGTCTCGCTGATAGCTTCAGACATCTCTGCTTGTATATTTTTACATTACTATCAGCGCATTTATTTTTCAGGTTTGGGCCAAATCTACAAGATAAAGTCTGATTGAAGAGATAGAACTTAGAAAGGACAAATCCATCCCCAAACAGGCAAATATCTAAAGCATGTCTGTTCCCACATTTCTTCCCTCTAAGAGGTTTATTTCTGTTTATTACTTACTAATATGTTCAAACTGTGTTGATATCTTACCCTGACATTTCAAAGATCTATGTTTAAACACCGAGCTGTCTCTACTAGTAATGCAAATAAGACTGAGAACCCCAGATTGGTGTCTGTGGAAGCGTGACCGTGTCCCCAAGACACGAGACCCCGGGGTCCCGCTGGGGCCACGGCGGCTGCAGTTAAACCCGAAATAGCTGGGGGGCAGTTTCAGGTCTGATCCTGGGCTCTGAGTTATGACTGCAGCAGCACCTGCACGTCCCATGCTTGGCCACCGCTCGCTCTCTCGCTTTCATGAGAACCAAAATTCAGCCTCCTACACACCCACCGCAAAGAGGAAACTCCACACAGACGCAGCCAAATCGATCGTGGCCAATGGTTTAGTGCAGGGGAATGCACCAGGCAAAGCCACCAGAACAGTGACTAATGTGCTGGGTGAAACGTGGCCAACCTCCACCATTGTGAGTGTGAAATCACGGCCGCCTCCATCCCAGGCTGATTTGCCCGAGAAAGCAACGCAGCTGCAGGGTCAGTTTTATCATGGCTTAAGCTCTTTTCCTGCTGAGCTTAATAAAAGATGGAGAGTACTCAAGTGATTGAGGCATCTCTTACAGTGGGTTGGTGACTCATCTCGGTTTAGAAAGAATTCAGGGTTTTTCCTTGCTCACAGGCCTATATTTCAAACCGTGTTTTCTTTTGACTATTCTTGTTTTCATTTCATCTGGTTTCCATTGAGTAAAATTAGAAGCATAAAGCTTAAACTATATTGTGGACTGGTGAAACATTCGAACACACAGAGGAGTTTGTATTGAATGCAGGCCATTTGCTGAGGCTCATTATCAGCTAAGCATCACCTAACGAAGGCTGCCAGATTAACTGTCCTCATCCATGCAACAGTAGAACATTTCCCTTGTCTCCAGTTGCCTATCCAGGATTTTTTTCATTTGTAGATGTGCCTTATAGCACAGGGACTGCTAGACACAAGAGCTCAGAGACACAAGTGGGCTGCTTTGGTTGTACTGGAGGTAATCCTGAAGGAACCTTTGAACATTTGATACTTGCTATTCACCAGCATTAGAAACATGGCAAGGCACAGGTAACACAAAAGGAAAATGTATTTGGCAATAACAGTAAAGGGAATAAAGTAGATTTGTTTTCAATATACTGAAAAATAAAGCAACTTTTCAGAGTTTAGAGACATGGTTCCTCTAAAATCCAGATGATAGATCATTGCACTGAGCTAAACGGTCTCAGTTCATTCCCACATTCAGATGCCAGAACTTAAACCCTAGATCCATGTAATTCACTGGAAAAGGAGAGTGAAAAAGACTCAAATAAGAGACTCTATCCAGTATTACTGCCATAATCATGTTAGGCATTGCTCTGCAAGCTATGAATACAAACTTTAAGGCAAACTCATTTGAGACTTTACCAAGCTGTAAAAAGTCTGCACTTGTGTGCATTCTACTGATGTGCATTCTACTGAACTACTTCAGGCTCCCATTAATGGAAAAATGGATGAAAATCAGATTCATTAAGCCCTGTAGGGTGCAGAAGATTCTTTCTGTAGAGAAAACTTTGTGCTGCTGCAGGTAACCATGTACCCACTTTGCAAAAGAAAAGTCAAAGAAATCCAACCTGATTGCTCAGATACTTGTCCCAGCCATGGCAGCACTCTGCAGGATTTGCTCAGCAGTCCACAGCCTGGCAAAGCCCAAGGGAAACCTCGCAAAAGACCACCTGAGATGGCTCAGCCATGGTGGCTTCGTTCATTTTTGTCTTATGCTATAATTTATGTTGACAAACCTAGAACCTTCATACTGCCAGTAGTGGAAGTTGCTCTTTCACCAAAATATTCTATCATTTCTGACATTGGCAGTATGGGAATTCACTGTAATAGAGACCCATATTCCCAAGCTGCTTTTGGATTGGGTTAGCAAACAATGCATGAATGCTGAACTAGTCCAACAGATCTACTATTCCCACTCTTATGAGAGTAACAGAAAAAAATGCAGTTAGGCAGGCAAAATCCTCTGTTTTCTATATGAAAAAAACCCTCTAATGAAGAAACACTTCTTTTTTAGAAGGCTCTGGATTAAGTCTCAAGAAACAGCCTATCAACACAATATAAACATTCTTGCTAATTAGGAAGAAGTTCTTATCTATTTGAAGAGAACTAAGACTGTGGTCCACATTATCACGCTATTAAGAAGGATGTTATGCCATGATTTCCACATGGGAGTGCTTTTTTTTTAATAACGCCACAACACTTCTTTAAAATGGTGTGACAAGTGTCATGGCTCCTAACGACACTCCGTTATCTGAGCAGCTGGCTTTGGAAAGGAGATGTGGCACCAGAAGCAGCCTGTCAATCACGGGCACATCCCGAAGCCATCGCTCCATCTTTGCCAAAACTCGCCCTTGCCCTGTTTAGAAAGAAGGCGAAGGACTGGAATCTGTTATTTAGATGATATCTGACAAGTCTGTTCAACATTCAAGCCCTTCTCCAGGGAATCAGGGCCCTGGGATCCACCCCAGCCACTGACTCCCCCAGGAGCTGCTGGGCCGGGGTCACAGCTCTGCCCTGGTCACAGATTGAGAGGAGCCAAGTGCAGGCATACAGCTGAACTCATTATTATATTTTAAATGTTTCACGAACCTCAAAAACACATTAAGTAATGCAATAATAAAACTCTCAGTGAACCTGTGCAATAAAATCCATCAACAGAGGAGATGGGTAATATAATCTCTTTAGAAAAAAAAAAAAAATCCTCAGCTCTATGCCTGAATTACCTTGTGCACCACAAGATAGAGGATTTAGACTATGGCAACGGACTGAAATCTCTCTTCAGGGACATCCTTCTCATAATTGTACATTCATGCCTCTCTCCCCAGTAGTAGCCTAAATACAATTTACCGTTGCACACATTTTTATAGGGTTTCTGCAAATCCGCCACTTTATTACCACCCCGGTTATAAGGGGCCACACGGCAATTCCTAAGGGTTCACTAACTGAGCAAGATATTAAGCTTGAATAAAAAGAATCAAAAACGTCTATCTACAATTTATAGTTCTCTATAAAGGACCTTGGGGAACCGCAATTTGAAGGTGAAAAGTAAATGGAAAGCAGATTTCAGCTGAAAAATTCCATATGATCGATGGAAGACTTACTGAGAATTATCCAGAGAGGTTTTTAAGGTGTGCTAGAGGTAAAAACATCCAACTCCAAATTACACACAAGACGCACAACATCCCGCTGTGGATACATCTGATTAATCAGGTCTATTCAGAGCTTAGTAACAGCTGCCTTCTTTATGCACATCTCGTGAAAGCAATCCTATTTTACACCTTTCTTCAGAAGAAAGAAAGGTAAAAAGAAGATCTGAACACTTCTGTCAGGGCCCAGAGTACCTTTCGCTCTCCCAGTTTGTCTGAGAGATCCTGAGGTGCAGTGGTGAAATCTCTGCTCTGAGCCAAGCCATGACCACTTGGGACTGGAGCAACTGACCAAACTCAGCTGCTCCTCACTGTTTTTTTTAATTGGTGAATGAGAGAGTTTCAGATCATTCACCATTTTTGTGTTTTCTGAAGCTGGCATGAAAATGTTATAGGAATGAAAGCTATTATATCAGTTTTTCTTTGTCTTCCTAAAGTTATAAGAACAATTACATACAGTCACTGTGACATCTAATTATAACTAGCAAAAATGGAGAGAAAAACTATGCCGTTAATTATAATTACCTACAAAAATTAGGAACAAATTCAAGTATTTAACATGAGCAAAAAGAAGTGAAGTGTAGATAAAGTGGCAGATGCATGCTCCTGCCAGACTCAGAAGGTCTGAATGTGGCAGTCCATCACTAACACCATAATACCTTGTAACACTTGAAAATCAAGATCGGATGTTTTAGTGAAAGATAAACTATCTCTAGTGCTCCAACACCCCTTCACGTTTGGCTGTGTGCAGCCCCCCCCGGGGCACATGAGGAACCAGGAATGGAGGCCTGATAAATGGTTCTTACTTCTGAAGAGAGGGGCCAAAACCTCTGCTGTCTTATTCCTCAGCTGCAAAGCATCCAGTGCTGGGCTTGCCCACTCAATCCATGGAATGGAATGAGCCTCCAGGAATGGCTCTGCACTCAAATGTTTCTTTCCCTGATCCCAGCCACTGCTCCAGCACAGAATCTGTTGTGATGGAGGGACGGGATATTTCCAGGCAGTGAACTTTCTTGTTGATGAGAAGCAAAATATTTATCTCTGAATCTTTGGCAATTTTTGAATAGTGTCATAATCCCCAGAATCTGTGGAATCTAAAACACTGACATATGGTAATTAACCCTCTTTTCATCTCTTTTTGATTCAATTGCACAGGATAAGTATAGTAATGCATAACAGGTGGGAAAATCTGTATTTTATTTATTTATTTTTGCTTTGAGGTGATGGAGATAAAAATCACAGACTGTATTTGATGCAGAATCCAATGAAGACGCGGTGCACTCAGGCTGCTGTATATCCATTCTGCCATGATGTTTTTATTAGTTCTGCTCCTAAGGCTACTGCTAGGTCCAGGAATAACAGCTCGGAAGCTGGGCTGTGAAGGTGACACTCTTCTGCATGTGCTGTGACCTTTATGCTGGTGCTCTGGACAGCAGCACAGCTCCACCAAGTCACTTCCCATTATTTATGACATTTCAATTGGAGCCTTAATAAATCACGCTCAGAGACAGTGTGATTTCCCAGCTAAGGAAATGCATGCAAGGAGGAGGTAGGTGCAATCAAATGTCTTGGGAGTCCATGGATGATGGGCTATTAGAGGAAGATGTGTGGGGAGGCAACCTTGGTTTTACATTGGCAGAATTTCAGTGGAGGTTTTTTCTGGAAATCACATTCCCTGTTGGCGCTTGGTTCGTCATCCAACCCTCCTTCCTCCTCCTCCTCCTCTCCCATCCTGCTTCCCCCCTCAGCTATCGAGAAGGCTTTTGGCAAAGACTGTCTCTAATATGTGCTTGCATATGGCAGAACATCTCTCTGGATGGAAGCAACCACACATTAATGTATAACACAAATAATGAACAATGATTCATCCGAACAGGCTTGATAGGAAGGGCTGCTTTTTCAAATCTGGGCCTCAGTAAAGCTTTGAAAGATAATTTCCACTAAAAATTGGATCAAGTCCACCAAGAAGAACACAGATCCCTGTTTCCTCCAGATTGTTTCACTCGATTCACTAAAATGTTTATTCTACACTCAGAAAAAAGTTGCTGGAATTTCTAAACTGCATTAAAATTAATCCTTTGCTTCTTTACAGTTGCCTTTTTCAGTGCTTCCTTTGTTCCAAGCTGGCGCTTACAGGAGCTTTCATAACCAGCAAGCAATCACATACATCCTTCCTGTTTGCAGTTTTTACTGTACTTTACACAAACAAAAAAATGTGGAACAGTCCAAAGTACGTCTCAGACATCTGAGAAAGAAGAAGGTAAATGCTGCTAACAGTTCCCAGCAAAAGACAAGAAGAAGATAAAGCCACCTAAGCTTTGGAATGGAGCTGCCTTATTAACTCACATCTACTTTGTGAAAATAAGCTCATGGGATAGCCCAACAAGACTCACACACCCCACAGTGCTCCTGGGGCACAGATCTGCTCCAAAGGGGCTGTTCAAACACCAGGATAGTGGCCTTACAAAGGGAAATGGAAATCAGCACACAGAAAGCCCATGCCAGATCATAAAAGCATTGGTCCTGACCCCTAGGAAAGGACAAGGCTTGCCCTACAGTATATCTAACAAATTAATATGTAAAACACCAGAAGCCTCCACTCCCTGCAGTGCTCTTCAGCTTTCTTGCCCATATTAGACTCTAATTCCAAGTGAGTTTTAATTAAGGACTCTTTCCAGTGCATACCTCCAGCAGGTTGGAATAGCTTGATTTCAAGGTACTGGTCAGCCACAAGAAATGCTCAGTGGCCAGTGACACTTTTCTGTCCCTCTCCTTAACTCACAGAGACCAAATTCAGGGAATGAGCAGCGAGTCACACACTGGCCAACAAAGTCTTTCCCCATCAGCTGACACTGAAAACAGACACCCACCTCTGCAGCGAGCACTCCAGGATGGTTAACAAACCCTTATTACCTTTTGTGAACCTGTGTCTCATCAAAATTTAAACAGACACGTTGTCACACTTCAAAAACATCCTATTTCCTGCCAATGAAACAGCGAATTGCTGCTTAATGTTCTCCAGCAGTATTTGTTATAGAGCAAGGAGCCGGCTCTCTGCGGGCTCTGCTGCACTACAAAACACACTCATTTTCCAGCAGCCTGTGGATCTGAAAATAGACAGGGCTCAGGTGTTTTTACTACAATGCCATGAAAAAAACCTGTGAGCGCACTGAGAAAATAGGCCTTGTCTACACGAGCATTTGATTTTTGTTAGCCCTGGTGCAGCTGCACTGTGGCTGAAAACAGGACAGAATATTCAAGTGTGCACGAGCCTTTAAGGAAAAAAGAAGCTGTATGGTTTTATGCACCTATCTGATATGCATCAGTGGGAAAGGACTGCCTGTTTGCTACAGCTTCAAACACAGGAAATACTTTTAGTTGCATCCTTATCCTTCTATCTACTTGTCTGGTGATGCAGTGGGAAAAAATAGTTCTCCATTATTTGCCCTTGCCCAAGCTTTGGCTGCGGGCCACACCAAAATATCACAAAAAGACATTTGCTGCTCCAGAGCTAAGGGAACAGCCATGTGCAGGGCTGTAGAAGCTTTGGAAGTGGAGCTGAAGACTCTCAGTCCTGCTCTTCTAACAGACCCATCACCACCACTTCATGCCCAGTGCTTCAGAGATGGCTGTTTACACTTTATGGGAAAATAGGACCAAGAAAGAAGCTTGATCCCAGAGGGCACTAAGCACCTGGAGGGAAAGCAGCACCAGAGGGCAAAGCTGTCTTTGCTCTTGCAGGAAAGGTCTCTCCGAAATTACTGTCCCACTTATGTACATGGTTTTCTATCACACTGCTACTGCTTGACCATCAGCCACTTGTTGCCTGGGGAAGTGCTGGAATTGCCCAGAGGTGTTAAAAAAAATGTGTGGATGTGAACTTGAGGCCAGGGTTTAGTGGTGAACATTTGGTGGTGGTGTTACATCGACATGGATAACTGGACTTGATGATCTTAGAGGTATTTTCCAACCTTAACAATCCTATGATTTCTATATTTCACTTTCTTTGGAGGAGAACAATCCTTTAACCATGGAAAACAACAGTTAAAATGTCTTTGCAAAAATAGAGGAAGAATAATAATGCACATATGTATGAAATGTTACATAGCTGCAATGGACTAGAGACAATTCTCTGCTAAGAGGCTGCAATGGGAACAATATGCAGTCTGGATGCCTCTTTTTCTTTTTTTTTCCTTGTTTATTGCTCAAATGAATGATGTTCATAAGGTTTCCCACAGTCCCACAGAGTACTGACTGATATCAGTGCCAGCCACACAGGTCAATAAAGAGAATTTCTCTATTACCACAGTGATTCATGAAAGTCATTACTCCCACTTTGACTCTCTTCCCAAAAAAATCTGCATGTAGCAGCACACTTGCCAAATGCTCTGTGTGTGCTCTTGGTGAAACTGGTGCAGACATGGTTTTGTGAAACAGGACTGGAAATACTGAGAAATGTGGAGGATGCAGAGCACATGCAGTCTCAAAGGATACTTTTCATGGGTCTAATGGCTCCCCACTCTGTCACACCTCCTGCCATGAGGAATACGGAGACATGGGATGAAGTCAAGTGCCACTGAGGAGCTCTTGGCTCTGTCTCCAGCCCTGCTTCAGGATTTCACTAAGGAAAACCATCCCTACACAGCTGGAACCCAGACCCTGCCCACCACACCCAACATCTCTGTCTCACACACACTCACACTTACTTTCTTTTTTCCTGCTGGCAGGAGACACCTTATCTAGAAGGTTATGCATTACTGTGATACATTTGCTTTTGAAGTACTGAGTGGCTTTTAGAGTCTGGCATTTTGAACTTTCAGGAGGAAGAATGTTACTCTCACAGCAAACTTTGAAGTCTGTTTCCTGAACACATTAACTGTTTACTCTCTTTTTTTCTCTCTTGGCCACTTTAAGCTCCTCTAGAGTAAACACAGTCCTCAAAACCGAAAAATCTTATCATCCAGGTATCAAATAACATCCCAAACACAAGAAATTAACCCATCTATCCAAAACACTGAGTCTGAGAGAGGAATGACACCACGTCTGTAATAGAGGCCACAGTCCCCTGTGCACAGAGTTGTAATTTACACTACAAATGTGGCATCTTTTGTCATTTTTATGTGCACATCATAAATAGCAAAAGCTGTCACCAAATATTCTTCCTTTTCCAAATCTCCTCAATAAAGCAAATCTGGATCTCAACTCTTCTTTCAAGGTCAAGCATTTTGGTTCCTAATGATCACCTGTGTCCCGTAGATTTTTAACAAAAAGCTCAGCTGTGTGTTTAAAGACTATGACTGCAAAAAGAAAAAAAAAAAAAAGACCACATCAAAGAAATATTTGGCTGTATTTGTGTATTCGACCACTTCCAAAAAAACTAGGTCATAATTTCATATTCAGTTACACAATCACTAAATCCAGGAATGACTAGAGAAGAACCTGATCCTGTAATTTATTCTATTCCAAACACAAGTTTAGGATAACAAAGATTCAGCCTGATAACTTCCCTCATTTAATGTAATTCTTTGTCAGGAAAACAGAAACAAAAGCAAGTTCTTTGCGTTAGGCTGCGTTGTCAATTTAAATACCTTTGAAAAGACTTTTGTGGTTGAGTGACCTGGGCTGGCTACGTGCTCAAAACAACCAGCCCTCCATTAAGAACAAAGAAAAGTATGCTTTACTTTTAATCTGATAAACTTACATCCTCATCTTAACTGGTAAGAGCATTTTGCAAAATTCTACTTCTTTTGCATTAAAAAAACAAAAATTGTGACTGGAGTCGGTTTGTTTAATTAAAACCGTCAATTTAGAAGATACTAATGTCAACAAGCATAAACCTGCAAAACTCCACCCAACACAGACAGTGGAGTTTTGTCAGTGAGTCACCCATTCCTCCTTAGCAGAATTAAAATATATATTGATTCTTTAGCTTCTTTGCAGTAAAACACATTCAAAGCAAGTGTTAATAAACATTTCTCAACTTCTGCTTCAACCTGATCATCTGCTTCTTGCTATCCTTCTAAGAAACAGGGGGAGGAAACTTGCTCAACTCACTGAAAACAAATGGCTTTTGCATAACTGCAACTTCAAGAGAAAGTCAGTGACAAAACCACTCCACAGAAGCCTGGGTGATGGTGTAAGCCAGGAAATCCTCGTGCTGCAGTAGATGTGTGAGCTAAGGAATGCAACAAAAAGCTGCACCACAAGAGCACAGCAGAAAAGTCACAAGCCCACCTTGCTCACACTCATTCCCCTTTTTCCACCTGCCACAAGTGCAGGCAATGAGAACTAATCAAGGAAACACATCTTGTACCCAAGAGCTCCCTCTGAGTGCCTTCATCTTAAGAGTACATTCCTTCCACATGTGTATCTTCTCAATCTTACCATATTGTTTTTCCCCATGAGAGCTTATGAGAACATTCTGTGCCTTCTTTCTGCTCCCACCCTTCCCAGGAAAAGAGAGATCCAAGAATCTCAAAGCTTTTGAGCTCATATTTGCCCTCCACATTTGGGCAGAATTCCTACTGGTGATTCAGGAGCTTCAGAAGATGGAAACTGGAATTATATATCTTTTCATATTCTGGACACAAGGGCTTTGCTTTAAGCCAAAGCCAAAGCCACGATGATTATAAGCTAATCACTGTTGTTTCAAAATTTCCTTCACTGGGTTTGAAAAGATTAATTGGTAATATAATTGTTTTTATTCCTGGATGAACAGAAAACTAAACAAGAAATGGTGGGATGGTAAAATTGGACAAACTCAGAAATCTGGTGCAAGATGGTGGGTCACTGCTGCTGCTGCTGAAACATGAAAAAGGAGAAGGAAAGTGGATTTGAACCATCCTGAAGACAAGCCAGAAGCAGCTGTGAAATGCAGCATGTGCAGGAAAGGAGGCCAAGAGGTCCAGCTATCCTTCCAGAGCACTCCCTGCCCCATTCCCTGGCCTAGCTGCTGTGGTTCATCACTGCTCAGAGTCTTCTGATCCAGACTAGGAGAGCTGAGCATGACGTGAACTGGCCAAACCCAAGATACGAGACTCACAAGACTGAAAGAATAAAATGACCTGGTTTGGGTTATACATAAAGTGTGAAAGGAACTGGTTCCATCTGGCCCTGAAAACAACTTTTTTATGAAAGAATATTCTGTCCTTTACTACGTTGGCTTAAAACTCCCTAAAGCTCTTAGCCACCTGTATTTGATCACCTGCAGTCTGACTGCGAGGTGGCTGCTCAGCATCGCTCATCCAAACACCCTCCCTGTGCTCAGCCTGCTCTCACACTCCCCCCATTTCACACCTCCATGGCTGCTCTCTGAGTCACAGGGTTCACTTTCCCAAAGCTTAAACATTTTCTTGAAAAATTAGGACGTGAAAAAAAGGGCAAAAAGAAATAATTAAAAACTGGCTTGAGAATCCAGAATTTTACGCTTGCAAACGCCGCGCTGGCTTGCCTAACTTTTCTTAAAAAGTCACCCCTTCTTCCCCTAGAATGTTCTTTTTCTAGAAGGAGACTTGGAGGGCTGTTTCCTTTTCCAAAACCCCAGTGCCACCAATGCTGGTGGCTGCAGCTGCTCTGTGAGGTGACGGCCCTGTCCCCGTCCCGACTGTCACCGCGCGTCAGCCGCCGCGCTCAGCCTCGCTTGGCCCCTGGCCTAGAACCTGCTCCCGGCTTCCTGGCTGCCATTTGGCATGCTTTGTCTATTTTTGTTTTAACTCCTTTTCCTTTCTTAGGACATTTTCCAGGCTGGGAAATTCAGTCGGAGGCTGCCCCCAGTGGCTTGGCTGCCAGCAGGGAGGTTTGCCAGCCCGGAGCTGGCAGGGTGAGAATTGGACGCTTCCGCCGCCGTCTCCTCACGGAGCTCGTGCCCCTGGCTCGGCCTGGGCGCTGCTGCAGCGGCGCCGAGAACGTGGCGTGTCTCTGCCTCCCCATTTCCCCTGGGCAGCACAGCCAGGACTCCTGTTTTTCCAGTCACTTGGCTATTCCAGTCAATGACAGCAGCCCACCAACTGAGAGGCACAAGGGAAAAACACGTTAAAGGAAGATAGGACACGTTCTTTTGCCTTGTAGAGGCTGTTGAAGACTCAACACCATTGAATAAATGTCAAGAAGGTGGAAATAAACCCAAAAGGTCCCCAAAATGTCACATGCTTCCACTACTTCACCTCCAAGTTGCCACCACTTTGGTGCCAGTTTTGCTGACACAGAAAGCTTGGATGCTTTGTACATGAATGTCTCTCTACCCTATGAAAGATCTATGCACAAAAGGTAAAAATCTGCAGAGGAATCGAGACAGTGCCAAAGGACACGGTCCAGAGGGAAGGGAAGCTGGACTGCAGTTTCAGTGCTGCCATGTAGGTCACAGAACTGACAGCACATTCGGCATGAAGAGTGCAGCACTCAAAAAAATTCCAAGTAATATAAAATATTGGAAATTGTCCCTTTGGCAAGAGAATTTACTATAAGAACATCAAAATCTTCATAATTTAAGCTAGGTTTCCATACAATTTTGAATCAAGTTCAAAGCCTTGGACCTTACTGCTGCAGCACTCCCCGGCTTACATCCAAGTTATCTAAGAGATTATTGAGTGCTCTGGGATGACAAAGAAAATGTTGACATATTTACAGTTGGCTTTCTATAACTTTTAAGTTATGGAATTGATGTCTGGTATCTGCAGACAATGTGCATGATACAGACACTGAAAAAAAGGTATTTGCTCATTTGCTCCTTAGACCTTTCACTGCAAGCATTCACGATATAAATAAAAGCTACAAATATTATTTCACTCCCAATACAATTATTTACGTTCCCTTACACAGCCTAATAACAAACATATTTCTCTTCAGCCAAGAGTGATCTCAAGTGGTTTAAGGACTATGCTGCTTTTATCAGAATGGCAAAATGAGCTGCAGCCGTGTCGTAGGGCAGACCCAGCCAGGATAACCCTGTGGGTTATTAGAAGAGTTGGAAATACATTTAGACCACACAAAATCCATTTGTGTGCAGATTATTTTTTTTGAAGAAAAAGAGAAACCAGACAAGGCCCAAGATCAGGACTGAGTTCCTTTCCTGTGACTGAGACCACACAGGAGAGCCCGTGGTCCATCAGGAGGGCCTGGTCCTGGGGATGCTCCCCTGGGGACAGGGCAGGTCCCCACATCTGCTGCCAGCATCAGACAACTGCATCTTTCCTAACATGCTCAGGTGTTGGGATTTCCTTTGGTAAAACCCTGGTGTGGCATTGCTGGCCCTTCTGCTACTGTTCCCTTTCCACAGGGAAAGGTGACATTCCCACCTCCTGCAGGCACAGCTGCAAAACCTGGAACAACCTAAGGAAGGCAAGCACTGGGACAAAAGAAGCAAATACCACTTTCTCTGCTTAAGTCGTGAGCTGTTGCCTATCTTAACTGCATCTGTGTGAGATGCAAGAGAGTTTAAAATAAATTACTGAAAAGCTTTTTACTTTTCTCACAGGAAAAAAAAAAAAAGAAGCCAAAATAAAAGCCCTGAACACCAACAGTTTGACAGCAAGAGTAACCTCCAGTTCAGTGTCAGCTTTAATGGAAGAGAAAACATAAGGAAACATTTTCATTTTGAAGGTCCCAAGAGACTCTTCCAAACAATACCAAGAAAAAACATTGCAGAAGTGCCAAGAATCAGGGGAGTGCTCCATTTACTTATTTTTATGGTCAGTCACTGATCATGCTGATATTTGACTTTGGCTCTGAAATCTTAGCTGTGTTAAAATAAAGATAATACACAACTCAGGGTAAATCCAAAAACAAACAGACATGCACAGAACTACTGTTTCTATCTCCGAATGCTGATTTGTAGTTGCTATTTTATATTTTTACCTTACAGATTTCTAGGATAGTGATATCTTTCTGTGTTACATTCCATGCAGTGGATCATTTTCTGTTAGATTTCCTATGCAAGTAGCTAAAACACTTACTCTTTTGCCAGAAGAACAAATCTGAATTTATACATTTAAACCATCAAAATGCTTACCACAAGTTTTAAGACTTTCAGTGGCATCCAAAGGCTTTCAATAAAGTATAGGGTACCACAAAATAGAAAAAATAAAGGCAAGTGGCCAAATAAAAAACCTCCAAGCTTTCCACGGGGTCCTTCAGACTATAGCATTTACATACCTTCAGACAACAGCCAGCCCTGGAATTATCTTCAAGATATCAGCTGTGTCACTTGCTCAAGCCTCCACAAACATTCCACCTCTGCAGTGCCTGGGAAAGCCACTGGCCCTGGGATGGTGGCCAATGGCCCCTGGAACTCTGCAGAGCCCACGGGGTGAGCGAGTTACAGAGGCAAAACCTGTCACAGCAAATGGGCTCTCCCATTGTACCTGGTCACGCATTACACAAAAATCACCATTTCTACTGTGCTGCTGTCCCTTGGAGCAATGGGGGACATCCACCAGTGCTCAGATTAGTTACCACCCACTGAACAAAGCACTCGAGGTGGCACGCTGCTCACTGCTGAATTGAAGAGCTCTATTCTAATTTTACAGTGCTCCTTAGACGAAGCACCTCATGGTATCTCAGCGACTCTATCTGGGTTTATTTGATGCTGCCAAATTTCCTCCTCCAATCCTGTCTATCTCCTCTCTCACTGGCCTCAGTATTAATGAGACTGAGCTAACAGATTGTGGCATGTCAACATGCTGAGCTGACATCCTGCTGCCCCCTCCGTGTCTGTCTGACTTTTAAGCTTTTTCTTTCCATTTCCCTTCTGGATTATGTGTAACATGCTCTGTAGTCCAGGAATGCCTCTTGCTTTGGCTGCCTTGCCTCTCTTTTTGGCATGCTCATGGAGCCACAGGGAATCTTGCTGAGGCCGGCTAAGTCACATGTTTGCCCTTTAATGAACACTAAAAAGAAAGCAGAATCTCTGCCATTTTGATGTTTCTATTAATACAGGCCACAAGAAAGCTCAGGTTCCTGCTACAAAGATCACAAAAAAAACAAAGGCTTCTGTAGCAGCTGATGCAGAAGGGCTTGATCATATTGCAAAGAAAAGATCAATTATCAGGCAGTACAAAGCACGTGCACTCAGTATAAATTTGTTCAGCACAGCAATTTGGTAAATTTTGCTGTCGCTTTCTGGCATTTCTGAGCTTCATCTTGAATGACCTTTACTTAAGGATTTATTTTCACTCACTGAACTGAAGATGCTCAGCACAATGGAAACATGTCTTTGGGAAGTCACCTTATGGGACACATCTTGAGGCTGGGAGGTGAGACAGTGACATTCTTTCATAACCCTTTCCTCCCTTCTCTTGAACATAGCAAAGGTGGAGAACACTTGGGGAATTATAACTTGTTTTTCCACAGATGCCACAGGGCAGGGACTTCTCTTCTGAAGAACTGCAAATGCAGGTGTGCAAAGACCAGGGGGAGGCAGGGAGAGGGAAGGACAACATCCCCAGCAACTCAATTTCAGGCTTAGCTACAAACACATCCAGGAAACTCAAACTCCGGCTCTCGCACAGTGATTTGCTGTGTAAAAAGCAACCACGAAACCAAAAATATGACCGTGTTCAGCTGGAGTGACCTTTGCAAGAAATCTAGGGGAAAAGAAAAGAGCAGAATCTTTCCTTCCAAGGGAGGATTGTGAATTGTCTCCCAACTGCACTCCTGAGCGTGAATCAATTTTCTTCCAGTCGATAACTAGCGCAAAGGTTCTAACCTTCATTTGTGCTCCAAATACTCAATCGGGGATGTAGAACACATACCAATTAAGCAATTCAGCTAAAATAAGAAGGCCGTGAACCAACATCGTTGCTGCAGCTGCCCCTGAGGGATCGAGGGTTAGCAGCTTGGGGAAAAGGTAATTTATTGAGCTTAATACTCTGCGAAATGTTCTCATGATAATAAGATTGTAAGATCGTTTTAATATCTGAAGTCATGTTGAAAAGGTCATTTCTCACTTTTTACGCCTACCTAAGTCATGTAAATTAGAGCTACTCAAACAGAGTCGAGGATGTTTGCAGCCTAAGTTTTTCTACGTTTTTGGATGACAGAGAAAAATTTCAGTAATCCCATGTGGTGGACACAAGCAGCTAGTGACCATGAGTTTTAGAATAGCAACAGTAATGGAAGCAGCTACTTTTGCTGTGCGTTAGGCCAGCATTTCATCTTTGACCTAGCAGAAACTATTCAGACTTTTGTCCTCCTTTTTAATGTTGTGATTTGTTAAAAAATTATTTCAAACACACTACGTGTAATCTGAAAGGGGAGGGGAATACAGCTGATGTGTTTGCCAGAAGTTTTATAACCCAGGGAAATGGGGCATTGGCAATTTCACAAAGTACTTGCCTCTTTCCCAACATGCTTTTTTCCACAAGAGAATTAACTTGAAGATTCTTTTTTTCTTTCCTTTTCTTAAAATGCTTTCTAGGCAGAAACTTTGTAGACTTTGCCTCCACATCCCCCAGCCAACATTCCTAAATCACAACTTGCAGCTGCCCTTGCTATTGCAGCCTCAGAGCCTCCATTTGGCAGAGCACCAGCATCATGCCAGGATGTGATGTTTCTGTGATGTGAACAATTACCCAACAGGGATGGAGCAGAGATTCCCCAAACGCATTTCACTAAGGCCCCTGAATCATATTTGAAACCAAGTCTTCAAAATTTATAACAGCATTAGGCTATCTAGGCCCTTAGTTTCATTTATGTTTTGAAGCTTCAAATCCATCACACAATGGAGCTAAACGAGGGCATTATTCAGAGCAGTAATGCACTTGATCCCATGGAGGCTAAATGATAGAAATCCCATCCTGCTCTCTTCTTTTATTTTCCAGCATCATCTTTCCTCCTCATCTTTCAGCCTCAACTCTCATCCTTTACACAGCCACTATAAAAAACAACCCTCCCAGGAAAACCTCCCTTGCCACCTCCCTTCCTAATAATTTTTCCATCTCCTTTCTCCTGAACCACTGCCCCATTTGTGACTCCTCACTGGTCAGGCCACAAGCTTTTCAGAGGAAAAGTCGCCTGTTTTTCTCTGCTTGGCAGTGTGCTCCAGAGGTGCTATGCAAACGATTTATTATAACAGATTATGGCCCAGAGTAATTTAATAGACTGGAAAGCCCAGCTGAGGAGAGCCAGCGATCCAGCATTCACAAAGCGTGCCACGCTTGTATTTTTCAATACATAATACATAAATCTCTCTGCTGCTGTGGCTCTGTTTTCAGATTTGCTGGGTTTTGTATGCGAAAATTTTCCGACTATTTATCAGCTTCATCTTCTCTGTCAGCCTTTATCATCCCCTACAGTCCTCCTGAAAACTCCCTGAAACAGAGAGATCAAGGCAGCTGCCAAACAATGTCACAGCCTTCCAGGGGTGGGGCTCTGCAGAGGGCTGTACCCCTCCATCACAAAACTGTCACCCTTATTATGATACCAGCAATAATAACAATAACATCAAGCTGAACCACTCTATCTCAGCAGAAAAGCTGGGAGGGAGAAATATCTGCATGCTTATCTTTTGGCTTTCTTAGTTAGGTCCAAAGGGCTGAGGCCAAGACACTTGGAAAAAAAGAATCCCCCTCTGACATTTGGGGGATTCACTGAGAACAACTCTTCCATAATAAATCTTCACCCCATAATGATCTGTTTTGCTATTAATTGGCCACACCTAATAACAAGTCTGCCAGGAACTTCACCAATTCCCATGAGAGCACTTAGCTGAGCAGAAGTTGGTGCCAACTCCCAGGTAACACTCTCCTCCCCCAGCTCCATCAATGCTCACTTTGCTTTTCAGGCCCAGTTTTACTAAGGAACACATGGCATCCACCTAGAAAGTTTTTCCACCATGAACTGTGCTTTCAAGGAAGGTGATTCGAAAATGAAAGACGGAAAATATAATCCTGAAAGAATGAGGAAATGGAGATCCTCAGCAAAGGTGAGAGAAGTTTTCATTTGGCCAATGGATTAAAAGTTAAACCTGAAACCTGCCTTTCACTCGGTTAGATAAATGAGAATGTATATTTGCATTCAAAGCAAAAAACACAAGGAACTCCAGTTTTGAAGACTGTCTTCAACGAGAGGTTCCAGTTTGGATGTTGACTGCTCCTAACAGACCATCACAGAAGGCTCTTGAGCACTGGTAAAGACAGGGTCATCTCCTCCTCCTCTCCTCTCCTCAGCAGCTACTCAGCAAGTGACGTTTCCAAAATACAAGCAGAACTTAGGCAACTGTGAAACAATAAATCTCATTTGCCTCGCCTTGGCAGCCTGTCTGCTTTGCAGATTTGCACCCTGCTTGGGATGAATGTGGCTGCAGGTATTTCACAGAGCCAAGCAGTGGTTAACGGGAAACCTGCTGTCTACTCCTTCCAGCATGTGCCAGCCACTGCAGCCTGAGCATTAATAGATGATGAATTGCTATTTGGGAGAAATATACGTTTTACATATAGCTTAATATGTGTCCATAAAGAGAGGCTGAAACCTGTTAATTCCCAGCATTTATATCTTCAGCCAATTTAAAAAAATTCCAGCACAGTTCTGGAAGGGCCAATATTTCCTTATAGACTGGAAAAATCTCTGCAGAAGGGAAAAATAAACCCTTGAAGTACATGAAAAGTACAAATTTCAGAATACATTTTCTGCAATTCTCCAAAACTTATCTCGAATGCTACTTAAAAAAAAAATAGTGAAAGTATAAGATTATGTGGAAAAAAATGCACATCTTTCACACTTTTTTTTTTAAAGTCAGCATTTTTGTAAGGAATTTTGCAACATACATAAAAAAGTGCAGAGAAAGGCAAGGTATTTCAAATAGTTTTAATCTTTTCATTAAGATCACTCTTTCCTCTAATTCCTTTCATAACAACAGCAAAGTCTCTTCCTGAGTTTTTGTTCATTTTGTGTATGGCACAATCTCTCAAGAAGTAAAAACAGTAAGTGATGGTCTAGTGGAGTTACTGCAGTCAACAAAGAAAAAGAGTGTTTGCTGCTCAATTAGTGACTTCAGGAAATGCCAGGTCTGTACAAGACAATTGAGACAGGATTCCTCTGGCTATTTTAACTCCAGGCAGCCAACCCTGGCCAGCCCTTCCTTCATGTCCAGCCCTCCTCAGGATCAGCGAAAGGGCCAGGCCACGCTCAGGCGGGTTCTGAGCGCCAGGAAACCACAGCCACTCCACCAGCCAGCCCCTCTCATGCTCCAGGGTCCCACAACGCAGCAGCAGCAGCTACGTGGCAAACTTCTGCACGTTACAGACAGATGGGTTTTAAATAAAAGCACACACCAAACCAGATCTCCAAGAAACTGTGCTCCCAGGAGGCCATCCAGAGCCAACCTACAATGCTGGAGGGAAGAGCCTGGTGCTCTCCTTCACAGACCACTCAGCCCTTTGCTAACTGATGCCTGTACAGAGCACAGCCAAGAATGCAACCATAGACAGTGCTGAATCTGGAAAACGTGAAGCATGAAAGAGGCGTTTAACTTCATATATTCAAGCAGATCAAAGATTTCTAACTCAAACTTTCTACGCGTCAAACTTTGCAGCTGTTCCCTTTATCAGCTCACTAGGAAAAAGTCTCTGTGGATTGGTGCCATTCTTCATAAAACCTCAACTGCTCTGCAATAAAAGAGGTCTAATTTTTACAGTACAGTTCTTCTTATATTTAGTATCAACATCTGACCACAAGTGCCAAATATAAAAGTTACTGGGACTCACTTTAATTGCATTTCGTGCTCTCTTTGTGCACCAAATATTTTAGCCTGACTCAGTGAACGCTCAAGCAGCTGACATTTGCTTCTACCAGTAAATACTTAACTTCCCTTCAATGTGGAAATCCAAGATTAACTTCCATTGCTTTAGACTGGAACCAAAATGTTCTTCACATATAAAATTCTATGTGTAATATTACAGGACGAGAGCACTTTTCTACTTCAGCTGTCCTCCCTTTAAAATTTTCTCTAAAGCACGAAAAAAAACCATAATAAAAAATGCACCAATTCCTTTCTTTCCTGCTCTTCTCCTCTTGAGGAGTTCTCAAAGCCAATTAAGACATCATTAAAGAGCCAGGCCCAGCAAAGGAAGGCAGAGCACCATGGAGCACCCAGAGCAGGACTGCGGCCGCTCGTTAGAGCAAAGGCTGCTGTCCCAATTAAGGACGTTCACTCTTTAAGCAGCACAGCAATTGCCATCCTTCTGCCCTTCAGGACTGCGTGACCCTGCCAGGGATGAGGGAGCTGCCATCCCGTTTGGGAGTGCAAATTAAGCTTCCTGCAGCTGGGTGCAAACAGGCTGTCCATTAACTTCTTCCTCTCCCAATATTTAATTTAACTCTGTGAAAGCCAGGGGGGCATCTTCTGCTAAGAACATTCATTTGCTGGCCCATCTCTTGCCCAAACACCTGAATTAGTACAGTGATAGTTTCATGTTAATGCACATCTTGGTTAAATAAACCAGTTTTCCAGGCTGCTGGGTTTTCATTTACATTTCTGGTAGATTAGTCTGGGCTGTGGAACTGAACACCACTATTCCAGGAAATGGGAAGAGGTGAATCAGTCCTTTCTTGCACAGCTTCCCACCTAAGAGACAAATGGCTCCACCAAGTCCCAGCCCCTTGAGCTGCCCATGAGCCTCCTCTGCTTCCAGGAGCAATACACAAACCTCCCCAACCATGGAATACAGGCACCACCCTCAGCTAATGAGATACACTGGGGGCACCTTCCTTGGGCTTTGAACTGGGATTTTTTTTCCAACCCACCTGAGGCAGTCACCAAGAGGGAAAAAAAAAAAAAGGAAAAAGGAATCATAATAAAAGGTTGATTAATTATGTGCAATAACTGGGACAGCATATCATGAAAATTCCATTCTTGTTTACTCAGCTAATTCACTTTTTATGAGTGTTTAGGCTTTAAAGCAAAACAAAGCACTAATTACCCAATTAACGAGCAATTAAGTTACTGCAGCCTAATAGCCTGTACAGTGGCTGCCTTTATGAGTCTGATGGTGAGTTAGAGACCCATTAAACAAATTTATACACAGCTGTAGCAAACATTACATTTCCAGAGATGTTACATTACATGCTAATATTTTCACAGCCTTGAAACATCATTCACTGGTTTAGTGAATAGTTTGCCAGTTTACTCAGCCAAGCTCTGACAAAGGAAAGGTCTCCCATGTTGTACTAGCAGCTACAACCCAGGGATGGATGGGAAGTGTATCTATTTCAAAGCCTTCTTGAAAAATCAGGTGACTTTTAACCAAAGTGAGTAACATTTACATTAAAATTTTTAATGTTGCCTTTAATTTAGGAAGAAATCACAGTCCAATCATTTTCAAGAAATAATTGCAGTTGTTTCAGGAGTCTAAGCTGCTTTCTGCAGCAGGTGACATTGTACTGGAAGTTTTAGGTTGGCAAGATGAGGACATTTTACTGTGTGGAGCGACAAGGTGTTTCTGTAAACTCCTGTCAGACAGGTGAGATTACCTGTGATGAAGCACGACAGCCCTGAATGATGGTGCAGTGTCAGAAGCAAACTCTCCCCTCCTGCACACTGAGCAGCAACAAAGCACAGTGGCATGAAAGCTAAGGAAGAGTTTGGACTCATCTCCAGTGCTCTCTTCCCTTCAATGACTACATCAAACCCACCATATTATATCTCTATTTCAGTGTGGTTCAATTTTCACATCAATAATAGGTGTATCTTTTAGTGCAATTTTGATTGCATGGAGAAAAGCTCTATTGGTAAAGCAACTGTTTCCTCACAGTTTAAGAAAATACATTTTTTTTCTGAGTGAGACTAAATGAAACTCAAAATAGATCGATCATTTCTTTCTGCCCATATGAGACAGGTTTCCATTTATCTTTTAGCACAAGAAAAAAACCTCAGTTCACCTCTTTCACAGGCATAGCATCAGTCCAAAGCACAGGCTGCACTATGTAAATAAGGAATCTTTCTCAGACCAAAATCATGTAAGCAGTGCAGTATTTCCCTACCAGGCTGCTGCATTTCCCCAGGAACTCCATGGAAACATGCTGTAAGCAGTAAAGATTATTGGGTATAGTGGTGGCCTGACTTTAACCTGGTGTCAAAGACAAGCCATTGCTTGGAAGTATCTATTTTTTTCAAGTTGCACACACACATAGACACACACACAAAATCTTCAAGCTGGTATCATCACAGTCCCATTGAATTCCAGGAACTGCCCAGGTCTGGTTCCTGTATGTTCACTAATAAACACAAGACACACCTGTGCTAATGAATCCAAAAGCATGAGGAGACCTCATCTGTCTTCTGGATAAACAGAGTTCTGCTCACATCCTGTCCCCAGACACTTCCCCAAGCAGAATTGCTAACGAGGCCCCATTGCCTCTGGCCTGTGCTTAGAGTTCCTTCTTGTGTAAATTCTCTGATATCTAATAAGGCATAAGCTTAAGCCTCAACATTCTCCCTGCTGGGAATACTGAAGATGTGTTCTTTTCTTTTTTTCTTCCCCATAAACACTGCAAGAATTTACTGGGTTTGAGATATTTATTGTTCCAGTGAATTTGATGGATCAACTCTCTGATGGGATTAAAAAAATTATAAAGTGGGGAAGTGCAGACACAGATCATGCTTTCTTAGGAAACCAGGCTAAATGAGAAAAGCAACCATCTCCTTTGATGGCAGATGGCTGCACAGGTAAGTGTATCAAGGTAGGTTTTGTGAGGTATTTAAGACCAGCATGGCATGGAAAAAGTATGGAAAAACATCAGGAGCAACAGCACAGAGCCAGAAAACCCTCATTTTTGTGATCATAAACAGTATAGGAAGGTAAATGGTCAGCCAAAGTGAAAAATGTGGAAAACAAACCTGAGGGTGACAAATAAGAGTCAAAGCAACTACATCTCACTTAAATAGGGACATCTTTTAATCATATCTTTATTAATGCTGTCTTTAAAACTTCATCACCCATCAGCCACTCAAACTGGCAACCCAGCAGCATCTGGTTTTGATTGAATAATGTCTCCCAATTTATCTTTAGTCTTTCATTTTTTAATTTTAATTTTTATTAAAGAAAAGGTCTTACCTGGCCTGTTTTGTATTGTTCTCTCTGCTCTTTTTTTTTTTTTAATCTAAAGTAATTTCAAAGAGTGAGCGTCAGATATCAAACCCAATATCCTTTTTCTCATTAGCACTTTTCCCGTGCAGACCTTCAAATGTGGTAATAATTAATGAGTCTGTGTCAGAAAATGAATAAAAGATGGCTCAGATGCTTCACTGTTCAGGGCTGACCTTTAGCTGAGTCTACTGTATTAATATATTCTTGTGTTGTCAGACTCAAAGAGCTAACTGCCTTATGAATTATTTATCAACACAAAAAGTCTTAACCAGAAACAGTGTTAACATTAATTTCTAACCCTCTGTGTCACAGCAAAGCCTGCCTGCACTGCATAATTGAATTTTAGTTTTAGACAAGCAATCAAAGCACAAGTCGCTGTTGTTGTAAGTGTGGCTGCCTATGATAGCAAGAGGAACGGCTGCTCTTTTTGCACATCTGGTGCATTACAGGCAGTTCAGGTTTCTGTGAGCAATAAGCCCGACTGCAGACAAACGTGGAATGGGTTTGCAGGGATGAGGAGAGCTGTGGCTCCCTCCTCCCCAGCACACTTCCAGATGCTGAGCTGTTTATAATCCTGCTATTGCCATTTCTGAGTGGGGCTGGTACGGAGATGTGCAAAGTCTTCTCTGCTTTGAGCACCCTCAGGGGCTGCCTGCCACACTTGGACCATGGGGGATGAGGCTGGGAAGACTGTCCAAAGACTCTGCTGGCTCTTGGTTTCGCTCTTCCACCTGGTCTCTCCCAGATGAGAGTCCATCTATCTCCCTGCTTTCCCCTGTGTGCTCCCCAATGCATGAGCTGCACCCCCATCATTTGCAGCTGCTGTAGAAGTGGGTTTCAGCTGCTATCCCCAGCCAATTCTGAGTAACTGTCACATTGATTTACAGGTTAGGCTTAATTTGTGTCACACCAACCCTACTGAGGTGTAAGATTCAAGGGCTCAGTTAGGACTTAAGCGCTGCTTTCACAACTTTTCACTGCAGGAGAGTCTTGGGAAATGATGGCTGTGCTGGACCAAGAGCAGAGATGTAACAACACATGCGTAGGAGGGAAATGACTCTATTCCCTGGTGGAATACATCAGCCTGTGCTCACAGCTCCTGGAAAAGCAGCACCAGGCTAGTACCTCTTTTTTCAGTTCACATTCAGTGACTGAGGTTTGTTCATCCCTGAAGAAACAGTTCAGAGATTACCAACAGAGCATGAGGACCTTACAGAAATGAGACATGGCTTTAGGCTCTAAATCCTGCAACAACTCAGCCAAAGAGCAGCTTTGGTCCCCTTCTCCCTCTGTTCTCAGAGTCAGCAAGGGCAAAAAGAGAACTAAATCCCCTTGGCTCTTTCCCATATAAGTAAAGAACGAAGTGGGAACTCCCTAGTCCTGCAAGATCTCTTCTCTCACTTTTCCTGGGAGCTTAAACCCAGAGGCTGAATGAGAACCAAGAAAGGCCAGCAGAGAGAGAAGCTGCTGCTGCTGGACCTTCACAGGAACTTAGGTCTGAACAGGGACAATGGAGAAGCACCAAGAGCTCAGACTGTGCAGCTGAGGAGAAGAGGACAGACACCCGGTGAAGCACAAATGCTGCAGCTCCTTCAAGGCAGAGTAACCCCACCCAAAAGAAAAAAACCCTGTTATTCAACTGAGCATAACCTCAGTGCCTGATACAGGGAAGGAGTTTGATCATGTTTGCAAAACCTGTTGCAGCCTCACACTGAACTCAGCTCCTGCTGGGGATGATGGGATCCAGAACAAAACCCCTGAACTACAGGTACACCGAATCCAAGGAAGAAAAGCTCTTTTTACAAAGCTACCAGCAGGATCTGAATGCTTAAAACAAATTAATGGAAACTGGGTGCCTTAATCCCCCAGAGCTTTGTGAAATTTTAATAAAGAAGATCTCTGCTGTCTCCAAAGCGAGGAGTGAGCAGCACCCCTTACCTAATGACTGACTTGGTAATCAAAGGTTCGCTCTTCCCAGGAGCTGTGTGCATCACGCCTTTGCAACAAGAAAGCAGACGACTGCGAGTGCTTTAATCTGAGCTGAAAAGTGCTGAGCTTTGCGGGTGTTAGGCTGTGTGATTCTGGGTTTTCCATCCAAGATTGCCAGCCAAGTTTCAATGGAAAACAAGACACGACATTTTTCAACACTCTGCTAACTCTTCTTAAGACTAATCTTTTATAGGCGCTGGGATCTTCAGAGCAGATTATTTTCTGTAGTTGTTTTTATTTTTACTCTGGAGCCTATGATGGAATAAATCAGACTTTGCCAAACCAGATACTTTTCTTTGGCAGACATTTGCATATTAAATCTAAAATTGTTTGCCATGACACAGTGAAAAGCAATTCTTGAAAGCCACTTCACATCCTTCCTGCAAGATCTCACTAGCACCTCCGTAAGTAACACCAACCTGTTTTTTTGGAGGCCTGATAACCTGGCACATTCAGCTGTTCCTTGTACCGTTAGTGCTCCAAGCAAAATCGATGATCAAAGGTCTGGAAGACACGCACTCCTGCACTAAATCCCCAAGACAGCTCAGGTCTCCCTTCAATTTGGTATTTATTAGCTTTTTCCCCAAACACAGCACAAGATGGTGACGACTAATTCCCATCTGTGCACGCCTGCTCCCAAGCTATGGAAAATGACTCTACAGGCCAACTGGAAGCTGAATAGTTTATCCATGAGCCAAACAAGAGAGATTTAAGGATGAGTGATACGTTGGGATTGACTCTTTGCCCCGCCAAAGGATCCTGGAGGGTATATCCCATGCAGCACAATGCAATGTTGGCAAACAAATGGAAACAGCTCCTTGCTTTATGGCTATTGCACCAGCACGGTGACCTGCTCCGGATGCTGCTGCTTCCCATGTCCCAAACTCTCTCTGTTGGTTGTGTAAAATATGTTACAATTGGGGATATATATATTTTTTTTAATCTTCCACTTCAATATACCAGACTAAGCTAGTAAAAAAATGAGACGGTCATGCTCTTTTAAAATAACAAAACACCCACCCTGGCAGTTATGACATAACCCGGCAGATTTTTCTTGTTACTTTGCTGTTTTAAGTGCCTCACTCAATGTGAATCCAATTACCAAGGCCTTTGTTTTCCCTAACAAAGGGACTGTGTTTCGGGGCTCCAACTCATCTGGCTTTAATCATCTCTCATGAGGGGAGCTCACTAACAACCACCTTGGGATACCTTTTATGACAGATTTGGGAAGGCGCATGAAAGAGGGGGTGGTTGGAAGAAAAAGGAGATGAGGTAGATCCCCTGCTCCCTTTTTTTGTTGGTTTTTTTTTTGACAAGTGCATAGGCTTTCCACAGCGCTCCAGTAAACTCGAGCATGACATACCCCCGGCCACGGATGGAAGTGATTTTAGAGTGGCTATTTTTTTGGACTGAACTGTAGTTTATTTTAGAAGTCTCCAAAGAATTCTGAAAGAAGGAAGGAAGGGAAAAAGCCCAGCTCTGGATCTTCCCTGGCCCATGTGGCTGAAAATTACCCATTTTACTACTACGCAGGCCTGTGCCAGTTGGCCAGCCTGGACAGACATGTTTTCTTTTCCCTTTTAGGCTTATTCTATGACAGATTTTTCCTCATAAAAATTACAACTGGTACAGCTCCTCTCAAGTTTGAAAAGCAAAAACTTTTGAAATCCATAGCACTCAATTCATGTGGCTGAGCACCACAGATCCGTCAAGCGACACAAGGAACGAGACTTTGCTGTGGTAGAAAATGGGAATTTCATTCTCCCCCTCTTCATTGCAGGAGGCAATCAGGGTTGCTCAAGTCACGCTTTAAAAGTAATCATTTCAATACCAGACTAGTAAACAAAGTCTTACTCGATCCTGAAATGTTGTATTTAAAAGGGAAAACCCTTCCCCAAAGCAATCTTTCCCTGCTAATTGCAGTGTAAAAGACCATCAAACATACTGTAAGTATTATTTTCTCAATGTTGCATGGAAAATTTACGGTGCAATTTCCATTGTATTCAATAACCAGCAGAAGGACTAGTGTTAAGCCTAGAAAAGCTTGTTTTAATCACATATTAATATCAGGGTTTTTTGCTTTCATTGAGTTTAATAATTTTTTTCACAAGACCATGAGCTGGCTACAACAATTCCCAAATACTTGATAGGAAAAAGTACTTAAGGTTTCTGGGTCAATCCTTTTTCACTGCATGGGACAAGGACAGAAATCTGCCAATTATCCCTTCTCTCAACATTTTGGTAACCCTAGTAAATGGTCCACAGTCACACAAAGTCTTCTGAAGGCTGGTATTGTCTCAAGGGTGCTGCCTGTTGCAGCACTTGCTTTCAGCCCATTATCCCCTTGTGTACTGGGGGAAAAAAGAAACTCCCAGCTGCAATGATAAAAAACCCCTTTTAAAAAAAAAAAAACCAAAAACAGAGTACAGTAGAGAACTGTCCAACTTTGATGAGAATCCCAAATGTTTCCTGAAGGCCCACAGAATTAGAAGAATTAGGCAAACAGTGAGAAGTAGCAGACTCCAGGCTCTGCCACCCAGCTTTGGATTTTGACCAGTTAAACTGGGATTTTTGGGAAGAACATCATCCTGCAGTGTTCACAGCATCCCAGCTCTGGACAGGACCATCGAGTCTCTCCCTTCCCTAAGCAGGATCAACTGTCCTGTGCTCTTTGCTGGAAGGATGGCAATCTACCCCAGCACTTCTGCTTTTCCCAAAAGCTTTGGAAAGCCTTTCATGTGCTCAGTTTGCCTCTGCCTTTGAGAAAACATTTCAGATCAAGAAAACCATTCCAAAAACACAGGGGAGAATTACTGCTCTGGGACAGCCTATTCACAATTTCTTTTTGGGTCGGAAAACAACACACAGAGACCTCTACCAGGCACAGCACTGCACTGACAACCCCACACAAATCACAAGAGCTACTGTGTTAGGCTAATGTGGGCAATGACCCAGGCAACATGATTTACCAGTACAGTAACTATCATACATTTCATGTTGATTTACTAAGTCCTTACATGAGTGCTGGAACTAAAACTTACACTGATGTTGCAGAACTCAAATGAGAATTGTTTTAGTCTACTCAGAGCACAGGGGCACCCCCCAGGACAGGTCTCCACCCCAGACCCTTTCTCCTACTGATCCCCAATGTCCACAGTGTGTTAAACATAGGACCATACAAAGGCAACTGAGTGAATCACAGTTAAAAACTTAGTGTGTTCCTCCCAGAGGAAAAGGTTTTCCTAGTCATGAGCTCTCCCACCCAGCTTAAAAAGTCTGCTGAAATGAGAGTGCTTGGCCAGGCTTGCAGTAATGCAAGGGGATCTTCAAAATCAGCTCTGAAGGTTCTGTAGCTGAGAAACATTCAGTTACTGTGAGCTGATGGATGCAGGTGTCCTGATGCTTCAGCCAAGACCTCAGGAGACCACCACCTATTATTATTATTATCATTATTAACTATTACACAAACTAATCTGCTAATCTTCAATGGATTAGCTTTCATTTTAAGAATTTTATCTTCTCTTCTTGAGAAGCAATCTGCAGGGCCAAAAGAACCCAAACAATGCTCCACAGTACAATGCCTATCGGGCAAAACCCTGGGATACCAAGAGTTTACCTAAGATTTTGATGAAAGTTCCTACACCTTTCTCACTCTTGGTTCAGCCCTAACCCCCTGTGCTTGTAAACAGTTGACATCAACGGGACAGTGGAACCATCTGGGCACAAGGTAGTTATGCCTTGGTTTTGTGGGTTTTTGACTATACAGAAAGATCAATGCAGTTTCCCCATAAAACACTAATAATTCTACCTGTCACTATGAATAATTAAGAGTATTAATCATATTTCAGGCAAATATTTCCATACAGTTTATTAATACATCCCAATCAGATCAGAAAGACTCAAGCCAAATAATAACTGAGACTCTAAGCCCTTCTAAAAGCAGCTTTTTAAGACATACTGTGGTTCCAGATGTTTTGCACAGCTATTTATTTAGCTTGTAAACAAGCCACCAAAAACATTCCACATAATGATGGGAGAACCGCAATTACATTGTTGTGGGGATTTACAAAGAGCTCAGCATACTTCTGTGATTTAGAGAAGAGAAATCTCTCATTCTTTCTGAGAGCTGATTTCCAGATTTATGTCTGTGCTGTGAAGTGTCCTGGGAATCATTAAAATGGTGACAAAGAAAAGTGATTTTCTTTATTAAAAGAGGAATAAAGGAGGGGAGGGTGAAAGAAGAGAAGCCTCCCTGCTCTCCCTCACAACAGATTACTTTCCTCCTTGTCACGGAATTTATGCGGAGTCAAATGATCATGAGGTAGCAGTGATAATCTTTTGCTTCAATTTTTATGCATATTTATTAACAACAAATTGCTAGAACAGCAGCACCTCGGTCTATCCTACAAGAAACTCCATCCTCTGCCTCACCCTGCTCATGGAGTGGTACCAGCAGTGTGCCCATCCCACAGCACCTTGAAGGTGCTGGTGCTAAAAACTGCAGAAGTGGCTCAAACGTCACTGCACACTGTGGGAGGCTCCTGCTCCCTCGCTGCCGTGTGGCCACGTCCATGCTGGGGATGACCACAGCTGCTCCTTGCTCAATCCCCACCCAGCCTGGCCTCAGACACACCCAGGGATGAGGCAGCTGCTTGGGGCCTGTCCCAGTGCCTCACCACCCTCACTCCTTCTGTGTACCAGGGAATGCTTCAGAGAGAGCAGAGCCCAGCCACCCTGGGGCCAGAGTTAGGGGATGACACAAACCACCTGCTGGGACACACCGTGCTGTCACCCAGAGCGTTCCACTTCAAGAGTTCAACAGGCATCAGGCACCTCCAGGTTTTTACTGATTCTGATTTGAGCTGCCCAGTGAAAATGGAAATGTCTACATCCCACTAGCAGTTCCCTGAGCTGGGAAGACCTCATGATCACCTTCTCTCATTTTGTCATCTGTAATACAAGCTAATTGCTCCAAGCCAAACTGGGTTCAGCCTTCATCTCCAGGTGCTCTCTTTGGTCCTGCAAAGGGTCACTTCAGTTCAATGTTCAAACCTTATTCTACTTCAACAGCACAAAAAATAAAACCAGGTACTCCTCTACAGAAAAAAAGACCAAAGAACGAAATTAGCATTTTCAGCACTTCATAGATTTGCTGCTTTCATTCAAATCCAGCCCAATGGCTGCGACTCCAGCTCCCAGCTCTGGGAAATGCTCCTGTTCATGCTCCAAGTCACACGTGGTGTGGCCACACAGCTCACCTTTGTGCCCTGACCCAGCAAGGGGGGACAGCATGTCCTCAAACCCTGCCCCAGGGTCAGGATCTAAAGGCAGCCACCTCCAAAACCAAACACTGCTAAATCCTGCTTGCAAGGACACAAAGGTTCCTTTCTGAGGCTAAATTTTTTGAGCTATTTCAGTGAAATAGTTTTATAACTCCTGGCTATATGGTGACAGCTGAAGGTGAAGATTTCAATATTGACAAGGGTCAGAGCCCCAGGGCACTACAAGTGCTGAGCTGCAGGTGACCTCCTCTCAGGGATGGGCCTGACCTGTGCCTGGTGCCCTGCAGAGCATGTCCCTGTGTCCCACTGTCCCCAGCCAGCACTCACTGCACAGGTAAATCCTGAGCCTGCTGTGGTAAATTAATGAAGAAGTGACAACCTCACCATAATTCCTAGGGAGAGAGTGACGAGAGGCCTTAAACGTGATTGCTTTCCATCTGTATATGTGCTTAAAGACTGTAAAATAAATTAATGGGGAAATCTAAAACATAATGATAAGGATTCCCCATTGAACAGGTGTTTTTTCCATCCATGAAATTATAAGTTGCCAGGAAAAGACATGGGCCCAGCTCAGCTTTATTTCAGTCTCAGCTCCTTCTGTTAAAATAATAACAGGCTTTATGTTCCTGAAGCTGTAATTAAACAAGTGCTTTGCAAGGAAGACCTACAGCTTGTTGTACTGGAAATAAAAGGGAAGCTACAGCAAACGGCTTGGATTGGTCATTCCCACTTCTCCCTGCTTCCTGATGTGACTTCCTGGGCCAAGCTCTCATTTCATGCTGCTGGGTTTATTGGTTTGCCATCATACTGTTCCCCCCTCTCCTTTTTTTAATGGAAAATATGTAATCATTGAAGTGCATTTAGAATCTAGCCAGAACACACAAACTAGAAATAAAGTAGGTCCTCCAAGAGCTGCAAATTCTTTGCCTCCAGTATCTGACAGGGACACCCAAACAACTTGTGCACAGCACTGAGCATCCTTCCAGTCACTCAGAGTGTAAATGATGAATTCTGCTCTGAAACATGTAACATAATGTATGGTGTGAAAAAAGAGAAAACCCACGAGTGTTGTCGCTGCATATTTATGATATAAAATAAGAATTAGCATATGGGAGAGCTCTAAAGGGAAAACAGAGTACAATTTTCTTCAAATTTAGGACAACTGGATCAGTTTTAGAATTCAGGACTTCCATGGGAAACATGCATTTTTACTAAGTCAGAAGTCAATTAACCTGTCTATAAACCCTTTTAATAAAAGATTCCCCCTTCACCGTGCATGACAGGAAAATGATAACATAAGGCAAGATGCAGTTTAACTTATGATTTTTAGTTTTAAAACACAATTTGGGCAAGAAGATAAGGAGGATTTTCTGACTCCTCTGCCAACCCACTTTTCTAAGGAAATATATTTATGAAGCAATGATGAAACAGAGAGAACACAGGCTATAAAGTGATGATAATTACTAATAAGCAGCTACAGTGAATTCTTTACTTGCATGCTGGGTGCAGAGTTGTACATCACCAAATTAAACATGTTTATGACTGCAACTCTCTACTAATATGTGCAGCTGACCTACAAACATCTTGCTCAACAGAGACTCTAATTATTAAGGTTTACATGATTTAGCGATACAATTGAAATGCAGAACAATTTAACATGGTGGGAAGAAAGTGGCTCTGGCAGAGAGTTCCTGAAATACTGAGAGCCCACAGCTGTGGAGGGGAGAAGATGTTCCCAAGCAGGACTGACCCTCGCCTCCAGTTTGGTTCAAAGTCTTGTGTGGGAATGTTCTTCAGCCCTTTCTACCAATATCCCAGGAAAAGCAGAAACCTCTGCAGCCTACAGCATGGACTGCTGCAGCACGAGCACAGCCAAGGCTTGGCAGGCAGGGATGGAAAGCAGCACACCCACTGCAGACTCCAGCTAAGCAAAGGCCACCACCAGCCCAGGACTGGTCAAGCCAAATTCCCCCTCTGCTATGTGCAGGTTTTCTCCACCACTGGGCAAAAGGCAGAGGGTAAGTCCTTGAGCTGGACAATGTACAGCCCTAGAGGGCACATAAATGTCTGTCCAGACTTCAGTAAAACACTGATGAAATGAGCCCTGCCTGCTTGCTGCAACTCTGCCATTTCAGAGTGCCCAGAAAATCACTGGAAGTTTTAAAAAAAGTCTCCTCTGCTGCTTCCTTAAAGACACACAGCATGAGGAATTTCCCCCCCTCTGACTGTATCTTAATTGTTGCCCAAATTGTTTCCTAACAGATATCTACATGCAAATGTAATGTTTTGGTTTTATCTTTCAGCTCCAAGATAAGGCTTCAAATTAAAATGGAAGGGTTGTGTTCCAGACTTCAAGAAGTGAGGTATAAATAACGTCGAGGTAATTAGCAGTGTGCTGATAGGTGGCGGCACCACAAAGACAGCCCTGCTGCATTCTGTGCTCCAGGAGAGCTCCTGGACTGCACAGAGCACCCTGCTCCTGACCAGCCCTTCCAAGAGGGGCACTGATATGGGGCATTTGTGAGGGTCACAACAGGGGAGATGGAAACAAAGCCCCACACGTTGATAAATGCTCAGCATCGTGGAAGAAAACGCGGCCTCGGGAGGCCAACAGTGAATTTATCAAAGGTCTGAGAGAGCTTTGCCCACTTGGAAAGGCAGGGCAGGCTCTTGCCAGATGGGAGGAAAGGAGGAAAGCTACTCCAACTCTGTAATTTAATGTTGTCGTTTTCAATAAAAGTTAAAGATACTTGGAAGCTCAGGGTACATAAATGCTGGAATTTATAGCTGTCTTAGAGACAGCTGCATGATATACAGTTCAACAGGAAGGCCACCACAATTAGGCTTCCAGGATTATTTTACTGGAGGAAAAGGGTGATAGGCACTGTTTAGAAAGTGGGAAGTAACAGAGAACAAAGTCTGTGTTTAGAATCACTTTACAAGCCTCTGCAGGATAAGGTGCACATACAGACAGCTCCTCTGTGCAGGGAGGGTCCCTTGGAGAGCACGGCAAGGGAGGGAAAGCAATGCAGCATTTGTCTTTCTGAAAACACAGTTTCCTGCTGCAGGATTATCACTCTTTTCTTGAGTTAGCCATTATAAAGACCTGCACTGCCAAACTCCCTTGGGAGGGTCAGACACAACACAGCACAGACACGTTCCTTCTCTGGTGCCCACAGAGGGAACACAATGTGCTGCACAGTATTTTGGAATCTTCAGACCATGAGAGCACAATGTACAAAGAAAAGCATGTGGGTCACATAAAATAATTAATTGCTAGAAAGTTGCCCTTGTAAAACTCAACCCCCTAAAAAAAGAAAAAAAAAGCACTTTGCAAATACTGTCAGCATGTGCTTAGGAGGTAAGGAGGCACAGATGGTGAGCACCCTGTCTGAGGTCACACTGGGAAGATTTTATAGTGTTTGCAACTGGGGAAACACAGGAGTGAACGTCAAGATAAAGACTGTGTGTGCAGGACTGGGTGTTTGACGAGTTTGCATGTTTAACTTAACTTTATTGATTTTCATAATTCCATTAAATTAAATTTATACTCCTTTATGTATCTAGCTATACAACTTTAAGTACATTATAATGGAGTGCTACCTGCATCAAGTCCAGTGCTCCAGTACAGATCTCACACCAGCAATAAGGGGAAGAAGAAGCTATCATGGCCAGGGAGGAGTGTGCTTCAAAGGCAATTTTTTTTTTTTTTTTTGAAATCGCTATTTCAGCATGCAAAACAGGTACTTTCTGTGTCACTTAACACTAAGCCACTTCCCTGTCCATGCTAGGATAATTATTCTGTTTCCATGAAGAGCTGAGCCCTCAGAGATTGAGGCCACGTTGAGAGAGCTTTGAAGCACGTGGCACACGCTCTGCCTGGTGTTTGTGTGAAATACCTAATGCCTTCTGAGAACACAGAACCACCTAGCAAGGGAAAAACATGCTGTGTCGTGAGCTCCCACATGATGAATTAAGCTGGATTTACTTTTGCTTCTCCATTTTTCTTTTTTTCAGTAAGACTGGAGGTGCTTGAACACAATAAGCTCATCCCATTTACCCGTTCCTAAGCTGCACTCAGCAGGAAGTTTGACACTTCTGCTCCAGACCTAAAGAAGGGCTTGTCTGTTTTCTCCAGCTACAGCAGTTTGTCCAATAAAAGATTGTCTAGCTATCTCACCTCTTCCATAACCTTTCCTGAGAAAGCTTTTTACTGACATCTCAATGGTAGGCAAAGTGAGAAAAGGATAAAGCTACAGCTACTGACTTTTAGAGGAAATAATTGCACAATCAATTTTAGGGAAAGATAAAAAAGAAAGGTCAGGATTAAGCTAGCAGGGCTTCAAATCCAAGAATCCTGATGTGGTTAAACATTATCACCAAGAGATAGTGACAAGTCTGTCCTCTGAGTGAAGTATCATACCCCTGACCTTGTCCTCAGCCACACCAAGGCCATCCCTGTTACACTGAACATCTTCCTAATTTAACTCTATTTTTCATAATAATGAGCCACATGCGATAACAACTCAGTTTGTCCATAAAACAGGATTAATCTTATCATCCCTCCTTTGAATCTAATTGATGTGATTATACTTGCAGCATGTTTTGTCTCATTACCTATAAAGGTAAGAAAGAAACCAGGATGATTGAGAGCAGCTCCCAGCACCAATGCTTTTTGGTTTTCCCACAAAAGAAGCATTGGCAGAAATTCCACTCAGCTCATGTGAAACTTAAGGGAGGAGTAAATGAATTGCTCTTTTATCATGTCTTATTAAGAATGCTCAGTATATAATCCATTCTTCAAATTATGCTCTGTTGAAACAGTCAGATAATCATATTAAAAAGGTGAATGGAAGACGAGAGCAGCACAGTTAGTACCTGTCACTTTAGTAAAAGCAGATGTAGGCATGCATAATACATTTGTTTCTTAACCAGGACTCTAAAATAGTGTCTTTTAGAGCCCTACATTTCACTAAGTAATACCATGTACAGGGATAATACACTGTAACATTCCTCAAACTGCTGTCACAAATGAAAACTAGAGCTCTTAAATATTGAAGAAAAAATTGGCTACTATACTGCAGTAGCATTTCCTCAGTCCCCCACCCCAGATCATGGCAATATGAGGGAGGCAGTAAGGCACTGGGACACAGAAAGGAGCTCCCAGAAGGTCACATGAATGCAATGGCACCATGGAGAAAGCACCTCTAATAATATGAAAACAGAAATTTTGAAGCTGGAATAAAATATCTTCACCTTTCATTGATATACAAGTATCAAACAGTAAAGTACATCTACATAATATGTATTATGCAGCTTTATTTTTATCACAGGGTTCTTCTTGCTGAATGCACAAACTGCTTTGCCTCTGCTGTCATATTTTATCACCCTAAAACCCCATACAAGGGAACCTTTTATCTGCCATTTGACAAGCTACGGGCTCTATTTATTTCACACTACAGCACAGCACAAAGATGTTGTGTTGTTCCTCCATCCAGGAGACCCAGGCTGAGCTTTGTGACTCTCCAGTCTCTTCTCCTTTCTGCATTTCTCCCTGTGAACACCTGCCATGGTCCTGCTAACTGCTCCTTGATGCTCAGCACGGTGGCAGCAGGAGGGTCACCAGGGGACTTCATCCCTCTTGCCTTTCCCCACCAGATGACTTCAGTCATAGTCTCTACCCAACTGGCTAATGAAGAGCTGCATTGCACTGAGGTGCTGGATCTTTTTGACAAGAAAACACATTCAGGCCTTACACATTGGCTAAAACTCCACTTACTGTGCAAGGCCACAGCTCTTGCTGTGTAAGTGAAGATTTTGTAACGTGATTTCACACCTTCATCCTCAAAACATCTGGTTTAGGAGCAAGTGTACTTTCCAGTGCTTATAGGAATGTTCTGACACCAAAGGGAAAAACAAGCATTCCCTTATAAAATTAAAGACTCCTCAGATTTTTAAATTTCTCACTCTGCATGTTCCATCCAGGCTTTCCTTATGTCTTTGCACCTTCCAACGGCAGAGTTCCCTCTCCCACACTTTGATTCTGACTGAGACAGCACTTGCTTCTTTTCCTACTTCAAGAACGTTCTTTAAATGATCACTGAGTCACGAAATACCATTTCTGCCAGTCCTGAGTACTTCACTGTAGTGTTCCCACCAGATTTGCTTATCAAAGGTCATAAACCTTACACTGCTGCTAATAACAGCAGCAGCTCTGTGCTATTCTGTCAAATTTCTGTATGCAGCTGCTGGCTGCAGTTAAACTTCTGATCCCATTTACAGTAGATAACAATGTGATGCCATTTCACCTGGAAACATCTGTTCAAGTGCTTATGTTCTGGGGAATTTTTTTTTTTTTCTTATTTAGCTTTTTTCTCTTTCCCAAAGAAAAATCTTCTTTACAGGTCTGAAGTGGGTGTCTGGAATTTTGGTTCTGGTTCCAGTGCTGCTCAAATCACAATTTTCCATGCCAAGAACCTGTGGTTGTAGCACTAAGATTATCTACATACAAAATATATGCATTAGCACGTAGATTTGACGTGTGCAAGTGAAGGCACACAGACACACAAAGCTGGCAGGTTAGAAACAAAGCTATTTGGAATTTGTCTTTTTTGTCTAAATCATTGACAAACCTCCTTAAGAAGTCGCCAGTAAGGCAAGTAAGCTAATCAGTCCACTGCTAGTATTAAGTCTAAAACAATCTCCAGCTGAAATGTGATTAATCCATGCATGACAGCTTAAAGGTCAAAGCTAGAATGCAGAGCTTCTTGACTGCAAAGAAAGAACTGACTTATTTTTATCTCTTCTTTAAAAATTACAGCAGCCATGAAGTGGCTCAAGGAGCAGAGTAATGAACGTCATAAACCTGCCTCATAAAAATGGCATTCATGCAGTAATACAGCAGGTCAGATGAGCAGGGAACATTTCATTAAAAATTCCCCTTCTTGCCTACCCAAGAGAGACTTAAAACTAATCATATAAAATGGCTGAGTGACACCATTAACGAGCATTAATATTTTAAAGCTTTAATAGTACAACAGAGCTAGGCTGTTACATCAAAATTATACAACCTTATTAGACAGTGCACTTGGCTGCATTGTACTTGAACTGTCACTACCCCTGATTGGAAACATTAAGGTGGCCATGAACCACAGCACAGATACTTTGTTGACTGTCCATACTTCAAAGGCTTGGCAGTCTTCTGACATGAGCCAAATTCTGGATGATTTTGTGAAGACCAAGTTGATTTACCTTACCCACACCAAAGGAGGGAGACCTTTACTGTGAGAAATGGGAAAGGCTGCTTCTCAGAAGGCTGTTAATTTTAAAAGGTTCTGATTAGAATTCAGAATCCTGCAACATGTATTACAATTTTGCACAAAATTAGCTCAACCACGTGGGCAGAAAAACATCTAAACTTTCCTTCAGCAGCAAGATGTGAAAGGGAAGATTGGAGAAAGCAGAGAGACTAGAACATGAGACAAAGATAAATGTCACCCATATAACAGGGGACAATTAAGGATGTAGTTGACAAGGTCAACTAAAACCTTCATTGGGATTACCTGTGGTCACACACAGTAATTTTGTGAGTTACAACCATTCACTTCATAAACAACAGTTTCCAACTTTGCCTCTTTTCCTTGTGGCAAAATCAAATCTCAGTCATAGTTTTTGGACATGAAACACATGAAAGGGAGAGGAGATACAAATAGAAGGTTTTAAAGGAGTAATTTATCAATATTTTATGAGTAGTGTAGATCCTATCAACCCTCCCAAATGTATGAAATGCTCAGTGCCTCCACTGGTGCTCTCTTCCGTGATGTTGTACTTCTAAACACACACAGAGCTTAGTGGCAACGAGCACTGCTCCTCTTTTAAACTTTAATGACTTGTAGAATAGTAATTAACCAACTGTGACCAATAATGGAGCCTTACACTGCAGCCTTAGCAAGCATCCTACTTTAGGATCATCCAAAAGATCAGCAAAGTTATCATTTAAGAGAACCTCTTAATTACTCTGGCATTATAATGAATGTTTCTGATAGGCACCCAGCTGTTTTGTTTCCTCTTGCATAGAGGCAGAGAAATGAATTGCTCAACAACTGCCTGAGTGATAAGACACTGGTATTCTTAAGATTGAAGAGATAATGTTGATGACTGTGAGCTATTTCCCTCTCCTAAATGCTATAATTTTAGTGAGCAATTCAAGAAGGGATTTCTCAAACAAAAGAGAAATGGAAGAGTTGGCTCAGTGTTGGTTACTTAGGCAATGTTTATAGTAAATTGATGCTGTGATTTTCAAAGAGAAAAGAGATTTAAGAAAACTGCAGTAATCCAGCACTTGACAGCCTTGTCTTTGCTAAATACTGCACGTAATTTTCATCAGCATGGCTTTCTGCATTTCATAAACATAGAATTTGAAAGAAATACTAATATCTCACGTCTATGAACGCTGTTTGGCTCAGGTAACAAATTTTCTTGGCTATGTGTAATTACAGATTACCAGTTCTTGAGTCTGTTGAAGGAATCACATCTAATAGCATCCCTCTCAAAATGCATGAGCATCTGACAACATGACAATTCACGGGGTCAAGCAATAAAATGATAGAAAACCAAAGATGTTGCAAGAAATCTTTCCTCAAAACAGAGCAGACAATAAAACCAGGGAATGGGTATCTGTAGAAGTGGGTTAAAGCCTTAAAGGGTTTATATCCAGTCCCATATTTTCAGCACACACCTATGGCACCCTTTCAAAATCCTATTCCTTTGCTCATCCAGAACAGGTAAGTTGTACATGTAATGCTGAAATATTTTTGTCTTCTGTTGCCAAATCACGAGCATTAACATCAGTCTTAGTTAAGATCAGCTGGCTGGGTCTCACATGTTCAGCTCCATACACTGATTGATAAAACTCACAGTAATGATGCATCACTGGGACGTATGAGCAGGCACTACATGACAGAGAAGGAGAGAATTCATCATTTTGTGTCTAAGACTACTCAAAGACCACGGCCACCAACAGACCCCCCTGAATTACAATGGTGCTGCTCAACTGGAGAGGGTCAAACAGCAAAAATAATTAGGGAACTGAAGCAATCTCTTCATGACTTATGACAGAATGAATCGAACAAGAAGGCCTTGACAGCAACAACCATGCAAAAATGCCACACTGGGGGGAAGTATGTTGTCATTAAACCGTGTTAAGAAAAACCACAACTAACAATATACTGAAACATAGATACCTAAAGAGGGGAAACATTAAGCCTGTTATTCTGGCTTGTGTGCAATGGAAAAATACTAAAATTCATTAAATAAATCACAATTTAGAGCAACTGCAGGAGTTCAGCAACCTTCCCAGGGGCATGCAGAAAGGCTGCTGCTGCTGCTTTGGCCACCACAGCCAGGCTGTATGTACACAGCTGGGCACAGTCTGATCACCTGCAACAGGACAAACTAAGACAAACCATCTTTCCCATCTCTTTTTTCCACCATCATTTGAAATTCAAATCTGACCTGCCTGTAAATAACCTCTCTCCCAGCCAGAAAATAAAAAATCATAGAAAACAGAACTTTTCATTTATGACTGCTTTAGGATTCAGACTCCCCTGGGCTTCGTGTACTTGGTTACACAAGAAAGCTGGAAAAGCAAAGAGAAACTACTGCTAAGTGAGCTGACAGTAGCTCCACTCAAACGTCAAAAGGAACATAATTGATAGGACTGTTTGGAAGCATACAGGCTGAGAAGTATCTTTGACAACTGAAACTGTGCTAGAAATATGTAGTAATTTGCCAGATAGAGTTTACAACCCATAATCATTTCAGAAGTTCCTCTTTTTCAATAGAGCTTGACTGAAAATTAGTACAAGACCCGCAGGGAGCAAACATCCATTATTAGCAGCACATAAGTGTAGGGTAATTGCCACAAAGCAGGTGCATGGCTGCTTTGAACTGCAAGAGGGAGGTGGGCTAGGACACCTGAATTCAGGAACCAGTGCAAAATGCCTGGCTTTAAATATGACATTTCAGCCCCTGCCAGGCCTGCCCTGTGTCACTGATGGATTTTCTAAGCAGCTGCTCCTCACAATTCTCCCCCACACCTCCAGGTCCTCTATGCCCTGACTGGTAAAGGAGAAATGGGAAATCAAAAAGAGAGCAAAGGGGCAGCAGAGAAAACAGGCAAACATAAAAATGCCAGGGCTTCTATGGAGTGTGCAGACTTTGGGAATCATGGCATCTCACAGACCTCTCTGGAGGGCAGGGGCTGTGGTTTCAATCAGCCTCAGCAGACTGCTCGTCACACAAATGGAGAGTAATTTCAAATGTTGTCATGAGGGCACAGTCTCCCTTGCTCTCCAAAATACATACAGATTAATACAGGAAAAGAAATCTTTCTTTATCCTCTTTTTGCTTTTTAAAGTATCCACCAGGTTAACTGAGGAAAGCTGTGCTTCGATCTCTTGTGCACCCTCAGAAGGTAAAAAAAAAGAAGGGAGAAGAAGCCATCACTGCCCTGCTGCTGTTAACCAGGCTCAGCTTATGCCATTTCCAGCTTAAGCCTGTGTTTTATACCACATATTCTGAACACCACCACTTCCCAATTTTATACCACATATTCTGAACACCTCCACTTCCCAATTTCACCTTTGTTTCTCTTGCTTTGTTCCTAAACCAAGCGACAAGAAAACACAAGGATGGTTTCAGTGATAGAATCATTATGGATGGTATTTCTAAAAAAAAAAAAAAAAAAAAGTGTTGAACTGTTCACTTGCCTGAATAATTACTGAGGATGAAGAATCCCCTTCGTGGGATCTGTTCTCTGTAGTGGTGAGGATGGGAGGCAGAGACAGTCTATCAATCAAGTCAGACAGAAAGTGTCTGTCCTTTTTATTCAAAAAGGATTTTGCATTTCCAAGTGTGTTGCTCCAGTGTAATGAAACCAGCGGCTGCAGGCTCCCATGTAGCACTTCAGCTCTGTGCAAGGACATGCAAAGCCTTCCAGCCTTTTACACAATTTATTTCTTTATCTAATAAATCAAGTCAGGCCTTTTTGAGTAAAGCATCACTCCTTGTGAAGGAGTGAAGAACCGCCTCATTTGACAGTGCAAGGAAGGGGAAAAAAACCTAATGGGGGAGCCAGCTTCATTTCAAGGTGACACTAAGCAGAGAAGGAGGAGAGGCAGCAGATTGGTATTCCGTGAGGCTCCACGCAGGCGTTGGACAAGAGATTCCTCTGAATTGAGGGAGTCTCACTCCATTAATTCAAAAACCGATTGAGGTGGAGGGAAAGTAGAGCAATATGCATTATGTATTTGTTACAAAACTATTGTGTCAAAGCAATATTTAGTGGTAAATTATGGCACTATCAGGAGTAGGATGCCACATACATAAATCAATTTGTCTCCTCTGCTGGCAGGAGTGTGACAAAAAGATAAGAGCTCATCAGTGCCATTATTTCCCTGGGCTGGAGGAGGAGAAGGGACGAGGGGGTGGGGAAGAGCTGCTGGGAGAGCCCAACATAGCCGTGATTGTAAGTGACAAAAGGAGGAAGGCCTTTAACTTTGAGAAGCAGAGTTAAGATGCTATCGCCAAGTTAAAACAAAGAAACCAAACCCCTGCTAAGGGAAGGTTGTTTAGTGAAAATAAACTTGACTCTTCCCCACAGGAGAGGGAAGGGGAGGACAGAGACAGACTACTCACTCATCTGCATTTATTTTCCTAAAGTCAGCTTGAAAAATTGATAAAAATTGGAACAATAATATTTTCTGTGGCAGAGAGATGAAATAAAGAGAGGCTTTATTAGAATAAAAGGAAGTACAACTAGCGGCCTGCTAAATGGTAATTATGCCTTTATGGAAATATCCTGTTAATTACTAGGTCATTTTTTGTTTTACAATTGAGTTGTCAATTTGCAGTTAATTTAGGCCATGCCAGTCTAATAGCTATTTACAGATCACACAATTGCCTATACGGGAGGAGCATGTGGCCTCCGGGCAACAGATGCCATTTTGGGAGAGCTGGAGGTAAAGTATCATTGAACAAATGCAAGCCATCAACCCAAGGCGGCTCCAGAGGGGGGACACGGCACAATAACAATAAACACAGCGAGTGCAATGACAGAGAGGCTGCTTCACTTTGCTCAGTGCTCAGTTTATGGTAATAAGCTAGAGCAGCACGTTAGAGAAGCTATTAAATAAAATCATAATTATCCCTCTCTTTAACAGCACCAAGCAGTTGTTAGCTCTTGTCTAAACATAACACTTCTGAAGTTGCAAACTCAAAATAAGGGCACTGAAAGCTACATTCTGTGGGGATCTTTGCATAAGCTTGGCCCTGAGACAGGTGGAAGCATCTCTAGTCCTGGCACCTTCTTGGTGCAGGTGCTTTCACACCAGGGCAATGAGCACAGCACAACGGGATGGAACATGAACATGAGAGCCAGAGAGGTGACAGCTGAAATGGCTCAGAACTGCCAGCCAGGTCACCATGAAATCCTGGGCCAAACGACCAATTTGCCACAGTACCAGGGAGCACCACCACCACTGAGGAGGAACACAGAGCTCTTGGCTGCAGAATGAAGTGCACACAGAGTACCTCCCAAAACTGCTTTCCTCTCTGAAAATACAAAGATCCTTGAGGCATCCATAGTAAATACATCTACAAGCCATTTACAAATGTAAAATACAAACCCAATACCCAAAGCTTTTCAAAAGGCTCGTTCCTCTGTTCCCAAATACAGCTTTATATATTTCAAAGGACAAATTGCTACCCTGTGTCCATGCAATGACTGCAAACAAAAGAACCATTTCATTATTGTCTTGTCACAGACTTCAAGGAAGCCCAAGAGTTCCCCCAGATGTTCCCTTCCTCAATGTCTTTGAAGGACAATGAAAACACGGAAACATGTTTTATTGCTCAGTCCAAGCCTTCAAATTTTTAGGAATTTAAGACAAGCGACGTGAGACCGTTTCTCACCAACATCTGTTGGAATAAAAGGGATCTTATGCACCACATTTCACATGGAGAACTTTTCCTAAGACCTCCTGAGGTGCTATCATGTATATTAAAAGTTAAAGCCCTGGTTTTGTTTGATAAAGTGAAGTAAGGGGCTCTATTCTTAGTAACATGTTGAGGCAACAACATGAATAGTCTTGACAAGCTGTTCTACTTCCAGCTTAGTCCAAAGCATGATATCAACTTCCCATAATAACCACAAATGGAAGTAATGAAGGGCAGAGAGGAAAAATACAAAATAAAATACAACAAACAACTCAAGCAGATTAGCAGGCACTTTATGAAATTATCAGTTTGCAACAGTATAAACAATTTTAAGTCAATTTATAAAAAATATTCCCAGAAGGCAATCAAGTAAATCAGGTAATTATATCCTGTAAAGGGAGATAACATCAGGAAAATTAGAAACACTTCTGCACATAAATCAGAGGAAGGAAAGCCTTCACACTTCATTTACTCATTATCACATTTTATGTATTTCTTTGCAGAAGACAGGGAGCTGGCATGGTTAATGTTGGCTGCTGGGTGCCCCGATTATCATCTGTACTTATGGAAATGGCTTAAGGTCAGCTTACATAACATTGTCAATCAATGAAACACGGATAAATTGACAGACAGATGATGGAGCACTGTGACAAGACTTTATTCCATAGGAATAGGAATTTACACTGTGAATACTGACATTGGGAGAGAGGCTGGGACTGCAAAATAAAGCCTTGATGAGGTAGGATCGAAGACACCCAAGATTTTGGAGGAGTTTGGGATCTCAGGCTTCTAATTTCACATCCAAGTGCTGTCAGCAACACCTGCACTATGTCACTTTTCTCCCTCTACCTCCAGTCAATCATGGCATGTCTCCATTTCCTTCAGTAACCATAACCATGGGGAATTACTGTTTCTCTTCTCACCAGAAAAAGAACATCAGTGTCATGTATCTAAAATGTAGCTCTCCACGCAGCTGAGCTGTTAAGCATCTATTTAAAGTTAAGGCACACGCTTAAATTTCATTAAAATTAAGAGGACTTAAAGAAAGTGCCTGGAGCCAAGAATGTTTTAAGTGCTTTGTTGAATAAGAATGTACTTAAGCAAACGCTTAAATGCTTCCATGAATTGGTGTCAAACTTAAATTAAATCAGGGTCCTTGCTGTTTTTATACTGGTATGTCACAAGTCATGAAGAAGAGAGGGTATTTAACCACATCTTCCATTTTTTCCTTAAGATACATAAGAGCTGTCCTATTTCCTGCTGCAAGCAAAATATATAAGAAATGTCAATGGGGAATTACTAGTTGCTGAAGCATCTCTAAGATATTATGGCAGATAAGCCTTTTAGTAGTTAATATTCGTCCCCAGCCACATCCCTGCTTTATAGATTATAATTTCTCTTTAATAAAGGAAAACCCTAAATCCCGCAGCTTCAGCTGGAGATGGATTTTCATTTATTTGGTTGCAAGAAACCAAATTAAGAAAATTACTTTCTAACTAATTTTATAGGGCTAAAGAACATCTGATCATATGCTGGGGAAAAGCTTCAAGCTTTCAGGACGAAGCCAATAAGACATGAGTAATAATTGGAAATTTACTGTGCATAAATCTTGATGAAATTAAACTGCATTTAAGTATGTTCTATAAAAACCAGGTCAAACGGCAAATGACAAATGCCCTGTGTCACTCCAAGAGGGGAAAGGTATTGCAGAAAATCAGAATAATTAATTCTTCCAAGTACTAAGCACAGGCAAAACTTTATTCTTCCTTGTGTACAAGAAATCTAAGTGTTACATTGCCAGGTATTTCTCTGCCATTCCTGACTGAGCCTGGAGGGAAATGACTGGAGCTGCACATGGCACAGGATGACAGGAGACACAGCCTCCCCAACAAAATGCTCACTGTGATTACTCAGTGCTCACAGACTTCAGCAAATCAGCCCAAGTGCTTTTCACACAGAGCTAGGACTTGGTTACATTGAAATTATTCCACAATAATTTTCATAGGTTGGTCCAGGCTCTCAGCTGGTGGGAACTAGAGACAATACAGCTCAGTTATCCCAGCTGCTGCCCTGCCCGACTGCACAAAGCCCAAAATCTCCCAAGGATAACTTGCAGATAACGCACAGGTGCAGTGCAAACCAAAACCCAACCATTTATGGCAGAGATTTAAAGTAACAGCTAAAAAGGAGAAGCTCCTGCTCGACTCCCATGGACTAGGATTCTATCAGCATCTGCAAAGCATTATCACTACAAAACACATCTCTCTCTCCTTAACAGAATAAAAAATAGTCAAATTTTTAGAAAGGACAAAAAGATAACTCAATCCTGAGCTACTATCCTTCTGAAGATGGTCACAGTACATTTAAACAATAGAAAACTACAAATGTGATAATCAAATGTTTTTGTAAGTTAATAATTTTGGCTTACAGGACCGATTTTTCACTGGTGAAAGCTGCCACGCTCAGTTGAAATCAATGGAGCTATGACAATTTACTCCAGCTAAAGGTCTGGCCCATTGGTTTTTGAAATTTAAGCTGAATTGGAGGAAGAAAGCATAAATTTACAGGCAAAAAAGATTGAGAGAGGCAATGAACCATGCTGACCTTTACTTTCCAAGTCACACACCAGAGAGCACAGCCCAGAACAAGGCAATGGGGAAGAACCTGTGCTCTTGATTTACTTCACTTGCACAGGTTGCACCATCAAAGTCAGCTCAGCATTAAGGTACAAAGGCATCCTTCCAGAAATCCTCAGTCAGAATGATGGAAGTTCAGACATGGGAATACCAGAAAATGAAGGAGAGGGCATGGGGAAAGAAAATCAACTACCAGCAGGAGACACACCTGCATTTTGATGGAAAAGCCAATGAAGCTGTGACCTGCAGCTTCTTGCTGATGGTCTGGGGGCAGAGAAGGACCAGGCCAAGGACACAGCTCAGAGACTGAGCTGGGCTTTGCTGCAGCCCTACTGCTGAGCTGGGCTTGGAGCTGAGCTGCAGGGGAGGAAGAAGGCTTGGAAAATACCATGGACATACCTCAGACTTCAGCATGAAACAAAAATATTCTAAATTAGCATGAAAGGCAAAGGTAATTCCCAAGGAAAACATTCATACTGTCCTTTTGTAAGATTATGCAGCAAGTATCCACTCGTAGTATGTCTTAAATAGCAATAGTTTACCCTCACAATATGCTGCATTTACTCCTGTGCAGTTAAAAACAAAAACTGCTGATCCAAACCCTTTCAAGTAACGTTTCTTGTGTTTCTTGTTGTTACTATGTGTCCAGTAATACTCTGCTATGGCAATTGGGCAAACTTGTAATGGAAAGTGTCTAAGAAACCCCACAGGGGACTGGCCCAGAGCCCTGTCCCCGCTCTGACAGCACCCACCAAACTGCAAAGCATTATTATTATTATTTTAAACTAGAGAAAAGGAAGATAGGACTGATGCTATTGATCAGTCCAACAGACCATCAAGACCTACCAGATAGGTCTGCTGCTAATCTATAGTTTCTGGTTCACAGGAAGGTAACTGCACATGACGTATGTGCCATTCATCTCTGATAATGTGCTGAGAATAATTAGCTCCTGACATTTCTTTGTTCCAACTTATCTCTGTATCTCTGCCTATCTCTATTTCCTTTTCTGAGCCATGCTTTTAGAATACCCTATTTCTGATATTTATTTGCCATGAGCACACCATTGGCAGGCATTGTTAACTTTAAGGCACCAAGAAGAAAGAGCTCTGTGCTATCTGAATTATTTGTCGTATTTCTTGGCTGAATGTGGGTGTTTAAAAAAATATATTTCAGGGCATCAAAGAGGAGAGAGAAGGATGAGTTACCTGAAAAGACTTTATAAGGGGTATGGGATTTAGTAACATCTGCTCACGAGGAGACTGCAGATCTTTTAGGGAAAGTTGGAAAGCAGCAGCCAAGCCTGTGAATTGCACATTATACCCTCGTGAATACAGACAGCTTTGTGGAAACAGAACATCCTGTCAGCGCAGCTATTTGACAGCCTCAGGTAGCACTTGCTAACAAGGATAAACTTTATTTATTTATTTTCACAGAAACTCATTTTTATGATTACTCCAAACCAAACTGAGATTTTGGGATTGAGTTTGAGGACTATTATCAAGTGCTGCACAAATGCAAGGTCTCTTTCTGGAAGGTCACAGCTCAGTGAAACAGGGAACCAATTATACACCTGCTCCCACAGCATGTGCTCGGGCTACACAGACGTACAATGACAGTTTCTTCTTGTAAAGATGGGGGGGAAATCAGATCTGGGAACAGAAATCACATCCCTTCAGACAAACAGGGCTGCAGTGCCCTGGACCAAACTGTTCAACTCCTGCTTTCTTTAGGGGAAAGGATGGGCCCTGCAGCTTCCCCTGGGGTCAGCGCTGCTGCAGACCCAGGAGAGAAAAGAAATACAGAATCTTTGTTGTACCAATGAGAAAATGGCTCCGGCTTCAGACTGAAACATGTCTTGGTGACATGAAACAGCAGCACTCGCTGCCTTCTGCCCAATTATTCATCAGCACCTACCACCAACCGAGCTGGTCAAAGGCTGCCTCCGACTGTTTGTTGTCCTCCAAGAAGTCAGCAGCAGGACACTGCTTTTACACTCCAGGTTAGGTTTCCTCTCCCATCTGGCCTCTGCTATGTCTTCAGAGACGAGATTTCATTCACAGGCCCTTTGCCATGAAGGAAGGAAACTGCCTGCTACTTCTGTTCTCCGCAGGGATGATGATACAGCATGCCTGCTCTCTAACTGTCTGCTACGCCTTTGTGGCACACACAGAAAAAGCCTATTGACTGCCACTGCCTAGCAAAAAACACTCTGCAGAAAAACAACTCGCTTTTTCTCCCATGAATATGCTGCTCTTGAGTTCTCACTTGGATTCAAATTGGTCGTTTCAGAGGCAGCACATTGGGATGGGCAATGGGAATGGAGAAATACAAGACTCTGTGTTATGTGCAATTCAGCTTTGAATGGAAGAGATGAACATAAGTTTTTCCTTGTGTTCTCTGCAGTCATCAAGTCCAAGGGACTTCATCATGGTCAAGAAGACAGCAAATGCTGCTGCTCTTTCTTTTTTATGCCTGGTTTTTATTTCTTCTGAAAAACACTTTTAATGAGCATGCTGCAACTCAGTACCCTGGGGAGGATGGGGAGGAAAGAAGATCTCTTGCCAATGAGGGTTTCATGCATGTGGAACAGCCCCATCACAGATCTCCTTAGGAACTGGCACAATCCCCCTGTGGACATCAGACAGCTGTGATCCTCTCCCGTCCTTTTCAGTTCAAAGTGTGTGAAACTCTCCCCTCAGCTAGAGCTTCCCAAGGCTCTGATCCATGGAGCCAAATTCACACATGCATCCTGCTCACATTTAAGACAAAGGGATTTTAATGATTAAAGTTGCGAGAATGTAGCAAAGGATGTTAATCATTTTCCCAAGAACCTGAGCCAGAAAATCTAACATTTATGGGTTGAGTTCACGTTTGGGCTTGTGGATTTTTTTTTATCCCCCCCTCAGGCCTGAAACCCTCGAACAGTCCTGTTATCCTCAGCTGAGCTGAGGCGCCTGCCATAAGCCATCAGTTCCCTCCTCCTTCCACTTCCACTGTCTCCTTTTAATCGCACCAAATCCCTTTGGCACTCGCCTCAGGGTAGTACATAACTCTGCAGGAATTCCATTGTCATGTAGCATTAATTTAATGTCCACTTATTACAAAGTGTTATGGAGAAATAATACACTGTGCCCGGATGAATTAGAAACCTGCCTGCATAACGAAGATGCCGTTTTGCAAGGTGCTGCCTATTGTTCAGCATCTTGGGCTCCACAGAAGGAAAGTGCTGCTTGTTTTGACAAGCTACTGAAATTTCCGTTTGCTGCTTTAACAGCAATGTTTTAACTGTCATTCTGCAAGGATAGAAATGTTCTGTACTTCAAAACACACTTTTCAAGGATTGATTTGGACATGCTTCTTTATATATATATATAGGTATTTAAATGTCAAATTAGCTTGCAAGTTTAATTTTTTTTGCCCTGGTTGAGAAAGGATTTCAGGGCACAGGACCCAGTGGCACTTTAGACCTGACCTGTTACATGACTAAAGGCCAGCCTGCAGCTCTCAAGTTTGATTTTCCTTTAAAAGACAGCTCCCACCATCACATTTTAATAAACGTACTTAGAACAGGTAAGTGGGAGAGTATATAGCTTTGCTACAGGATAATTATTTACTGATATGGTGGTACACTTAAACTAAGATGCTTTTTTCTGAAGGGGAGCACGTGGGTCAGAGAGGGCCCCTGAAGCACAAAGGGAGCAGGGTTTGCCTGGCTGTGCCTCCCCAGCTGTGAGCTGTGGCTGTAGGAGCAGGAGAGCCACCAGCACACACCTTACCCACAGCCAGCCAGGAGCACCATCCTCAGCTGCAGCTCCTCCTCTGCTGGCAGAAATGCAGCTGCCCACTCAGGGGGTGCACATCCACCTGAGAGGGCTGTGAGAACTGCCCTGGATCATCACTTCTGAACCAGATTTGGTGTGCACTGGAGGTTATTTGGTCCCTAGATGACATTAAATTTAACTTCTCATCTCTGCCCCATCTCTGCACAAGAAAAGCAGATCCTGGTAGCTCTATAACCATAAGCAAGCAATTATTAAAAGGTCCTAATGACTTTGGCAGCCACTTTGAGGAATGACAAGATGACCCGTGGGAGTTCAGCAGAACTGAAGAGGACAATGCAGTCCTAAACAACACAGGACAACAGCAGTTCATGCAAAAGTGATTGTTCCACCCTGCCACATTCAACATAACTGCTAAAAACAACAGGAACACAAAAATAACCAAATCCACAGGCAACATCTAAATAAATACAACTGAGGGAGCACTGAGGTTGCTGGAACAATGCTCTTTCATCCCGTATTTTCCTGTTTTCATTTGCAATATTGCCAACAATGTGAATTTCACAACAACAGGCAGGAGACTGTGATCCTGCCAGTTAGAAGACTTTAATTTTTGATGCTGTGAGATATAAGCAAGTCACAAGTTTTTTGCATTAAGATGCCTGAGTTTGAAAGCTGGAAGTGCTTTTCTAAAGCAAGAATCTTTTAATGACCAGCATTTCAGGATGTCACAGGATGAAGAACAATAATCACACAGCAAACTCACCACACTGGCTTCCAACATCCCCTCTTGTGCCTATCAACTCCTTGGTTTAGTCTCAAAGCTATGGAACAGAAATGAAAAACTACGAGCAGAAGCAGGAACTAATTTAATGTCAATTTGTATTTAACCCCCTGGGTCAGTGCAGAGGAGGGGAGACTGCAGCCATCACCCTCTGGGACACAGCAGAGCACGAGTAATGTAGCATCTGTTCACAGCAGGGAAATGTGGCTTTGGTGGCACTTTAGCCATTCTGCTTCCAAAAAATTAGGAATAATTTTTGTCTTGTTCCAAAGATCATCATTTCACACATAATTTTAAGGTGTTTTAACTTAATGAAGTCAATGGTGTGAATAATTAAAGTTACCTGATAAAAGAGAAATCCAAAACCACTTTCCTCCCAAGTCTGAAGCAGTTACAGGATATTAATTAAAAAGTAACCAGAGGAAAAAAAAATTACATTACTCTCAGATAAAATTCCCTGAATATGAAGGGCTGAAGTGTAACTAAGAAGATCCAGGCAAGACAATGCAGGTAGCTCCTTCCAATTTCTCCAGAATAGTTTTTGGACAATAAAAGGAAGTGTTGGAAATGCAGTGCCTACAACTTTGCTGACACTGTGACAAAGAGCATATGTCTGCTCACCTTGAACAAAAGCTCTGTACAGAGAGGTGGTAAATAGATGGTTGTCTGAACAATTAAATCAGGGGCAATCACGACCAAACTCCCTGCTAAAGTTAAAGCAGAATGAGACAGACACTCAGCCTCTCTCAGCACTTCTCTCCTGAGCGTTTTGCTGGGTGGATGCAATTCCCCTGCACCAGAGCCACGGCAGAGAGCAGAGCATGGAGAGCTGATGGACTGACCCATGGCATGGGGATGATCCCACACCATGGAGCCTGTCCATGCAACCTGCCACAGCCTCTCTTCTTGCTGGTGCACCAGCCTTCCTCTAACTTGGGCACTTGACCATGGAAATGAATCCCTGCCCAGATCCCTGCCAGGCCTGATAGCAGCACAGGTGTCCCTGTGCACCAGCTGCATCCCAGCAGCATCTGAGCCTGGGCAAAGCCTTGTCCTGGGGGAGGGCAGGGGCATCTGGGGAGGCTTTCAGGCTCACACAGCAGCAGGACTTGGAAAGAGTGGCTTGACTGACAGCTTCAGACACTCCCTGACAAGTTACAGCGGCGTGTGGCAACAATCCACCAGCACAAACCCGATGTTGCAAGTTATCACAACTATTTAGAGATGAGTGGCAGCCAGGAGAGCTCCCAGCAGAAGGGAGGAGGTAAGGGAAGGTTCTGCAATGAGAGAGAAAACACAAGATGGGGAAACAGAAAAGGAAAACAAAAACCTACTCCAGTCTGTTTTTTCCCTCTGTTATGACTGTTACCTCTTCCTTCTAAAAATGCAGCAGGCTGTCAGAGACTCACAACTCCCTGGGTCTGAGGGAACTGAGAGAGATCTGTGTAAGTCACCAGGGTATGTGCACACAGGCTGCTGAGGACCAGCAGCTCTGCTTCCCTGCTTGATCCCAGCTGCATGGGAGAATTCTGTCACAGGGAAGGAGGTACTGTTTGGGAGCTTGTTCCTGTTTTAAATGGATGAGACAGTTTCACCCTAACCTAAAATGTTTTAGGAATCCTTCTCCACTCAGCTTTTGCTATCACTGAGTAAAACAACCCACACAGAGGCAGGAGTGAACTGGGGAAGCAGTGAAGCTGATGGCAGTGGCTCTGGCCAGCAGCCAGGGAGACAGGTTCTGTGTCTCACCTTACCAATTTTCTGCTGTTATTGCAGGACTCTCTACATCACACACGCCTTGTGCTCCACCAGTTGTACCTTGGCAACACAGAATTCACACCCTCTTTAAAGGTCAGTCTCTAATGGTGCAGCTGCACAGCTGTAACTGTAATGGTGCACAGAAGGTCCACAGTGCTCTCCAAAGAGAGTAAATAGCAGCCAAAACTAAATATTTCAGAGCTCAAAATAAATTATCTTCTTCCATATTCACTGGGCTACAGTCCAGTAAAGTATTTTTCAACTTTAATTTAATACAAGACTCTGCAGTGGCTTTTTCAGCACATCTTGAAAGCACACGGGTACCTGCCAGAGTAGTCTGCTCCCATGCATTCCCTGTGCAATAATTTCTTTCTGGTATAGATCACTCCATAAATGTATTTTTCAGTGCTACAAAGCAAGATTCTGATCTCAGTCACGCTGCTGTAAATCTGTTATAATTCCACAATCTAGCCTTTAGCATTTTTAATTTCTAAGAATGCCACTGGGGTGTATTTACTTGCTATTTTCTACAGCCTGTTAGGTGAGAATTATAGTCATGTTGTCCAAGGCACACTCTAATCTTATATGCATCCATTAGTGGCTTAAGAAAAAATAATCAGACTGTCCAATCAGGCTAACAGATAACACACAAGCCATCATTTACCTGTTATCCCTTTCTGCAATATTGTGATTTCCACTTGGCCCCAGGGTAATACACTATCGGTATTAGCAATTTTCCTTGTAAATTAATCAGAACCACCTAGCAAATAATTACAAACTTCTCTTCCAAATCTATTATCTTCAAGTTTAAATGTGGGCAGATGGTAGGCCTTAGGGCATGTTTTATTCCAGGTATGGAATTAATTGATGATTTCTCACATTATAAACAGAGAACTTCAAATTATTGTTGAACCTCTAATTTTTTTCCCACTCATCCTATTAATGCTCATCCTAGGTAAATGTCTGGCAGCAATGAAATGTGCATTTTAAATACTTGGCCAATTTTGAATCAGGTGTGAGAATCACAAGGTTCCATCTCACCAGCACACTGATATTCAGAGCTTCTCTGTAACACTCATCCACTGATGGGTAAAAATTAATTTATTCCTCAGGCTGCCTGCCCCTGAGTGGAGTTGGACATTTTTCTAAATAGGACTTTGACATGCACAGTGGTTTCAGAATATAAATAGTCTAAGACATTTGGGTTTGAAAATCAATTTTTTCCTTCAAATTGATACCCTAGAGCTGAAAACTGATTACTTATTAATTAATTAAGCTTTCAATGAGCACAGGATCTTTGGAAGCCCAGACCAGGGGGAGGGGAGCCTGTGGAATACCTGGTCCAACACACACATGGAATATCTGACTTTTATGATTTAGGAGGCCTCTTCTCATTAAGCCAAGGAACTGAGGTACCACCACCCTGTAAAGAGAGGTTCATGCAAAAAGCTTCCCTTTCCTGTTTGACAGGTTCTGAGTCTCAAGCAGAGGCACCCAGGGACCTGGGAGTCTCCACTCAATTTGAACACCCACCTATTACAGAGTTCCACAATTACCAAGGTTTGCCTCAAAGGCAATAGCGTTGTTCTGCATCATTTAAAGCCACCAGATCAACTAAAACAGTTTTGTAATTAAGAATGGGTCATGCTCAATACCTTTCCCTCAGAACAATGTGGTGCTTGCTGTTCTTTACTACTTACAAAATGAGGACATTAAAAAACCAAACCTACTGTCTGCTGCCTCGACTTTGAGCATCAGTGCTATTGTCAGCTTAGAGATACCTACTGTATCTTAAATAAAATGAATGTGAGCAGATCACAGGCAGCTAGGAGCCAATATGGACACAGAAATACTTTATCTTTAAACATTATTATTTGTCTTACTCTATGCAGAGATGTAAGGAATAAATAAATACCTCTTTATAAATCACAGTCACACAACAAAGCACTGAGAGTTGAATTCATTGCTTCCTTCCTTTATTATTTTTCTTTATGACTTCCTCATTTGGAACTTCTCCTATTTCATCACTCACATGAATAAAAACGATCTTATGCAATCATACATCACATTTCCCTCTCTTTCCTGCAAGGAGGGGGAGGAAACAGGCTCAAAACAACCGAAACAGAGAGATTTTCCCAGTTGAGACAAGTGGCAAATGTGTAGGCAGCACAGTGTCCCCCTCACTATCATCTCCCTGGGACAGCCTATCAGCTCTGCACACGGGAATCCTAAACTCCTGCTACAGCCAAGGAAACACCCAGCAAAAACAGCTATTAGACAGCATTTGTTCTTAGACATTTTCAAGAGCTATGTCAGTATTAATAAAAAGCCTGGGTAATAGAGATGGTATGAGTGCAAAGCTTTGTTCTGGCTTTTCACTTGAGGAATGACTGCTCTTTGTCAGCAATTCATGATCAGCAAAACAAAATCAGAACAACGAACTGGGTAAAAGACAAACAGCTTTTAATAATGCAGAAAGTCGATCACAGTGCACTCCCCAGACCGAGATCCAACGCTTTGTATCCAGCAAACAAACCACCACGGCTGCATGAACAGAAGATGCTGGATGCACAGGGAACATGATTCATTTCAAACAAGTAACTCCACAGACCAAGGTTCTCAGGAGCAACGAGTCAAGTCAGAACACTCAACCTTTTCCTCACTCCTGTCTACAACTTGAGATGCTTTAAGAGAAGCCCTAATTTCAGAGTAGGAAGGTTATCTTGAAGTATCTAGAGCTCTAGGTGGGAGGGTGGGAGGGAGTGTTTGGCATTCAAAATTGTTCCTGGTAGCCAAAACAAGAAGCTTTCCTTGCAAAGAGGAGGTACTGGGCCCAATGGCAAGGGTTGTGTGTGTACAGAAACACTGCCCAAAGCAACAGCCTGAAGCTGCACACCCAGACAGATCTGCCAGTGAGAGTGGTGAAGGATTCTGTGATGGCAAATAACTGCTCACCAAGCTGACCGAGTATCTAAGGAGATGAGGAGGGGTGCCTAAAGAACCAGAGTTTAAGAAGCAGGCAAGCAAGAAGATCAGGGTTTCCACAGACCAAATTTAACTTCCGTGAACAGGAAAAAATTGATTTTGTTTATTTAAGTAATGAAACTTCCACTATCCCTCCTGTCCTCTTCACTGATTAGAATTGTTTAGGTAATGCTTGCACAGGGAAAGACAGATATTACAAGAAACCATGAAGAGCATTTTCTCAGCAGCACATTAGGCTCTTTGAAGAAAAACAGGAACATTTAATAATTCCTTTTTAAATTAAAAAGAAGGATGGATGCAACTTAATTCCATAATTAAAGGGTTAATTATATGCATGATAAAAATAAGTTTTATGTTTTACCGTGCACACCCAATCCCTATAATCTGGTCATAAATAAAAGGGCTGGTGATAAGGAAAGCTGCAGGCAGGAGAGCAACTCACCATCTTTAATGGGCAGTTATATGACATGCTGCTAGTACATTGGCAGTAAATCAGCAGAAACATCTTTTATAGAGTTCTAGTTTTTATGATGTCATTAACTTTCCTCCTTATACTTAAGGGATAATGAAATAAAGTCATGAGGAGGGATCAAAGGATGAGCCCGAACTGTGTAGTTTGAAACAGCCACAGGGGAATGAATTTTGCCCACGCTTTCCTGCAGACATTTTGAGGGCAGAGAGGAGTGAAGAGCGAAGGAGGCAAGGCAGACCACAAAACTTTTGGCAGACCCTGAATATCACACATATTAATGAGCTGTTTTATGAGAAGAGTTCTTTAAGCAATATTCCTGTGGCTTCAAAACACTGCAATTTAGCAATAATTTAAACACACGAGGTGGTGGGATCCACACCATGTTGAAAGAAATGGCAAGGCAGGCTGAAAACATTAGCACATCCATCTTGCAAAGATCACAGGCACAACAACATTGTCTCATCCTCTTGTGTAAGCAGCAGTGCTGAGCAGGTGCCATCAGCATGGTAATGTGCAAAAACCAGTGCACACCAGTAATCCTGGGAAGCTGTGACAGTTGTGAGCTATTAAGGTCAAGTCAGGCATCAATCTAACACAAAAGGAAGAAAATGTTGCCACTGGATCTGTACCTAATTAGAAAAATTAAAGTCAACCTCCCCCTGCCTAGCAGTGGTCACTGTGATTAAAATCCTTCCACAGACAAGCCTTACAAAGCAGGATGAAGGCTCTAAGTTTAGCTGATAAAATGACATCCTAATCTAAAAATTAGTAGAAAGAACAATGTCTTGACTTCCTGATCATTCCTTATTCTCATTTATACACATAAAACAGGAAATTTTGTGTCTTCCCCTGAAGATATCCAGTGCTGGCCGTTTCTTAACACACAAATTATATGTAGTCCAGGTCTCCTCCTCCTTACAACCCAATGTTTTCTTCCACTTGCTTTGCATAACTCTGTTTAATGGATTTTGCCAAGGAAATGAAGATGGAGAAGTTAATTAGCCCATCTTAGGGATGCGCACGAGCACGTGGGAAGCTCTAGGTCAGCGCATCTGTCTGCAAACACAGCGGTCAATTAGCACGAGGAACATTTATCAACAAGTGCTGCTACATTTTCCACAAGCAACCTTTCAGCAAACCCCCAGCCATGTTGTACAGCAAGGCTCAGACGTGTTAGTTAAGATTCTGGAGGCTGCTCTCCCCAAGCACCGACTCCACTCATCTTCCCATTCAAATTGAAGCTGTCTTTTGTCTGATGCATGCACGCAGTGGGGCGATGGAAGAGTAACCCATCCTGGCTGCCATGGAATAATAATGGCTGTGTCAATGTGCCTGTCCATCTCCTGCCTGAGCATCTCTCACGTGCTCCCCACCTTCCTCAGAACTGCAGCTGCCATGGAAGCTCAGCCCTCACACGGCAGTGCTAGAGATGGAGGGAAGCTCCTCGCTGGTGTTATTAAGAGGAAGGGGAGGGAACGGAGGAGCTAATTGTGCACACTGCAACTCCTTCTGAAAATAGGAAACTGAGTTATCTCAGCGCTTCTTATAGGGCTTTATGCATTCAAACTTCTCTAAATGAGGAACTACACCATGCATTACACATCGCCATAGAGATGATTGTATACCATTACCCAAAATTGAACTGAGTCTGTTCAACCTACCCTGCACTCCAATTTGTCACAGAAACAGTTTCCCTGGCCCATTCATGTAATGAATGTGGATATGAAGTTAATGCCAAGGAAGATAAGCACCCTCGGGGTTATTTAAGCCTACCCTTCTCTGTCATTCTCTGCAATATTTCTTAGGCACCATTATCCAGGAGTTTTTTCAAAAAAAGGAGCAGAAGTGGAAACAGGGTAGTGGCACATCATTCAGATCTGATGCCAGCATTTACAGTGACCTTGCAGAGTGGAAACTATTTTACTGTTACCTATTTCAAAATCCAACAGAATCGATCTTAAAATCTGTTTTGAGAAGATACTGAAGGACATAGCACACAAGCATACTTTGTCAGGCCAGTATCTCTCCTGTTTCTACAGAAAACTTCTCAAATTCTTTGTATAAATCACATTCATCCAGTGAAGTGTGAAATGCAGACCAGGTTCTACAAAGCAACAAGTCATATTTCAGAAGCTCTGCGCTTTGTTAGGGCACTCTAGATGATGTCCTGGGTGAAGGGAAAGGCTCAGCTCCCATGAATACCATCCAGGTGAGAATTTAACTCTTTTAACTGTCCCTTTTAGCTTCAACACAGCCACATACAAGCAATAAGGCAAAGTAAAGCCCAGAAAAGTGACTGCAGCAGACTCAGAGACAGCCTTTCCAGCTGCTGTTGAAGTCCATCACCACATCCAACCCAGAGACGATGCCTACACTGCAAAATTTTGCAGGATTGTCCATCACCGAAGCAGCAGCAGTGCCTGTGTGCTGGATCAAGCCTGTACTTGGAGGACAGCAGCAGGACTGAGGTGCCTTGAGATGCAAGGCTTGTAAGCTGGGAAGTTAAAAGCAGCATTAGAGAATTAGGTGTCCAATTCCCACTGAGAACTACTGGTAATTAGTATCTACAATAATACAAAGACCCATGCAATTAGTATGCAAAGATGCTTGTGCGGAGGGCAGGCTGGCTGAGATTTAATTCTTAGGGTTTCTACAGCAATTTTACTTGTGACCTAACACTTGATTTTTACCTTCAATATTCCTCTATATCCCACCTACTCTATCCTTACAGCACAAGCCAGCAAGATTATAAAACAGGGCTTATCTACAAAGAGCGTTTCCCTTATACAGAGTCTGTGATGTCCCTCAATTTAAATTGCAATGGTTTCTTCTTTGAAGGATTGCTAAGTGGCAAGAACAAAACCTATGACTGTCAGGCTCTAAGCATCACAATTTCTTATGGCTTTACAGCAGAACATTAGGACAGGATGAAGAATTAGCTGTGTCAAGGAGAAAATTTGCTACTGTCAAATTTGTTTAGTTATTCGGAGTTACAAATATGATTTGCTGCTACCAAAAAAATCAACTAGGCTATATTAAAAGTGTAATTTGATACCCGGCTATAAATCTCTTTAATAAAGGTGTGGTGGAAATGATGTTATCCATATATAAAGATTAATCTCTATTTAAATATATATAAATTCAGGAAGCTGAGCGATGCCAAAGCTGAAAGGCGTCTTCCAAAGTGCGAAGGTGCTTTGTTACTCCTGGTAAATGCTAATTCTTTTTGCTGCCGCTTGGTTGTACTTTACATTTAACCACACAGTCTTATTTATTATTCTCTGAACTTTCACGGCATCCCTTTCATCAGTTAAATTCCCCCCTTTCGAAACAAACATCTATTTGAACAAAAACAGTCCTTAAAAAAAAAAAAAAAAAGAAGAAAAAAAAAAAAGAATCAAAGCATTTTTAGTGAAATGAAGTTTTCTGGACTGAATTACCCAGCCTACACCATAGCATGCTCAGCCAGTGGAAATTATTTAGGAACAAGCGAGGGATGGGGCCAGAGGCCCGAGGCCTTTATGCGGCGGGTGATTGATGTGCTGCGGGCCCCGCTGTGGCCAGCAGCGATTTTTATCTGTTGCCAGCAGCAACAGGCCCGGGGCGCAGCGTGAGGCCCGCGGGCGGCGGGGCGCGGCACGGCCCGCACACAGGGACACACAAACGGCCTTTTCAGCCCGACAGCTCTCGTGGGGGGCTCTGACATAAAGGGCCCTTTGCAAAGGCTGGAATTGTCAGCCCTTTGATGGCCGCATGCTGGGCCATTAGCTTCTGTTACTAATTTGCGGTGCATGTGAGAGGGCAGAGCGGCGGGAACACCTGCGAGCGGCTCGGGCGCTTTGTGGGACGGGTTTTGTCGGGAGAGACGAGGAATAAAGGACGAGGCATAACCCTTCCCTCTAAAGGGCAGATGACACAGGCTATTATCGTCTCCAGCCATCAAAAGGACGGCTCTGAAGTAACATCAAGCCGTCTAAACTCAAACCTGGAAAGGCAAAAGAACTAGGGAAATTCAGAGTTAATAAGGGGCCAGCTGTAACACAACGTGCCAGGCTTCTGCAGGAACTTTTTGGGGAGAGGCACCCTTACACACCAGAACAACACACAAAATTCAAGATAAACCATCATCTGTGGTTGTACCCTTTCTGAAAGCCCACATCTCCTCGAGCTCCTGTGTGTAAAACATATGAGGGGGAAACCAGTAATGAAGATGGGGATGCTCCTGGCAGATGCCAGGCCTGGCCAGCAGTGGAAGGAATGCCATTTGGAACTGCTGGGGTAACTCCTAAACCCACGGATCGCCGAGCTCCGAACACAATACGACATTTCCCCACCAGCAATCCCATAGAGCATCAAAGCTTCCACACAACGGGGCCAGTGAACACACCCAGAAGGTCTCGCTGCCCCTCGCAGGAGCTGAACTGAGGCACAGCAAACAGCACGCCCCAGATCCCACAGCGAGATTATGGGAGCGCTGGGAATACAGCACAGACCTCCCGTCTCCTCCTCCTGGCTTTGAACACAAAACCTCGCTTCCTTTGTTGGTTAATATTCAGGATGCAGAAATTATAAGCATTCAAGGCCGAAACTTTAAAGATTAATATAAAAGCAACTTTTGTATTACATTTGTGCAAGCAACCAGAAAAGTACATATTGTAAAATAATCCACAAGTCGTACTACTGTGGGCCACTGCAGTGACTAATGAACATGTTAACTTTCAGGCTGAGTTTTGCTGGAAAGCAATTTTTCCCACCAAATTATAAAGGCTACTTAAGTAAAAGAATAATTTACAACCCTCACAGCACCGTGGTGTCACAAAAATACCACTCCAGCAAAATTAAATAGGCGTCAGAAAGCACCACAGTATCCAAACAAATCTAACCCCGGCTCTAGTCAGAAGAAAGGAAGTCCACTGCGGTAGACAGAGTCTCCACTGACGCTGAAGACATAGTTTTATTGAACAAAATTTCTGTAAAACATGGCTCACACAGTCTGGATTCACGCTACAGCAGAGCCAGGAACCAGAAACGGGGCCCCACTGCATAAGGCTACTGGTTTTCAGCCCTGGGATATGAGACCTCCAGCTTTGCTGAGTACTTCTTAAATGAGCTGTAAAAAGGTAGCTAAGAAAAGCAAGCCTGTGGTCAAGATGGCTTTGCATTCAAAATATAAGGCTCTGCAACTTCAGTGGTGTTTTTCTTAGGCTGTTTGCAAATTGGAAGAGGATGAAAACCACCAGCAAGACTCCAAGTGAGGTATGAGAGAAACCTACCATTATAGAAGAGGTTTGGGTAAAATGGCAACAGACTTTGACCAAACTGAAACCCAATAAATATTAAAAACACATTACTACGAGTCTGGAATAAGAAAATGCCATCAGCAAGGCTCCAAGAAGTTCTGAACCTGGGTCCTCACAATGCAACTTTAATTACGAGTCTTTCCTACCTGTGCTTCCAGCTCCACAGCAATTGAACACATTTAAATGTCTGAAAACCTCAAATCATGAGATCTTGATCAAAACAATGTAAGCTTATTTTCAATGACATGTTTGCCTTAAGTTTCACAACCACTGTTTACAATTCATTCCTTTTAAAGCAAATTCTGACAAAATCAATCAATTTGAAAAGGTACTGGTGAGTGAAAAACACCACACACAGTAAAGCCAGCCACCAGTCACAGCCAGGCTGCGGTCCTGCTGAGCTGACAAAGACCCACTCTCTTCTCCAGACTGTGTTTTCTTGGAATTCCTGCAATTTTCTACTGCTGGCATTAACAGAGATGAAAATCCTACTGTTCTCCCACTCATTGTCCAAGGCCAGTGAGGTAAAGAGCTACCTGAACAGAACACCCACAAGGATGTTTGCTCAAGGCAGACAGATCAGAGATAAGGGCTCGGTCAGATCAGGTGTAAGCCATCCATGATGTGAAGCAGAAACTATTCCTACTGAGAATCTTCCTTTCACACTCCATTTCTCAAGTAAAACAAAGAAAAAAAACCTCTAAAATCCCCTTCCTTGTCCCCCCAAACCTCTAAATAAACCAGTTGGTAGTGCCAAATGTGCTGTTCAGAGGCTGAACCATTCACACACTTCATAGATAACGATAATCCTGTCGGCCCCACACCTCAGAGCTGGCAGGCAGCCCCCAGAGCAGCTTTGATTCTGCACGTTTTCACATTACTCAATCCCTCCACACAACCATCTTCTGCTCACTTTCCCCAGCTGTCCAGTATAGCACCGAAGAAAATTAATGTGAAACTGCCCTTCTAATTTTTCTTTCTCTGTGGAGAACCTGCCCTCCCCTTTGATCTCCCCGTGAGCCTGTTTTGATGGGTGACCCAACCACCTGAACAGAAACTTGGAAGCGCAAGTCACTGAGGCAGCGTGTCAGTGCACTTCGGGCCAACAAGATGGGCACCATGCTGGCACTCTAGTTAAAAACACGCCAAACTTCTCCTTCCTAAACACCAGATTAATCTAAAGCTCATTTGCATTGCTCTTCATGCATGTTTGAACACATCCTCTTCATTTAAACTGCATTGCCTAAAACAACTTCCATTATTTTTTCCCATTCAATGCTGCAGTAGCACTGGAAACTTGTGAGGAACTGATTTCCTTTACATTTGAATTTTTCCTTTTACATTTGCAAATTTCATTATACAGTTCCAAAAGCCAACTATCACTATTCTGCCAACCCAACAGCTCATTGGCCATCATTCAACTGAGGAACTCAACAGAAATACTCTCCCAAAGCCCCTGAGCTGGGTTGCTGCTTCCCCCCTTCCCCAAGATGATTTAAAACCCTTTGAGGTGAGGGATGAAGTGGGGCCTGTCAGGCCACTCTGCCCATACTTGTGCTCTCTACACCAACCAGGTGCAGCCTGTCAGTGCTGCAGAGAGTACGTGTCAGCTTGTGCTAACATCCTTCAGATAAAACCATTATCTTTACATCACTCATTGGCCTTTATACAAATAGAGTCACTGAACGAAAGCACTGCTGCAGAATTAATTTCTTTTAGTGTTGATAATGAAGGCTTCGGCTTTTATTTCCCACATAAATGTGTATTTTATTTCCAGGAAGAAGGAGAAAAAAGGAAGGAAAGTAACAAAAAAAACCAAAGGGCCTTTCTTCTCAATAACTATTGCAATTTCCTTGAAATATCAATCAATTCTTACCCTCCCTTCTCACATGGGACCAGATATATGTATCTATGGGAACAGCCAATTTCATTCCCTCCCTGAAAATGCTCTAAATAGGATCCATAAATAGGATTCATATAATGAAGCTGATTCTGGCATGACTGAAAAAGTTCTACTTGTTAAGAAAAATATTTGAAGAATGATGAACTATGAGAAATGCCATTGTTTGCGAGTTCTGAAATGCAAATATGCGAATACGGACACAATATTTTTTTTAAATAAACAAAGTCTTAAATAGCGGCCCAAAAATAACTCAGCCAAGCTTGAGAAATAGATGTAGATATGAAAGTCATAATTATCCAGCAGTAGGACTAATCCAAAGAGATTAGCTGGAAACAGAAAAAGAACGAAAACAAGGGAAGTGATAAACACGTGAGACGCAGCATTTGGTTTCAAAGTGGGCCAGGTGGCTTCCCTGGCACTCTGGCAGCAGGGAATTCTTCAGACTCTCAGCACATTCCGAAGGCAGAGAAGCTGCCTGCCCCAGCTCCAGCCCATTGGATGGGCACAGGTTCAGGGATCATTCTCCCTATCCTTTAAAAGCAGCTGGATTGGAATGCAACCACAGAGACCTTCATACCACCCTGCTGCCCTGCAAATCTGGGCAGTAACTCACACCACTCCAGGCTGCAAGTTTATCTGGATTAGGTGTCTGATAGTCTAGTTCTATCTAGTTCATCACACAGTCTCCAGGAGCAGGGATACGCCTCGGGTCAGGAGGAGCAGTGGGGAGTACTTGGAGAGAGCCACCAGGGCACAAGGGAAATGCCAAGGAGCATTTGGTTCTGCATCTTCACAGAGGCACAGTCCATTGTCACCAGAGCTGGTGACTCCTGGTCCTGTCTAATGCCACTGCTTTGCCCTCTGAGATTCAGCTTATGCTCCACATCACCACATCCCTTGGAACACACCAATTTTGGATATGGTCAGTCCCTGTTGCTTCCAGGCTATATAAACAGGAAAGAACACCGACCTGATAGTATCCAAGATAAAAGTCTGGGAAAAAGAGAAAAAACGGGGAAAGAAAAAACAAAGTTCACTTTGTGGGTAATGTTTCAAGAATGAAATCTTCTCAGCTAGTCCCTTCAGGTGCTCTGCATCCCCCAGCCTTCAAACAGGCTTGTTCTGCTGCAGCAATGAGCTTCACGAGTCTGGTGTTCTAGGACGGGCAGTGGTTTAGCCACCTCCTCAGTGCTCCGCACAACAATTAGTAGGAGGTTCACTGCTATACATCAAACATGTGGTCTGGCTGCGGATAATTTTTCATAGAACTCTTAGAAGTGCTGAGTTAAAAGCATTTATCAGAAAAACCAGTGTAACAACAACAAAACCTGCAAAAAATAAAACACAAGAAACCAACCACTCAGGCACACACACAAGCTTCCAGACATTTAATTACAAAATAAATGCATATGACAGACATCAACAAGCCTACAGGAAGATTCCTGCTTCAGTATTCAATGCAGCCTCAATAAATATTTCAAGGTTTCAAATGGATGCTTTGCAATAGCAGTTTCCATTTGCACAAGTGCCAGAAGGAAGAATTCAAAACAGGCTTAAAGCAAAACCAGAGTATTTTCCTGTAAAACTTTAATTGGGAAACTGACACTATATAATCTGTACATCATTGCCTTCGAGCTGTTGTTAAAAAATTAAAGCTGTATCAAAAGAACTGCTTTGTTAAATTAACACGTTATGCATACCAGACATAATCTGCAGCAGGAAAGGAAATAGCTTTGAGTCCAAAATGCACTGATTGCTGTGGCTGTCGTTGACAGAGGCTGAGCCAAACAACGTCAGCAGACTAAAGCATCTCTCATGCCTCCTACATGGACACACGCCCTTACAAACACCCAGCCTTGATTTCAAAACCTGGACAAAAGCAGCAGACAAGCAGGATTTCATCGTGGTGATTGTTACAGCTACAAATCACACATCACATTGTGTGAACTCAGTGTGAAGTTTGAGATGTGCAGGTATGGGGTGAGGCTGTGCTGACAGAGCTTGGCTGCCAAGCCCTCCTTTGCTTTTATCCCAAGGCCAATAGTGAGGAAGGAGCTGGAATGCCCAGGGCTGTTGTGATGGACATGAGGGTTCTGGACCAGCCACAGGTGCTTCTCTCCCATGGAAAAAGACATCCCAGCCCTTTGCTCCAAGCAGGAGAAAATGCCCTTCCCATGCTTGCTCAGCAGCATCTGCAGGAGCACAGCCACTACCAGGACAGGCACCTGCAGCACAGGGAGCTGGGCTGTAAACTGTGGCCTGGGACAGCAGCCTGAGGGGCTTGGTTTGAAGAGAGGAGTGATCAAACAGGGACAAGGAGCACAGAGCTTCTTATACTCTAGGCAGAAGACAGAAAAATTAGATTCTTCTGAACTACCTCACCTATTTTAGTAAATACTCAGTAAAACTTTCTCCCATCTACACAGCTCAAGAAAAGACCTGAGTACCACTACCCCATTTTGAGGCTAGAGACATTCAGGCACTGAGGCTCAGAGGAATCTGCCCAAGGCCTCTTTGAAAGTACTAATTCAAATGTCATTTAGTTAAGGTTTCTCTCTCAAGTCCATTCTGATGCTGAAGTCTGTTCAACTTACATGCCAAAACCAAACCAAACGCTCTAAGTTGTCTCCAGGATATAACCAACTTCTCTTTTTAACCTTTGCAAGCCCTTGTCACAATCACCATCACTTTGCCTTCAGATCAATCCAAGTTCATCAAACAGGCTGCACTTTGAAAAGTGATTCATCACTTTGAATGCCCAAACTCCTGATAACATGACAGACTCAAGGAGGCCAAGTTTTCTAAAAATACAGAGCACGCTTCCTCAGAAAAGCCTGGTTGTCTCGTATGATTCAAGTTGCTCACCTCTGAATTTGAAGTGCCCAAGTAATTTTGGTAGATCTGAATGATAATGTAAGATTTTACAGCTTTGCACAGGATGGTCTGTGCTTCGTTCTGTGCACCACGAGTCTGAGGCAGTGCTGTGGTCTGCAGTGGTGAAGGCGGGTTAACAGTTTTGAGGCTTTCAAGATAAGCAAAATTTCCCTTGACGCTGTAAACTCTTCAGGTGGTTAGAGACAGCAGTTTCTGCTTTTTTGATGTCTTCTCAGAAAAGAGCTCACATAATTTTATCACTCTCTGGGGTGACCATCAGATAACCAAGCTACTCCTGCCGGAACCACTCAATGCATCTCCCCCTTCCTGTCACTGGCAATCCACAAGACGACCAGGGGATTCGAGCTAACCACAGGGCTCACAACTTAACTGATTAAGTAGGTGGGAACTGATGCCAGCTCAGCTCGAAGTGTCTGTCTCTGCTAACCAGAAGCCAGCCACAAGCTGTGGAGGGGAATGACCACAGATAACACACTGATACTGAAACTGTTTGGTGAAGCTGCAGCTTCCTGTTGGAGTGCTCTCGCAATCTCTTCGAAATGAATCTTCAGCAGGAAACTGGCTGCAGTTAAATACGCTGTTTGGGTCGCCGTGTGGTGTCTATTGCTGCCTCTTGTTTTCAAGGGACCATTTATTATTCTCTCCTGCCCTCTTCCCCAGCTCTCTAGAAATGAACTGAATTAGGGCTCCTCAGAGAATGAGTCTTTAGGGGAAAGGGAAGATACTCAGGCAGACTCTGAGCACTGTGCACCCGTTACAGCTCGATGCCTCCCAGTTACAAAGTGCTCTGTGGCCTCAGGCATCTCCACTGTGACATCCTAATCTTCATTTCTAGAGCTCGTTTTCCCTTAAACCAGGATGCTACGAGATGCTATTATGCAGCTTTGGAAGAGACATGAATATACAGGGAAAATGTGTTCTGTGAACTGGTTTGATCCAACTTTGCTCGCAAGCCTTATGACTATGCTTGAGTCAATACCTGCTTGTATTTTGCTGTGAGGAATGCTTGCAGAAAAAGCCTTTTAGACAAGTCATTTTTGAGATCAAATTTTGAATCTTTGGTTCATTACAAGTATCCCACTAAGTTTAGGTTCTCAGCTGTTCAATGCTGCTGCTGCCCTGCTGGTGATGGCAGCATTTCATCATTTCAGTAAAACACATATATGCTTTACCCACCCCAAATGCAACATTTTTTTTCCTTTGGTGATTACCAACTGGTCTGAGAATGCTGCTGCAAGAGTTCAAAGCACACACTACAGTCTGTACCATCCCTCATCTACAGCACTGTAACTGCTACAGGATGTCCAAAAATTGTCCTGCTTTGATTAGCTGATTTCAAGGGCAGCATGAACCACTTCAACCCTGTGTCCAGAAAACCCAAGAACCACATATGACAGCTTCTTAATCAACTCCAAAATTTCTTATTGTTTACAGATAACAAAGTATCAGTCTAGAAAAACTGAACTGAGGCAGGCAAGTACCCAGCAGCTACACCAAACATCTTCCCAAAAACTGCCAAGTGTCCTGATGCTTTCTGGTGAGCACATGTGGTGGAATAATCAGACAAGAAAATTCCTCAGGATACTACAGATCTAGACTGCAAGTGCTCAGGCACACAAAGTCTTATCCATCATACAGCACAGAGATGAAATGCAGACAGTAAAGGCATGAATCAAGCTACATTCCTGTAGAAAGCACTGCAGCCATGTCCACAGTGATGTAACTGTATGCCAATTTTCCATCATTCTGGTCAGAAACTTTTAAATATTCACAATCAGAAGCATGGCTTCTGGAAAGTATCTATAAATGAAGCAGTTAATTCCATTAAAATCTAGATGTGATACCACTTGAGTGTGTAACTCAGCAGCACTGTGTAAGGACCACTAGTGCTTGCTGGATTTATTATATTTTTGAGACACATACTAACTCCATAATCAAAAGCAATTTTGAGCACAAAACTGACCTCAAGGTCACAAGACTCTATGGCAGACTGTTCCCTTTCATTGGAAGTACATTGTACAGCCAGGACATCAGCACATCCACACCGGATGGGCCAAGGGCTAATTAAAAAGCAGCTTTGGTGGTTGTATCTGTTCCTAGAGCAGGTTAGTAAACCAAACTTTATAACAAGTAATGAAACTGAAGGTGCTACAGAAGCAGGCAATTCTCACAAAGACAAAGCAGAGCTCAGAGTGATGAACAATGTTTTACTCAACCTCAATGCCTTTGAGTTTCTGACCTGTGACAAGCTGAGAAAAGAGAGAACAGCTACAATCACCTGAAAACTATACTGAAACACAAAGTGTTCTGAACTGGAACATAAAAAATTTCTCCATGAAACTAAATATCATTGATCGAAGAGTTTTAAAACAACTTTTGGATATGGCAGTGCTTGAATTTCAGAATTACACCATTGCCTTCCTAAAGGAATTTAATAAAACAGAGAGACAGGGAACAAGCAGAGAGTATTTGGCCTTACTATTTGCCAAATGGTGTTGCAAAGACCCCCCATCCCGGTGTGATTCCTATTTCACACACAAGTTACAATGGATTCATCAACATTTCTGCCCTTGCCCTGCATTCCCTGGCTTTTTAGAACTGCATCTGGTCCTTTTGCATCATCTAGGAAGCCTCTTACAGTTTCACTTATTTATGTGCTATAAAAAGGAGAAAGGACACTTTTCATGGTGACCAGGGCTGGTGTTGACCACGAGTAGCTGCAATGCTGAGGCAGTAGGAAATGACAACACTGACCCTGCACAGAAAACACCTCACATGGCTGACCAGGGTTTCCATCTGAATGCTCTTCTTCCAGCAATGCAGATCAGAAAGTTGCTCTTCAGCAACTCTTCTATTATTGCAGCAGGAGCTGAACAGTTCCTGGAGAGGCAGCCCAGAGCCCAGGCTGCTGCCTGAGCCACCTGCACAGGGACACCAGCACGGAGCCCCTCTGTTCTCCCACCCCACAGGGAATGCAGCAGAGCTGCCTTCCCACTGCAGAGCAGCCACATGGCCCAGTGCATTCACATTTTAGCAGCCAGCTCCATCGCATCCAGGCTGAAACACGAAGTGAGGAGAGAAACCTCAGCCTACAGCAGATTTCCACCCATTTGCAGCTTTCACAGCAGAGCCCCCACACCTTCAGCATGTTATCAAAAGTTTTCTTTGGTGTGAGAGCTGACTTAGGGTTGCATCTGTTGTTTTGCTAAATTAAAGTTGCATTTTTGTCTTCTGTTGGGACAAGAAAGAAACTGAAGATCTCTCTCGTCTATAATAAAAAAATGCCAATCAAAAAAAAATGGTGACAAGGAAGAAATACAAGTGATGAAACTCAGTAAAACCCACCAACCTACAGGAACCCTTCCCTCCACTCTGGACGTGCAGTGACTAGTTTTACCATCACTCAGGAGAACTTACCCTCCCTAGACTATTCTATTTCAATACAGTTTAACATAGGGAAACCATTTTGGGACTGATAAGCAATCAGGGTATTCCACTGAGCTGCACAATTAAATATTTATGATGCTTCAAGATGACAGGCAGTGTTCTTTAATGCCAATAACACCCACAAAGTTGATGCAATCGATCCCTTTTCCTTGGTCTCTCTTGTTCACCAACTATCAAGGCCAACAAAACATGTTCATCTTCTATTTCTACAACTGCATTCTACAGTAGCACTGTTATTTCCTCGGTTGCTCCCCTCACGTGCCGTGGTTTTGGGTGCAGTTTCTGCAAGCACACAGGGAAATATGAGACAAAACAAGAGAGTGTGAACCCCTTTTCCACCCACCCCTGTGAGTTTCCTCTGAGGAACCTACCACAACACCCAGCACAACAAACACCAGTGCATGGGCAGCCCCTCAAAAACTGACCATTTTAACCCTCTCTGTAATTATAAAACACTAACACTGCCCATTCTCACTGCACAAGACTATCAGAGAATTAAACAAAAATCAAAAGCAATTCCCCCAAGAGGCCCCACACTTAACCCCTGTTCACTGTGGTAGTTAGGTAAGGGGCCCTGATTCTAATCAGCTGTCTGCTTTAATCATCTTTTTGTTGGCTTTGGTAAAGGGAAAGAGTTAAAATAAGGCAATGGATTCTAAGGAAAGAGAGCCATGAGAGCAAACAATGTGAAAACAGCTGAGACAGACAAGCAAAGACCCTGGCCTGCTACACAAAGAAAGCTACAGCACGTATATGACACAACTGCTTCAGGACAGTCTTAACCAAAAAGGTCCAGAAATAAAGACCAGATATTCTCAAAATCCTCTGCCTTTCCTCTTCAGCAGGATGTAATCCTTTCCAGGCTGGTGAATTCAAGATGGATTTAGGACAACTTTTCATTTTAGCGTGCAAGGCCAGTGACAGCGAGGTTATCCCAGCCCAAAAGCCAAGGAGCACTGGGAATTTCGGGGGATGTGTCTGTTTAACAATGGTGCCTTTCTAGTCAGATTAGAGGCCTGCTCCCCCCCAGTGCCCCGAGCAGAGGGCAGCAGCAGGGAGATTAAAAACACGGGCAAAAATCACACACGAGTCATATGCCCCAACCCTCGAGGGGCTGCCGGTGTCAGCTGGCCGTGCCTCCCTGCAGCTGGGGGTTTATGGAAATCAGGATCATCCTGTCCTGGGACAAAGGGGCACCACTGCCGAGCCTCCCAGGCAGCCCCTCTGCCAAGGCCACTGCTCAGGCAGGGGGAAACTCGGCCAGAGAGGGCCCTTTGTGCTTGCTTATGGCTGTGGAGATGAGTGGAAATCCATGGGACTTTTCATCCTAATTAAAAGCAGAGGTCATCTAAGAAGAAACAGACTTTCAGAAGAGGGAACTTCTAAAGGAAAATGTGTTGTAAGGAAGTTCATGGACTCCAATATTTGTAAAGCCGAAGTATGTAGTTTATTTATGTTTGTACTTCTGCTTAAGCTTTTCATGGGACGTTTCAAAAACCCTCAAAAGAGCTCCCATGGATCTGGAATAATATGTGTACTAATTACTCAGCTCAATTTGAGCTCATGGCTTATGGGACAGTCCCTGGAGCCAAGGGGCTCCTCAGCTGGCTTACAGCAACCTGGCTCCAGCCCACGCTGCACTAAGAGAAAACAAACTCTGTTTATTCAGTGAACTAGCCTGTCCAGGTGAATTCAAGCATGGGGATAGTTTTTGTGAAGTGAGGCTATTTAGGAACATGGGAAAAGAAAAACAGCAGAAGTTAAATGCTTTGGGCTGACACCCACCATTTTATTCCTGGCTCTCCAAAACTCCTGGTATCTTAGAGGGAAAACTCCTTTCAAAATATTTTATGTCTCTATTCCATATTATTATTTTTCTATCTTTTTAAACCCTTTGTGCTGTCATTGCACTTGCAGGCCACATCACTTTTTTATAGTCCCTTTTTCTTTTCTCTGTCTTCAAAGAAGACAGAGTATTGTTCCATCTGAAGGGGGCCTATCTGCCATTCTTCTTGTCCAGAAGAAAAAGACAATTAGAGTCCCTCTTTTATGCTTGGCATCATGGCAAAAGGAGATTGATACTTATTTTGGAATTATTACTCCTTTATTCATAAATCCTGCTCAGAAAGTCTTGCTCACATTGCCAGCCCACAGGCACACTATTGTAGGAAATACCTATTAAATTCAGTTTTATCATTCACCTTTGGCTCCAACTCAAGAAGTTTTAGATTCATAACAAGAGCCCTGTTTCCAATATTGATTTTTGGCACAGAAAAATGCTAATTTATCAGAGGTCCTAAAATACAATGAATTTTCCAGCCTAGCCAAGAAACATTACCCATCTACAGAAGAGATTTTTCATTAAAGTGTGACAGAGCAGCAGGTGGAAAAACCCTGCTTGTCACAATTCCAGCGTGCCTCTGGTCACCGAGCGTGCTTCCACACCACGAGGGAGGCACACTCAGGATTCCCAAACAGAAGCATAACATGCTTCATTGCAGTAATTTTTTTTATCTTTACATAGAAATTGATCCTTCTCAGGACATCTCAAAGCCATCTCAAAGACATCAAGCTACACAATCATCCCAGGGATCCATGTGGGAAATGGTATTGACTCACAGTCTGTACAGAAAGATGCTGTTGAAGGGAGTTTTCTGAGTGATAATTTGGTTCCAGCCTAACAGCACAAGAGCATCCTGGAAGCACAGAGTGGACTGGGGAAAGCTGCTGGTGTGACCTTCAGTGAGCCCCTGTAACCACTACACCAAAGCCATGAACCAGCCCATGCTCACACCACGGATTTCTGGCCTGAGAACAGTCTCCTTAGCAGGCACCATCTGCTTCAGGGCTTCACAGAACTGCACTGAGCTGGCACAAAACTGAGAGGCCATGAAAAGAGCTTTACAGGGGATATAAACCTGCAGAGTCAACAGTTCCTCTGCTGATGATTTCCCAGCACTTGGCAGCCATTTGTACCTGTCCTCCCTCCCACTGAGGTCGCTGAGCTGGGCACTATTTCTGCACACCAGGGGATGCAGCTCAGAACTGGCTGTCCCAGCTATGCACTCGTGGGCATGAGCCAAAGAGATCTCACAGGGGCAGGGTGGGCAGCTCTATCTGCCAACAGCCCCACTGAGCAATTCTGAGTGCACAGCACAGGAGAGGAGTCCTGGATGGCTGTAAAGAACTTTGCCAGCAAGGATCCAAACTGGCTGGAAAGCCAGTTCCAAAAATGAACACGACTATATGAGAGGAACAGCCACAGGAAGGGGCAGACAGGTCCAGGCAGACAGTGCAGTGGGCTCAGGGTGCTCAAAGCACACCCAGCACTTGCCTGAGTCACCTCAGGTTCAACTTCACTCCTCAGGCTGTTCACCAAGCAGGGGAAGGAAGGCTGCAGATAGCACTGAGCTGACTCTGGATGACCCAAGAGTCTCTGCAAGCCTTCTGGTGCTCTGCACATTTCCCTCTATCCACGAGCTCCAGCCCCAGTTATCTGAGACGCTGGTTTCCGGTGCTCAACAAGGAAGATGTAAAATCAACAGAATTTGATCAGCTGCCAGGGATTTGACTAGGCTACAAAGACTTTGATATTTTACAGAAGCTCAGAATAAAAATCAGCTGTTGCTGTAGCCAAGTGTATGTTACTGTTTTTATTTTAAAAAAAACCAACCCTTTCAAGAACAAATAAAACCAAACAAAGACGTCTCATCCTCCTGTACTTTTGTTCCAAGGCACACTCAGACAGGTTGGCTCACTGGCTACCCATTTGCCATATGCTTTCAAGTTTATTCTTTTATTCACTCCCATATTTTAGCCCCTTCCATTTCAGAAGACGAACAGCTGCACAGATGCTCTATAAATAAACTACATAATTTATTGGAAGAGGTTTTTTGTTTATTTTTTTAAGCTACCACATATTCCCCAGCTCGATCCTTTTCCATCCTCTACAAAACTCAGTCAAGTTCAGCTGCAGCTTGCATTTGTCTCTGCAGTGTGCTCAACCTTATAAACAACTGCAACTCTTTAGCCATTAATAACATACTGTATGTATAGATTTTATATTCACTGTAACTACTTTATAACTATGTTTGGTTCTAAGATAACTATCAGAAAAAAACTTGACAAACATCCACAGGGTGGATATGTATTAGTGATACATAGAAACCCCAACTAATTCTAACTCTAATTTCCGGTTTTCTGTGTACTTTTAAACAAATCAGTGCATTTTCAGGTAGATGGGCCTCTCATCCTGTTACCAAAAAGAGAATCTGTTTTGTCTGCTCAGTGGACAGACAGACCTCTCTGACTAAGATCACTAATCTCATTAGTGCATGCAGGAAATGTGACAAATGGCTGGAGTAGTTTATCACACAAATGTAACCATCAAGTCATAGAGGGAATGAGATATTAACCTCCCTAAACAAACTCGTGTTCTATTTCTCAGCACAGCGGAAGTATATATTTAATGAGATAAGGATATGAAACACATGCTGCTGATGAGAGAAGGAGCTTGCAGCAGCAGTACAGACATAGAAATGTCTCGTCCCATCCAAGTAAAAGTAAACGCCATTTGAAATTTCATTTTGGGAAAAGAGTGTTGTAAGAGATTTTGTCCATAGTATGTACAGGAGACTCAGAAACGATGTGCCAGGTCACTGTTAACGCTGCTTTTGAGGCTCAAATTAAATCTAGGTGCAGTTGGAGCTCACCTGAGGTTATGTGGTAACTTCAATGAGACCAAAATTTCACAGCTATTACAAGCATGCTCCTTATTTAGGCACCTAATGTTCCATGGGAAGCCTGAAGTCAAGGAAGTTGCTGGAATATCCAACCCTCAGGAGTTATTTAGGCACTTGCATTTAGTTTCTTTCCTACTCTAGCTCCAGAGTCTGCACTTTATGGACAAGGCATTTGCTGAGGTTTTTCACCAATGATCCTGCTCTGACTGCCCAGACTGGCCTTGGTGGCTCAGCTGGATGAGCCAAACCTTGGACTGAGATCTTTTAAAGCAAGATTCCCATTGTAGGTTTTAAGTTCTCCCTTTGCAAATGCTCGTTTCCCTAAAATGTGCATTTTCTACAAATATTTCTGAAAGCAAACATCTCTGCAAGGACAGCTGACGCAAGTGGATGGTGAAGAGCGTGGAATCAGAACGAGGTAATTAAAATTGAGCACGCACAAAATGGTTTGTGGTATTTAAACAGCTGCTGATGGAACCCAGGACAAGAACTTCCCTGAGTAACGATACAGATCATCATTCCACAAGCCTTCCACAACACAAGCCATCAGCAAAGCTATCAGGAGGAACACCCAGCACAGCAGTGCCTCCTGCTACCACTGCTTTCACCACGTCTGGGAAAGAACCCGCCCGATGGAAACAGGGCCAGAGCCAAAACAGTGACTTAATGTTTCATAGACAGCTGCTTTTGTGAGAAAATGACAACTGTTAGAGATGTTATGGACAACTCCTGGTGTGGGGCCAGCTGTCTGGACGTGGTGGTTTGAACATCTCTGTGCCACCTGCGAGGATCAGCTTCCCATGGGAGCGTGGCCAGTGAGCTCTGGCAGTGGCAGTCTCTGATTTTTGCTCATTTAGAGCAGCATCGGGGTCTTGGAGGAAAACAGTCAGCCTCGAGAGCTGGCACATGGTGGGGCAGAAGGCAGTTTAACAGGGAAAATGACAATCCATAAAGAAAAGCAATGCCAGTTCACACTACTCATCATCTCAAAATACTGCCCTGGCATGCAGAAAGCTCTTACCTCCCTTGAGAAGTTATGGGATGGCAAAACATGAAAACCTTGTCCTCACACATGCACAGAGAAGGAGCTAGTAATTTTCTCAAAATCATTTCTCCGAGAAACAAAAGTAAATTTCTGAATAGCCAGCAATGGAAGAAAACAGTCCTATGATTTATTGGCCTTGAGACTCTGAGAAGAATTCTTTGGCCTTTTTCCATTACGATTTTGCAACCTATGTTATAGCCACTGGGAAATTGTTTAGCTCCCAAACCAGGCCCTAAGTCATAAAATCTGTGAAGATGATTCATTATTATTTATGTGGTGCCATGGGCATGCATGGCATTTCACAGACAAGTAGAAGATAAAGCATCTGCTTTTAGAAGCTTAGGTGAATCTGAATCTCCAAATGTACAGAAAGCAGCACTTAATGGGTCCTAGAGCAAACATTGCTCATCCCTCAATGAATTAAGCAATGATACTCACCTGGGATACTGGCAGGATTTAGACAAGAGGATACTGAGTAGACATGTAACTACTGTCTAAAAATTTGTGACATTATTTCATCAAAACTGTGAGACTTTTCAAGTCATATGTTATTTTGCAATGATGAAAATGTACTTAATCTTGTATTATGAATTTCTGATAATACGCATGATAGCATAGGACAGTGTTGCTATGAAATCAGACCATAAATTCTGAACTGCCTGGCAATTTTTTCTTCTTTGTGCACTGGGTAGAAGCTCAGCAAGTTCCATCACTCTAAACTTGCAACATAAATGATTGAAAGTAAGTAATTCTGGTGATTATTGTAAAAAGAAATGTGTTCCAGGCTTCCACATCAACTTCCTGAAGTACATAAAATCCCCCCTTGTTCTGGTCCTATAGAAAATGAGCAACTTTAGCTCTTGGTATGAAACAGTTTGGGAGCACTCACCTAGAAGGCAAAACTTTATCATGGCAGAGGCTGTGAAAACAGCAATTACTGTCAACCAGAGTGGGCAGGAATTGCTTGCTGGACCGAGACATTCATGTTCAGATTTGCATATACCTCCATCTATAACCTTTGCACTCCCCATGACTTACTGGCTGAACAACCAGGGTATCATATCTCCCCTCCATACATTTGTTTTGAGAGTCAGACAGAACGTGATTCCAGGAATTTTCATGTTGACTTTGCTAAGCCTCTCACACCCTCTCCTATTTCTGTATTACTCTGCTCAGTGATGTCTGTGCCTGCCTTTTTGGACAGCTGAGCAGAAAATGTACCCAAAACAAACAAATGAATCCACCTCTACATGAAGAAATGTCATAATTGCACATACAAATAAGGTACATATGAACAGAAATGGACAATTAAACGTGTCTGGCACATTGCATACATAGGCTGACCTGTCCTGACCCTGTAAAACCACCCTTGAACATTGTGGCACTCCTGTGAAGGAAACACCAGCAACACCCTCCCCTGAAAACCAGCGAGCTTGTTCTGTAACTCAGAGCTTGTAAATAAGAGAATATTGACTTTCTTGTTGCTCACAATGGTGAGGATCACAATTCTTTGTAAAATTGGGGTAATTCTGTATTTGATTCTTGTATTTAACACACAAATGAAAACCTGCATAGAGGAGGGAGGAGAGGAGGGAAGCATCTCCTGCTGAAGTCAAAAACTCTCCCCACTCAGGATATGTAATTCTCCAGAGGTTACTACCTAGCTGAAATACACCATAAATTGACAAAAAAAATCCCTCCCTATAAGCATAACATCAAATTAAGAAGCCCCCAGGCTCTCAATGCAGTCTCCCACGGCAGGGCTGTCCCCTGCCAGGTGCACGACAGCCCTGTGCTCTCACTCTGTTTCTGTTCTGCATTCCTTCCATGTCAGGGGCTGCGCAATGGGGAGTGTAAACCTCTGCAATCAACATCAACAGAAGTGAAAGAATTAGCTGTAAAATGACTTACGGAGTAGCCTCTTCCTGAAAGCGATTGAGCAGAACTCTGTGGGAGGAAACAATATGCCACAGTAAGTAATGCAAGAGATTCTGTGTAATGTAAGATAAGAATCATTTTGCGATTCCCTCCCCCAGCCCAATATTCCTCAGGGGAAAACTCCACAACCTCCAAGGATCTCCTGATACTCCGTGTGCTGCCACAGGAGTAACAGCCAGAGAGCACTTCCAGGTGAGGGCTCTGGGGCTGTTTCAGACAGGGTTTCAATAGCCAGAGCAGGGCTTCGACAGCTCCTCCCGACCAAGGTAAAAGCTCTCAGCGTGGGACACGTCTTCACAGCAGCAGGACACACACTTTGAGCCATCCCTCTTCAGGACGTGGCGGCACCTTCCTGGGAACAGCACGCACATGTAAGGATGCTCTCCAGAATCAGGGCTGCACATTTTGCCTCATCGACTCCAACTCTCAATCATGTAACCAAATATCCCACTTTCCATTCCCCTCCATGAATCTGTGAGCCTCCAGCCTTCAGTGCTGCAGCATTACCATATGACAACTCTATCTGAAATAACAATAGCAGCAAAGCACTAATTTATCATCTCTCAGAGCTTTAATAAGCATTCTGTCCCTTTTGAATAAGTTAAATTACATTGTTTACTCCTGCTCTTCATTTCAGCTCCTCCTGCTCCTTTCTCTACCACATCCTTACCTCTTTCATATGCTGCCAAATCATTTGGTTCTTTTCCTTCTCATTACACCAGCTCCAGTCTCTTGGATCCCTTTCCCCTCTCTACAACCAAAGACTGTTGAGCTGCTGGGTTTTTGCTGGCAGTGGCTTTCTCGAAGCAGCTAAATGAATTCCACCTCTAGCTCCAGCTGCTGCTATATGCCTTCTTTTCGGAAATTAAAAAGGAGCCAGGAACACACGACACCACATAACCCAGCAAGTACTCTGCAGGCCAATTTCCAAGTGTGATTTATAATCATGATGCCCTCACTACATGATTTTATTAAACAAGATCCAGGGAGTCTTAGCAGTCCTGTTTCCAAGACTGATGTTCTAGTGGGTACCAAAAATACCAAATTGTTGCAGGCTGATGGTGAGGATTATTTTGTCTTTTTACAGCAGTGCCAGAAGTTATCACATTACTAAATCAGCACAGCACAATACCCCAAAGAGATTGATGCAAACTGATTGCAAATACTTGTAATTTTTCACCAGCAAGATAACAGTCCCTTTGTACTAACAGTTTGAAAACCTTTTGATCAGAGGATACCTAGATATGCACAGAAACCTTTTCCAGACTCCTGCTCTCAGTGGAAGACACAATTGTCTTGATGCTCTGCCCACACAAGCTCTGTGCCACTGGCACCAGACAAAGTGAATCTCCAGCCAAGTGCCCACGGAGAAAAGCTCCCAAAGCCATAAAGAGACAAGAGCAAAGTCCTACAATTATGTGGGTGTGGGAGGAGGGCTCCCTGGTGACCCTCTCAGCAGCTGGCACAAGAATGAGGGTGCCAGACAGAAGGAAAGGTGTGACCCAGCTCTTACACACAGGTCTGCAGCCAAGGTGTGACTGGGTGCCAGTCCCCACCCCTGGCATGCCACACCTGCACCTCTGGGAAAGGACAGCTTCCACAGGGGAGCCTGAGGCAGCAGCAACACTGAGAACACCATTGGAATTCCCCCTCCTGCATATTGCACACAGATCGGGTCACCGCCTTCAAACATTACAAAATAAAGTAGGGGTTTATTCATAAACCTCCTAAATATAAACTGCCCAGAAATAAAGCCACAGACCAGTGAAATGAAGGGCAGTGGCATTTACCTCTGTTTTTGAGGAACTATGACAAACTTATCCCTCTCTCTAAGTACTCTATACCCCAAAGTACTCATGGAATTCAGGCTTGTATAGGTAAAGGTTAATAACAATATCCTGCTCTCTACATAAGTATGTCAAACAGCTGAACACGATTATGTGTTTGACACTTTGGAGAGCTTGATCAGGCAGTTCACCTAAAGTAAACACAGAAATGAGGAGGGGGCAAATTACCTGCTTGGAAAGGTGGGAGGAGGAAAGGAAAAAGGATGGAAGCTCTCACTCCAGCCCCCCATCAACTGAGATTTAACCAAGAATGACAAGGTCTAACAAGTTGGAAATAATAACCAAAAACAGAAACAAGAGGTTTCATTAGAAGCTCCTCTCTAGGGAAACAGCATTTTCACTCTCACCATTATTTTCACTCTTTGAGCTTTGTGCACACACAAAATGTTTTCCTGGGATGAAGCAGACACTTGGACAACAAACTCAAGCATGTTAACAACAGACCTGCTTTTCTTAAGACAACTTTCAGGCATCCCAAGCTGCCCAAGAACCCCAGGAATCTGCAGACCACTGATTTAAAACCACTGAGTAGAAAACAATAAAACCAGTTGTTGGATAAAGTGTTACATCAGAAATAATTAAAACCAAATAGCAATTGACTCTGGTATTTTTCACATCCAAGAGCCTCTTCTTTCTTAAAAGTTTTAACATCAAATTTCCTGAAAATCAGCGGTGAAAAAGGGTGGGGTTTTACCCCCTCCCTCAGAATTTTTATTGCATATATAAAATTAGTAACTGGTGAATACTTTGGAGTCAACTTGTAAAATCTTTTCCAACAATTAGGTTTATGCACAACCATGCCCCACACTCCCCAGAGCAGCTTGCATGCATTTTTCTGCACATCTAACAAACCACTATTGCTTTCTTGGTTAGCTGGGAACACTGTGGCTCTTTAGGCAGATCCATACCAATTGTCACATGTAGCAATTCTGAAAAAAACCCAGCTAATATCAGCTACGAGTGCCAGAGCAGAACAGTCTGCATGCAACTGTGATGGATGTTCCTAAAGAAAAAAAAAATCCTTGGGAGTTAATACAAACACAGCTCAGTCTGTATGTCTCTATATCAAGATCAAATAATGAGAAAAGTAATCAATTGTGGCTGCAAATATAAGAAATCTTAGTGGAAGTTTAACTTGGCATCTACCCAAAGCTGGAGAAACCTCCTTTCACAGTGAGTGAGTGCTTGTCTGGCAGGAGCAATTACTGGGGCAAGCCTTCAGCTGGAACAGCTTACCCAGGCTCTTACCTACAAGGACAGGAACACTTACATGGAGGGCTGTCAGAAAACTCTCACTCTCCAAAGAGTCTATTTGCTGTTTTGGTCAATTTTCTCCTTGTCAGAAGGGCCTGAAGCAGCAGGGTATGATGGTGCCTGTGGTACCCAGGCACATTCCTGTGGGTGCTGCTCCCACAGCCCAGCACCTGCCTGGCACCTCTGGCTCACCTGGGACTGAAACCAAAGCAGCTCTTCCTGCTTTGACACAGGCACCCAAGAAGGCTCAGCTCTGGCCCCCAAACTGCCTGGAGGAAGCGTGGCAGGCAGGAAAGGGGTGACAGACCCACAGTTCAAAGCCAGGGCTGTGACCCCAGCCAGCTCCCTGCAGTCAGCCACAATCCCAGTCGGGCTCCAGCTGGACAGCAACCCCGAGCAGAGCCTCAGCGAGGGCAGCAGCCCCCTCTGCCTGGCCTGAGCACAGATCTTGCCTCTTCCAGGGCTGTCTGGAACAGCCAGAGCTCCTAGGGGAGACTGGTATGAGTCAGGGGCAAAATGAGTATGGTCTGTGCATTTAAGGAGGCAGAAGTGGAGCTGTGCTGCTAGGTGGCATTTGTGCATAAAGACAAATGGCTTATAATATTTTGCAGATGATGTGCTCTTTTACAACTAAAGATTTTTGGTTCCTTTCAAGCCCAAGGTTAAAAACAAAACCAGACAGCACAGACAAGACATTTCAGTTCTGTCACAGAGTGAATTATTTCTGCCCTGGGATAGCTCTCGTGTTAATTACACTGGATATAAAAAAATACACCTTTCTGGCAGCAAAGGCAAAATCTCACTGCTGAAAGACTCTACTACCCCCCCACTGATGTCCTTGAGAGCTTGAGTTACACTGCTATCTGCAACTGTATTTAAAATTTTCTTTCTTTGTGATAAAAATGGCAACTGTAATTTAGAAAAGAAAATCATGAGAAAATCTCACCAATAACCTGCAGCAGGTTTTTCAGGATTGTCTATTAAATTGACAGGAAAAGCTATTTCCCTTATATAAATAAAAGCATGGCCTTCCATTGCTTTCATGATGCAAAAGAAATTAAGACACCCTCCATTTAGTTTCTTAAAGCTATTGAGTAACTTATTGAACTTGAAAGACAGCAGGAAGGGCTTTAAAATCCAGTAAAAATCAAGGTAATAGGGCACCTCAAGCCAATTCCCAACTCTCAGTGGGTCAGGAAGGTTTCAACTTGGATCTTTTTTGTCCTTGATATAAAATATAACTATAAGGGAATAAGTTCAAAGTAAGAGATGGCAGCACAACCACAAAACAAGCTTGTTTGTAGTGCTCTCTTCCATCCTCTTTGGCTAAAGGACACAAATCAACATATTCCAGAAACTTCAAGAGTTCATTCCTGCTTTTCTGACATGTGCCACTTTCATTGGCTGACACCAAGAGCGTATCAAGTCCCTCCAAGTCAGCTGTTGGAATGGCTGTGTTCAGCCAGCAGCTATTCCCATGTGGCACAGGACAGTCCCCAAAACCAGCCTACAACCACTGTTAACACCATCCTTGTGTTAGGGTGCAAACTGGGGCAGGGAAAGACTCTGTGTGAAATGTGAAAGACTCTCACAGTCTTCCCTGACAGCGTGAAATGTGCCCAGTGGCACCTGAGGACACCCCAGTGGAGGAGGGAACTGGGGCAGAACTCCCAGCTCCTACTTAGTGCCAAATCTTGCCTTGCCAAATCACAGGCCCAAAGTTATCATGTGGCCCAGTGGTGCAAGCCTGACTTGCTTGGTTAGCACTCAGCAGCATGTACAGAGAGATCTGATTGTGAATTCTGTTTTATAGCATTTTGAACAAAATGCTATGGCACTCACCTCAGCTGTACCCATCCTCCACTCTTTCCCAATTCCCAGTCAGAGAGGGCAGAGGCACCAGGACTTGCACGTGTTCACCCTCCCCTTGGTCACTTACAGAGCATTCAACAACAGAGTATGAGTTCAGCTTTGAATACTGGAGAACTCTCCTATTTCCTTCCCAAGCAAGCCCCTTACTCAAATACCTTGGAATGAGAAGGGTAAGTGGAGAGGAGGGCAAAAAGAGCCAAGGGCAGGAGATATCCCAGACCTTAACACGGAGACTCTTAATGCAATTAATTTCCACAGCCACACTCCTGTCTGCTGATACAAGGAGTTCAATTGACATGGCAAAGGTCACCCAGTGCATCTGATGTTGGCTGAGATTAGAAACCCGGACCTGACAAGATAACCACAACACATGATGAATGATTTGGATGCCGTGCAACGCTTGAATGTTTTCCTTCTTGAATTCACTTACTTTATTCTGTTGGATAAACAGAGAGTGTTATGCTTAGAAACACTGCAAAACCAGTCTGGTAAGATATCCAAGTACACAAGGTCTGAACATCTGTAACTGGCTTGATAAGCTACAGAACAGCTTCTACCCAAGACACTTTTATTCCAACAGCTGATGGCTGCAGACAGCAGAAGGAAAGAAGGACACAGACCAGAAATAAACAAACTGAGGGCAGTTAGCCAGGAACAACAGGAAAAGATCTCACAGAATCCACATGAGTGCTGCTCCTGTTCAAACCATCACCTCTGCCAGCTTCACAAAACTTCTCCAGACTTTCTTTCTTCCTAACTATCCCTCACTGAAACTTCATGCCAGTCATTAAAGTTAATTTCTGCTGAAGCTGTTTCCATGTAAGTATTTGGTGTTTTTTGGGACACAGATAAAAGCAGACAGCACGCTGAAGGGATGGGAATTTTTGCCTCCAAAAAAAATGGGATTTGCAAGGTTTCATGATCCTTCCATGTACATTCAAACCAGCTTCCCAAGAGTCATGGTTTGTGGAAGGGGTCTTGAAACTATTCTGTTGCTACTCCTTGTGACTAGGATGGTCTTAGTGTGCTCTTCAAGCTGTGAATCAGATCCCAGTGTGTCACATGTGGGGAACAATGGACAGCACATGCCACAAAGAGTTTACAGCCCACATGTGGCTACCCCAGGCCTTCCAAAAACTCCTTCAATGTGCTCTGTAACACCCCTGGCCATGGCACTGAGGTCCCACTGCCACCCTGCCGGAGCCAAGACCAGGCATCCCACATGCACCAAAGTTTCTAGAGTGGCTAGACAGGGAGATGTGGTGTGACTGTGGTCCAATTCTCCCTTCAGAGGCTCATCTGACTGTGCTTCTGGCAAGGTACTTCAGCCTGAGGCACACATGAGGGACCTCCAGCTTTTTACCCTGCTGCTGCTCTAATCCCCGTGCCCCAGGAGGGGAAGCGTGGCATGGGAAGAAGGAGGGAAGGGGGAGACAGTGCCTGTGATGGCACACAAAGAAAAACAGATCACAGTGAACTGCCTGAAATAGAAATCACAGAAGTTATTTTGTATTCATCTACCAGAGAGAGAATTTTATATCTAGCCTATACAATATGCTAAACACTTATCAAAGAACATTTAGAGAGAGGAAAATCTTTGCATTTCCTAAAAGACTGCTTTTCGTTTATTATGTTTAAAGAAAACCAAACAAACATATGAGGATAGGATGATGAAAAATTAGAAAAGATAGCCTGGGGGATGAGAGGAAAAGGCTCTCAAGAACTTAGGAGCAGTGCTTGCTGGTTTTATGCACAGCTGAAGCCAATCCCTTGAAAAGGAGAGTTTTGACTCTTAAGTGGCCAGCACCTCTTGCAACATATTTCCTAATCAGCCAGTATTTATGGTCGATATTTTATATTTCCAATTTCCCCCGAAGGGCTCCTGAGAAAGCAGCACACCTGCCAACCTTTTCAGCTGGGCCAATAATTGCCAATTTGCTCTTTGCCTTAGTATATCACTCAATTTAGCCCTGGCTGTGCCCTGCATACATCCTCATTCATCTCTGTGCCCCCATGACAATTAGAGTGTTAGCTTCAGCTAACTAGGGCAACTATTCTACTAGGGTTGGAAGACAATTATTAGTCTATTTTCCCATCTTGTGGCAACAAAATTGAGAATCCATGACAATTACATTCAGCAATTCTGCACTCTGCCGCCTGCTCCCCCCTCCTTGCCCCCACCTTCCGAATATTTCAAATTATCACAGCTCTACTACCACATTCAAATTTTCCATGTTCACAGGGAGTGAGGCTTCTATTTAAATGATAATGAGGGACGATCCATTCAATTTAGTGAGGGAGAAAATCCATTAAAAAGCAGGCAGTTCTTAAGCTGATGGGTCAAGAAAAAGATAAAAACCCTTTTTTCAATCCATTATACAAGGCTCTGTGTGGATTTTTGGACTGTTCAGGACATCAGAAAAGATTAGGACAATTATGGAACATGGGGAAAACCAAAACAAAATGCCCAAGCTTTCCACTTTTACTTGGGTCAACACAACAAAATAGCAATATGGCTTATCTGCCTCTTAATTCTCTGGCAACTTCCAATTACCTCACACTGAAAGGCAGCAGAGGAAAATCCCATTTTGGATAAAGGCTGTTGACTCTGTTTTGGTTGTAGAAGACCTGAGAGTACATGTGTAAAAAGGATGTCAGCTCTGTAGTAGTTTTTAAGGGAATTGTACATCAACACTGGGAACATAAACAAGTGGCAGATTCCCAGCTCCTCTCTGCAGCACAAACTCAGGCTAAAACTTCACTGTTTTTCTGCTCTGAAGTTTCATCATCCCAAAGAAGAGCGCAGCCTCAACAAATCAAACCTCTGCAGCCAGAGATGATTTCACTAGATCATAATAAGCATTTTTTTCCCCCAATGACCCATAATAAATGGCACTCAGTGTAATGTCTGGAAAGCCTTACTATACAAGCCAGACAATTACTGTCTCACTGTGAAATTGTATCATTCTCTCCCCACAGAATTTTCAGTTGTGGCAAGGAAGGAGCAAAATGCTCTGGGTTTCACAGTGGATGAACCAATGGCTGTTTGTGTGTGTGTGTGCACAACACAATCAATCATTTGCCTCAGTTTTCTTTAGAGTGCAATTATTTCACGACAGACCAGGCCACCTCTTGACTTCACGGTCCATTAGAGACTAATGACATGCATTAATGTAAATAAAGAACAACTTGCTGGCATCCCACTGAACAAGTCACCTCAAGAAACAAATGGCACAGAGGGTTCAGAATAAGCTGTTCAGAACAGCACCTCTGAAATGGGGACCAGTGAAGCTGGAGGGAGGACCTAGTGCTCCTGAGATGGCATTGCTACACTTTGAGAGGCACATTTCCCACCACACCTGCTGTGTGCTACCCTCCAGCAGCCAGGCCTGCCACCTTCCTGCCTCATCTACTCCATTGTTCACCCCACTTAATGGGGAAAGGCACGGGAGGGAGAGGCAGCACAGAAAGCAGTCCTGAAGGCCAAATGCACCGAGGAACAGCAGGAGAGTGAGAAACAGCCCGGGTGTCTCCTGCTGCAGAGCATCCACCTGCAGGGGCACTGCCAAGGGCTGGAGCCTTGGTTTGTAACCAGCAGGCTCGAGGAAACACAATCCCTGCCTTCCCTGGACATCCTGACTGCCCTGTGACCCTAATCCTGAGGACACATCAGGAGTTGTGCCACTCCAGTGGCACAGCAGCTATCTGAACAGCGTGCTGGGACACGCAGCTCCAGAGCCAACAGGGACCAGGCACGGCTGGACAGAAAATCCTGCAGGAATCGACACTCAGCAGCACGCTGTTGTCTCCTCTCCCTTTCCCTGCTCCCTCTCTACAGTAAGAGAACCAGCCTGCCTCCTCATCCCTTTGCACAGAAATGGGGAAAACCATCTGATTGCACCCGCGGGACTTCCTAAGACTTTCAGACAGTCGCTAAGTAGGCTACAGAACATGTACCAGTACGCCAGGCAGCGTTACATGTAATTAAAGCTAAATTGCACTCATCAAATAATGAACGAAGAGCATTCTGCGATTCATGAACCTTACTTTTCAAACTGTTTAATTACTAATTTGAAAAATTCTCATTTGTGATGGGTCGCCAGGTCACGAGAGCAGCTTCAGCAAAGCTCTGAAGTGTGCCCTGGCCTCCAGGCACTGCCCAAACGTCTCCGCTGACTAAAAAAGAACAGAGTGCCTATTTCCCACTGAATTTCACTGGCTGCTGAACAGGCTTTGAAGATTTTGCAGGAATTAGGCACTGAGAGTCAATTCCTACAGGCTCAGCCTGCAACTTTGGGGGCAGAGGGAGAGGAGGAGGAACACTGGAAGTGCATCGGCTTAACAAGAAAAGTCTCCAAGACCACTTAACGCTGTGACCCACGCTAATGGCTGAGCTGGAATGCGTTATTCCCTTCCCGCAGCTCCCGGGCGCTCCTGCTCACGGCTCCATTCCGGAGCGTCCGAGGGGAGGGGAAGCAGGGAATACGTGCACGTAAAATGACCATCGTCACTGACTAACAACACAGCCAGAGATGTCCCACAGCAAGGGGATTTGTCCCGGCTGCCCGGCCCCACGGCGGCGCGTGGGCTCGCGATCCTGGAAGCAGATCACAGGACACGATATTTTTCTCTTCCTCCCACTGCGTCGGCTGTTTACAGCGCCCCATTCACACTCCAAACATGTAGAGAGAATTTTCCCCCGTCACATTTCTCTGTCAGAGCTGTCAAGCTGAATCCCGCTTTAATCTGCCAAAAGCACTTTTCTGCTGACATTTTTAATAAATACTTTCAGCTTTTAAACACATTTGTGGGAGCCATTTTTTCCCCTTTTTCTCCCTTTTCCTCCTATAGAACGGGTTCTGAAAGCCTTAATAGCAAATACATTACACTTATCAAAGGCTTTCCCCCCCTCTTCCTTTTGCATCCTGAAGCGGAGGTAGTGTTTTCAATTTTAAAGCTAAATTAACTGTCCAATTGAATTTAGCTGGTGTGAGCCGTTTTCTGTGACAGGTTTTAGTTATGAAGCATATTTTACATTAATAGAACTCAACATGAAAACCACTCGCTCTGGGATTTCTGTGGCTTGCCATTGAAATGGCAAATTTAATATTTCAGACATGCTCGTGCCAGCGTTTGATTATTGTTCTTCATTTAAATCTCTCCTAACGGGAAAGGTCCTAATTAGTAAAAAATCATGTTTTAATGAAGGCGAAATGCTAATTGCTAACACAAAAAGCCTTCGTATAAAATTATCCCAGCACTGCCATTGATTTCTTGGTGACTCAAAAGCCCATTTGTGTGTTTACACACTAAGGCACCGTTTGCTTTTGTTTTATCATAACATTTCACTCAATGTACCATCGAATTTCCTGAGAGAAAGACAGTTTTCCCCCAAAACCCTCTCGTATCTTGGCGGCAGGAAGCGTAAAATTAGATGAACTAACTTTGCACCCAAACTATGTGATTACGTGCAGCAGCTAAACCCGAAGTTGCTGTAAAAGGCTTTTTAACACAACTTCTTTGAAAAAACAAAACAAAACATCAAGCCATTTTTCCCCAAGGAATAACAATTCCATTTTGTTTTCCCATCTCTGATCTTTCGCTTATCATATTATTTGCACCATGATTATAGTGTTTGCAAGGCAGCTCAACCACTTATGCCGTAACACTCAATCATGACATAAAAAAAAGTTATTACACAGTGACCTCTGGATGCCAACATTTGTTCAGCAAGATTTATGAAAAGCCATGTCAGCAGCGGGAATTGCTGCAGCGAAGCGATGCTTTCTCCTGAGCGGTACTTACATCACTGAGACGGTCCCTTGAGCTGCTCCGCTGAGAGCTTGTGGCCTCCCTGATGCTGTCTTCCTCGCTATTTCTGCCACTTCTGCTTGTAGGGACCTTCATCTAGAGGGAGAAGAAGGAGGGGGAAAAAGGAGATTTTCAAGCACTGCTCTGCCACCTGTTCGCGAGGTTGCCGACAGCAGTTCAATGTTTCGCTCTCCGCCCACGGCGCCGTGGGAGGGATGGAACGCGTGGGGATTCTCTGCAGTTGTGCTTGGCCACGTGTGTCCACACTCCTTGTCACTAGCGTGGGAGGGAAGGTGCTTCTGGCACTCTGGGAAGCAGGTGAGGTAGTGTCAAGGTGCACAAGAGGGGAGCAGACAAAGCCCCTTCACCCTGGCCAGCACACCTCAGCTGGGACACTGCTGCTGCTGCCTGCCACCGGCCAGGCCGTGGGTCCCCAGCCCAGAGCTGTGCCCTGGGGCCACCCCAGGACTGCACAGAGAGGTCAGGATGGCCACTGAGGGACACGGGCCTGAAACAACTCGCTTGGGACACCACTCAGAATTTGAAGTGGAGCAGGATTAACTCTTCCAGCCAAGGCTGGTGCTTTAACTGCTAATTCACCCCACTCCCTTCATCTGCAGTTGTGCTTGTGTTTGGATAGAAGTGAGAGAGCCAATGTTTGAAATCACAGCAACCTCCCTCTTACATCTGCAAGGAGTGTTACAGGGGGAGGAGAAGGGTAGGATAGATGTCATTCACAGCTTCATTCCTGAGCTCATTTACTAACAAATTATTCTGCTAATTCCCTCGTGAAATATTGGGTGGAAAGAAGTGTTTAATTTATTAATAGGTTCTATTCATATCAGTTTGGTTCCATTTAAATTACACTATTTAAAGTGTCGGCTTGTACAAATTGGTATTTTTAATGGCAATAAAATCCCTTTGTTTCTTGCTGTCCTGTTCCACGGTGGTGCTGGCAGCCAGCAGGGTTTGCTCGTGGTGCTGATGTCACCCCTGCAGCCCTGGGCACTCTGGACACGCTGTCACCACGTGGACACAGCAATCTGAGCACTGATCACTGCACTCCATGGATGTTTGACAGTGCCCCACAGCCTGTCGATATTTTAATGGAATGTTCAGGGTACTGCATGGAGAATGAGCTCCAGTTCCCATCCAGAGTGCACAGCCCTCTATGGGCTTGGGTAACAGAAGTAAAAGGAAAAAGCAGAAGGGAAAGTATCATGCTCAGTAGATTTCTGATTAGTGTCCTTGCTCTCCATGCCTTTCTGCCACTTTACGCTTCACCAATACACTTTCTTCTGCAGGATAAGACTTTTAGACACATCTAAGTGATAGAAATCAGTATTTTTTGTGGCCATCTCATCACACAACCACCACTCTCAGTGCAGTACCCTGTCTCACTCCTTGTCCATCACCTTTCAAATAACTGCCCACCTGAAAACTTTTATCAAGACCAACATTTCATCTTTGTTCCTACATCAAAATGTCCAAAAGCATAGCACAGCAATGAGAGGTAATCCTTGCTAGGATCTGCTAGAAGCATTTCCAACAACAGTGAGCTTGCATTTGCAACTATCCATGCCCTGTATCAAGGCAAGAAATAATCCACTCCAAGTTCATGATGTCCAATCCATACTCTCTGTTTCCTTAATAAATAGGTCAACAACATTGAAAAGAGAAATACTACATAAACATAGGCCATAAGCCATCAAATTTTTAGTTCCACATATAATTAAGTAAATTTGGTATGATTTTTTTTCCTAAATACATTAAATGATTGTCATTCACTTATTTTATTCTTTTTGAGGTCTTTATTAAGCAATTACTATTTCAGCTATGCCATTATCTTGCCTAGGATTGATGCCAAGCCAAAAAGACAAATGGTAATACCCCATTAATTACAGCCTTTCATTACACTGGCACACCAGCTTTTTTCTGTCATCTAGGTCTTTCTACACTTACTCAAAACCCAACTCCACTGGTTTCGAGTCATCAGCCAGATCTTCTGAAACTCTTGGAAGTAAAGCATCTGACCTGCCAATTTCAATCCTTCCAGACACAGCAGGTGCTTTGTTTCACCCTGAAACAGGAACCACTTAACCATTACAGGGCACAATTACAATTTCCCTAATACAGTACAGAAATGCCCATTGAATTCTGCAGCTTTCTGATTTCTGATCCATAACCTTGTCCCTCCCACCTAGGTACACATCAAAGCCTGTCAAAATTATTACACTTCTGACCTAAACAACTCCTGCTAGACAGCTGCAAATTAAAGGAAAAATAAATTATGCCATTCCAAATCCTTTCACCTTCCCAAGTACAAATGGTTGCTAGAATTAATTCAAAAGGACTAAACTGCCAGATGTTTAAAGTTAGCACAGACTCACTCAACCTGTTACCAGACTGGATCCTTTTGCTGCTTTTCTTGAGTTACAGTCAGCTCCAAACACCACCTGTTTCTCTTCTCCAAATTTCATTAAAGGAAAACTACACCTACACACACAGTAACAAATTGAGACAATTTGACCTGACAAGGTCTTGCACAGGCAAGCAAATTAGAAGCATCACTGCTGCCATTAACCTTTCCAAGTAAATATCAATTATTAAACTTGCTGCACTACCTCTGTCCCCAGTTTGCTGCTGTGAATTAAGAGGGTCATCAGCCTTTTTGACAGATCTTGTTCATTTACACCTGCTGCCTGCCAGCAGGGGAGCCCGCACACCCGCAGCCCCAGCGCTCAGCCAAGCTGCCTTAATTCATCAGTAATTACCCTAATGAGCCACATGCAGGACCCAAGGAGGAGGACAAGTTGTTCTGCTAAATGGATGCATTGGTTTCAGGGGCACTCTCGGCAGACCTGGGTATTAACAAACTGGTCAAAAGCTTTTTTCCCGAAGTTGCCACTGACTCAGCTGCTTGACTTCTAGTGATTTTCTCTGGGTGTTTTTGCTTGAGTTCCAGAAGTTCCTCCTGACCACGTTCCCTGATTGAGTTTTACTACAAAAACCAGTATTTCTCTCCCTTGGAAAAAAGACATTACTGCTCCAGAGTGTGCAAAGGTAAGGTGGGCTCCTGGCCCCACTCTCAGCCTGGGGATGTCATCTCCAGCTCAGCACAAACCCAACCAATCCCAAATCCACAGGCAAACATGCTACATCCTCCTACACAACACATTGCCAGGGACTTCCAGAGGCATTGCTGCAACACCAGCCATGGGGATAAAACACCTCAAGAGGAGGAGCCAAACATCCCATCTAAAACCTGAGCAGCCCGTATTGATTGTCCAGGGTATTTACACACAGTGGCAACCAGAATCCCACATGCAGTTCAGCATTACAGGCTGTTCTCACCCAAAACCAAATCCTTTCAGACACACGTTTTGTATCCCTGTCCCTCTGCATTACTCACTGAGTGGACCCAGGTCCTTGAGCCAAAACAATCCCATGGATGGGTGTGCCCTCTTTGAGGCAGGACTAACCTAAACTGTCTTCCAAACAGGAACATGAGGGTTCTAGCCAGGGTAACAGAGCCAAAACAGAGACTGGGGAACAGCAGGAGGAAGAGTGTGGGCCAAACCAGAGTGTATGGGTTGCCCTTAGGTTTGCTCAAGATGTTTTGGGAGCCATGTGAGATGCAAAATGTCTCAAAATAACCCCAATGCCCAATGCTCTGCAGAGAGGGGTTTGAAAAGGTGCTCCTCAGCCTTGTTTCCTGAGGGCTGGAGGTGAAAGGGAATCTTGTCTTAGACAAAGGCTGACTGCTGTGCCTCCTCAGGAGAGCAAAGCTGAAATAAAATAAAAAGGCACATGGGGACAACTGAAGCTATTTGTTAATTTATCTCTCCCAAACCCTAAGACAGCAAGACATTAATGTCCATGCATATGAACTGAAACATTGAATAGGTACTGAAGTCTTACTCCAGCAGAGGCTGTTTCATTGATGAAGTTAAGGGAATTCTCCAAAAGCATTCATTAAATACAAAGCTGCTTACAAACCAGACCAACGCAGTCTCCTGCAAGATAAATAACACCCCAGACCCACCACAGATCACAGAGCAAAGCTGGTGGCAGGCAATCCCAGCTCTCTGCAGTAGCTGCAGCCCAGATTTCACCAGGAACGACAGATTTGTGCTTGGGAAGGTGGAAGAGCCCATTCCCAGCTCGGTGCAGCAGGGCTGGTTCAGCAGGGAAGGAGCAGGGGCAGGTACAGAGGGTTTGTAAGGCCATGATCAATTTGCATTCTGCAGGTGCTCACGGACAGTCCCAAGCCACGTTCGGAGCCAAGAATTATGAACCTTGCGCTGTTGGACATCGTGTAGCATGATTAAATATCATAACTCATCCTGGTAATAACTCCAGCTCTGCTGTCCTGGAATGCTGCTGCCTTTCCATCTCACCCATCCAACCTCCCCCTCCCTACTTCTTCCTGTGGGGTGGGGGTGGAGGAATATGTGAATGGGCAGAGTGGGCCTTGTTTCCCTAAAAGGGCTTTTTCATTACCACTAGGTTGGCTCTCAGCCCCTGCTTTTTAATCATAATAGATCAGCCTGCTCTCCATTTACTTAAGCTTTCCCGATGTCAGAGGGAAGCACGTTTTTATTTGGAGCACCTATTTTCACATCGTGGGCACGCTGCCCCCGCTCATTATTAATAAATACACTTCGATTTATCACAAGCTCCATTTGAGTGCCATGGGGAGCCTGGGGCAAAAGGAGACAAATTCTTTTCTTAAGTTGTTCTGAAAGGTGCTGGGCTGGCCGACCCTCACCCCCATTAACCCAGCACAGCTCGTGTGCTCCTACTGGGAGCTCTGCGGCCCGTGCCGCGGCAAACTCGGACTGATCTTGTGCCATCTCAATATATTTGTTCATTATCTTGCGCACACACAGAAGCATTTGGAAATGTACTCGGGGCACAGGCCAAATTGAATCATCTGCCTTCATTTTCCACACGATCTGAAGCTACAGCTGCTACAACAGGCTGTGGGATTTTTATTTTCCTTCCTTAACAGTTTTTTTTTTTTTCTCGCTCTTAAAGTCACAGCAGTCTCGTTTTAAACCCCTTGCTGTTGCTTGGGTTTGTATCTGTGTTGTACAGAACGGGTCTTGCATACACACAAGGGTGGGAAAAGAAATTCCCAGCAACCTCTCTCTGCACAGGTCTGAAGGAAAGACAGAAAGCAGAAGCCTCGGGGAGAGACAAAATTAAGCTATTAATCTCAGAGATGCCTGTTCTGGTGGCTCAGATGGGTCTATTAATCCACTAATCCTGTCACCTCTGCCAGTGGACAGGCACCAGCAGGAATGGCACCCACCTACTTTGTGCTGCACTCTGGAGCCAGGAATGGTCTGTGAAAACAAAGCTGCCCTTCCAGACCAGAAGGGCCAAGAGCTCCACACAGCACTGAGCCAAGTTACCTCCTTTCAGGAACACATTAACTTTGAGAAGAAAGCTTAATTCCTTTTAAAAGCTTTGGAAGATCCACTTTCATTTGTCTTGAGAAAGGGGACAGACCAAACACAGCCTTTGGATTTCCATGTTACTGACTTCATGGTAAATCTATTTTGGCAGGAGCCACTTGGAGATAAGTGGGTAGAGCTGAGAGGAGTCCAAATCCCAGAGTTTAGGTCCAAGCTTTCAGATCACCAGAGACAGGGATGAATCAACCTTATCATGCTCATCTATCTAAACTGATGCTGCTGAACACCACTTTACATCTCATCAGCAGGTAATGACTTTATCATCAGCTCTGCCAAAGGACCCTTTTCCAACTCTTTCTACAGGGCTGAAGAAAAATTTCCTGCAGGTAACATTTCATTCTAACAAAGATCACAATTTCCTATGGCTGTAAGAATTGGTAACACCAACTGTTCCAAAAACTTATCAAAAATAATTGTGTGGCTTATCCCCTGCCCAAAAGAGAATGAAAAATATGCTTAAACAATATTTTGGGAGACTTTTTTGCTAACATACGCTTGCGTTTTATTATCAAGTCCCAGATAAGCTCATGTTTCTCTGGTAGACTATCAGCAGTAGCAGCTTTCTGAAGCAGGAGACAGTAAACTGCCTTAATAAATACAAATGGACAATTTAATTAAAATATATTGGAGACTTGGAAAAAGTACTATTTGTGGATGAAACAGTCTGTTAAGGGATTGCACTCAAGGCTAGCTCAGTGTATTTTAGGCAGGCAACAATAAGTGGCAGTGAAACCTGCACGGAGCTCTACCCCAATGATTAAACACTGCCGAAATTATAAACGTCTGTTTTCCACAAGAGGAGGGGGAAAAGTCATCCAGTTGCCTCTGGTTTCAATGTTTGAAACAAAACAAACCATTTGGCTTAAAAAATGTACTTCTTTAAACCTGAAAAGACCCACGTATCAAAACAAGGTGGAATCAGCTAAACACATTACTTCTGATTTGTTTCCTTGAAAATCCAGCCTTAATGCATTCTAACAAAATTTATCTATCCCAAGCATACCTCATAATGAGATCAACTGGGAAAAATATCAGGCTTGTTTGTATATTTTATACTTGCTCTAACTTGGCAGTTTGGAGATTATGTATTCCCCAGGTCCCTCCTTAAATCGTTTCACACGCTACAATTTGATTTTCTTTGCTTGCCCTTTTCCACAATTTTTTTTGATACATTTTATTGAGTTCTGGCTCAGAGGGAAACGTTTCCTTTGAATTAAGGGTGCAATCATTTTTTCTCCCTTCTAAATAAGGACATATGGCGTGGAAAGCAATGTTATGGTCTGAGTATTTTATGATTGAAGTAGGGGTCATTTTAAAAAATGACAGTAGCATCAGGTTGGATTAGAGTAGTTTTTCTAATTGGGTGGTGCTGCTGTGGATACTGTGATGGGCTATCTTGGCCATAACTCATTTTAAATATGACGTGTCCGTTTTAACTTACTGTGATGAAGAAGCAAACAGCAGCAGTGTTATGATACTGAAGGAAAATTGTCCTTTTTTTTTAGCAGTCACTCAGTTCCATGATGTTTTGAAGGTTAGTGTTTGCACATTTACCTGCTATGCAGACTACATGTTCCCTAATCCTGGTTTACCAGTTGCTTTTGGCTAATTTACATCAATAACCTGTGTTGCAGTCAAGCAGTCTGTAACACAGTGATTCGTTTTTACCTCTCCCTGGGATGCAGAGAACTTGAGTTGATGCTTGAAAGGATTTCTGGGTTTAGACTGAGTCAGCTGCTAAAGCAAGGCAAGTACAACAGCTTCCAGTAGTAAGAAGCATTATCAGTGAAAAACCAAATTATTCAAAAGCCACTGATAGTTTCTCAGCTATTTGAGAACCATGAAATACTCACTAACAATCTAACTTTACCTCTTAGTGCTTGCAACCAGATATGAGGGTCACCTTCCATTTCTAAGATAAATGAAACCCAAGCTCCTTTGGTATGGGGGCAGCTGCCTGGTGCTGTGATTAGCCAGGGAAATGTCCTGCAACGAGCTCTGTGGGACATTTCTGCAGACCTGGTGCCACTTCCAGCTAGGGAGGAGCTCTGTCCCACCTCATGGTTCTTGTGAGGTGCCATCTAAAGAGCAGCCCAGTGCCCCGGGGGCCTGGAGAAGCCTCTCTCCCCAGTGCCCAGCACACAGAGGCCCTATGGAGCAGCAGGGCTGGCTTTTCTGCAGCTCTGGAACTGCTGCAAAGATTTTCCACAGCTTCTGGGCTGGCAGGTGGCCTGAGCAGAGCCGGCACCGCTTCCCCACCGCGGCCCACGCTCTCAGGAGCAGGAGCCTCGCTGCCATGCGAGAGCTAATGCTTATTTTGGAAAAAAGCTGGTGCTTAAGCAGGCAAAACTGCTCGAATTTACAGCTGCCATCAGGCCTGCATAGCAAACTGCACTCTGCATGCCCCCAGCCGCACTTGGCAGATGGCAGCAGACAGCTGGGAAAATCTGGGTTTGACATACGTCAGTGACAAAGTGTGTCACACAGAGCCGCTCAGGTTACAGCCAGCCTGAGAGTGTGCCTGAGCAGGGCCTGGGCTGCCCAGGGGGAAACAGCAGCCCCAGCCTATTTAACTAAAACCTGCCTTCCTCAACAGGGCACGCACACACAGATGGCTGCAGAGGCAGGCAAGGCAGCAGAGGGGCACGTGTGGGCTTGGTGTGGCCAAGTCTTGGTGGCAGGGTGTGTTCTGTGAGAAAATGCCCCCATGTCCAGTGGAGACAACGCCAGGTGGCTCCAAGAGGGACACACTGATGGCCAAAGCCAGGCCCATCAGCAATGGGGGCAGCACCTCTGGAATAACACAATCAAGAAGGGGGAGAAGCTGCTGCACAGCAGGAACTGCAGCCAGAGTGAGGAGTGAGAGTGTGAGAGAAACAGCCCTGCAGTCACCAAATCAGAGGAGGAGGAGCTCTAGGCAGCAGAACAGAGGCTCCCCTGGAGCCTGTGGTAAAGATCACAATGAAGAGACAGGTCTCAAGGAGTAGCATCCAATAAATAGCCCATGAGAGAACTGAAAGCCTCAGAGCTTCTTAGAGCTGAAAGCCTCCGTGCCTCTTGAAAATAAGATTTGTAGCTTCAAGTTTCACATAAAGATGATTTGGGCCTATGACTCTCAGTTATAAAATGCCATTCAGTATGCATCAAATAGAAAATTGATTTGGCACGGGTTTTTTTGGTAATGGGAAAGAAATGGATACACTGAAGATGAGCTCAGAACTCTTATAGCAGATGCATCAAGTGTTACCAATCTGGTGCAGTGGACCATAGCAAAAGGATCACTGTAAGAGAAGTAGCTCCAAGCAGGACAGAGGGATGATTGACTAAGCATCCACTTAGCAAGGAGAGAGCTGTGTTCAGCTGGAGCCAACGGACTAAATTAGGCTGAGCTTACACAATGCTTTTAAACACCATGTAGGAGGCAATCAGAATTGACAGCTTTAACATTGCTGCCATCTATGCATACAGATACCATCTATTAAAGGCTAATATCAACAGCTGTGATGCTCAAAGCAAAAGTAGATTTAATATACATATCAAATTGTCCAAAGCTGCAGGAGATGTTTCAAAATATATTATGAAATTCCACCAAGAAAAATATCTGTATATTACAGTATTCTCTCCTAGTAATGCTACTCCACAAAACCAAGGGTTTTCATTTCAATATGAAAGGTGATGATAACCTTCAAAAGTGATCTTAGTAAAAGAAGATCCCAAAAAGCAAGGTAAACTTATTACTAATTATGTCAGACAGGCAAAGCAGTCAGTGCAGTTCAGCTTCAACCTTGGGAAGAACACAGACATTCCCCAGCCTTCTGACAGCTAAAGGAAGGTATCAGCATTTGCCAAGAACAAAGTCCAGACCTGTTGCACAAGCTATAGAATGGGAGATCATGTCACACAGATGATTCGGCTGATCTTGGAATATCCACTGAGAAAACAGACAAGTGTTGGAGACATATTTCAAAAGAGCAACCAGGCCTGGCTGGGCTGTTATAGGCACAGTGCAGTGATACCAGGCTTGAGCAGCAGAAGAAAAGAAAACCAGGACTGGAGTAAATTGACTCAATTAAATTATTTCTACAAGGTATTCTGGAAAATTAATCTTCTTGAATGAGCTTAGATTCATTTCTTCAGTAAGTTTGGTTGAAAAGGAAACTGGATAAACGTGATATGTTTAGGATTCTAGATGCACTCATACTGCAAGACATTCTGATAAAAGTTAGTGCTATATAAATATCAATAAAGCATATTTTAAGTGGAGAACATATCAGCTGAGTTCTCAGAAAGCAGTGTCAATAAATAAACATTAATGTTTGCTACACAAGGTAAAAGGATTTAAACAAGATCTGCAGCTATTCAATAGTCCCATGAATACCTGAGAAAAAATGTTATCAAAACCACTGCAGATAAAATTCATAGATGCCAATGATACCTTTATAGAATAAATAAGGAAGAGGAGGGAAAGGCAGCTTTAGGCAAGCAACTTGAATTCTGTGAGAAACACACCTCAGGAGAAAAAACCTATCCCAAAGTAGGGCTGCACTATGGTTATGAGGAATGAGAGCAGCTCCTGCAGAGGAGAGGCTGTGCTGCCAAACAGAGCCCGCTGGGAAAAGCTGGGAGGTGACACTGGACTAGCATGTCCTTATGGTCCCCTTGCACACTGCTGCACCCAAAGGGAACAAATCAACCCTTCAGCAAGGGGAGAGGCCACTCTCTTGGCCACAGCACTGACAGGAATGATTTTGGAAGGTGTTCAGCCTCCCCAGTGCACCAGCAAGGCACAGCTCCTGAGCACACAGCCCATGGTGGGTACAGCCCAACCTGTGGGACAAACTTGGAGAGTTGTCCTGGATTGCTCCAAGTCCTTACAGGGATCATGGAGATCAACTGAACCATCATTAAAAAAGCAAAAATTGCCAGCAACTCTCCAGGTGTGAGGCACTGCAGGTCTGTCCTTACCTAGAGCTGGGCTCCCCTGATGCTGGTGGACAGTGAAGGCAGCCTGCAAACCCCTCTGGGTTCCTGTCCATGGTTCAAGGCAGAGACAAAAACACCCACATTCTTGCTCAACAATTCACTCAACCCTTCCAAGTGTCCCATGTGAAAAAGCTGTGCTTAGTACAGTTGGGTTTCAAATTCATTGCTAGGACTCTGAGGCACCACAATAACACAATTAAAACACCACCAGATGTGTGTCATATAATACATGTTGAAAAAAGAAAAGACATACTGTGTGCAGATACAACAACAATTTGCTGTTCAAATTAATTCAGGAATCAGTACCATCCCTATAAACCCAATATATAAAACATATGCTACTGTAGGCATGCATAAATTGCATGCATTTTTATCCAGATAAAGCCACACGTGCAACTAATAAACCGAAGTGAAAAAAGAAAAGAAACAAAGTAAGTAAATAAATAAATGCAAAGGCTGCCTAGGGAATAATGAATTTTGCAGACAGGGCTGTCAAAGATCACAGTGCTGAGCAGAGCCCCAGCCCTGCTGGTCCCTACCCCCAGCAGGACAGTCACAGCCTGGCCTTGGGCCATCAGAGCAGGAATGGACCCCAAAAGTTTTTGTGCCCAGCACTGGGGTGAGGTTAAGCTACAGTGGCACGGTTCAAATCCCAGGGGAGCCTCCCCACGGCCAGGCTCTGCCCTGATATTGTGTGTTCCAGCTGTCCTGCAGAGCAGCCCACAGGCACGGCCCTTTCATGGCTGAGGATCCCAGAAAACCCAGGAGCAAGGCTCCAGCCTCACAGCAGCTGGGGGAGCTGCTGGCATTAAAGGCAAGAAGAGAACCCCCACTTCAGCGTGGAAGGAACTGCTGGGCTGGCACAGTGGGAATTGAGCAGAGCAGAGACAACTCCTATGCACACCACCATGAGCAGTTCTATTCCAGCTCCTACCTTCTTCAAGCCAGACCTCCAATTTGCTTTTATTACTAATTCAGACTCTACAACGCCCCTCTTTGAACTCTGCCTGGACTTTTGGGATCTGTCCTTTCCCTGGCAGAAGTCTTTGTCCCCCAGCCAGCTGTCCCATGTCTCCCAAGGGCAGTGGGGAGCCAGCCACATCTGCCTCAGCTCAGCAAGAGCCAGAGCCATTTTCTCCAGGCTCCCTGCACTAGCAGATGAACCAAGCCAGCTCTGGCAAAAATCAGAGCAAACCTCACACCTCTGCAGGTCTGGACTCAGAGCAGAGGCAAGCCAAAACATCACTGTGTGTCTGGTTGTGATCATCCATTGTGATCACTCACGACATTGGCTTTGTTGAGGGAACTTTCAGTAAGGCCAGGAGCTCCTACACTACCAGGGCAAGTTTTCTGATCTGAGAAAAGTGTTGAAACTACCAGAGCAAGCACAGCCAGCTCCTCAAGGAAACACAGAAGCAATTTCCTCTAAATGCCCAGGGGACATCCTGTTTGCTGATCGACATCCTGAAGAAAACAAAAACCTAAGAATAATTAGAGGCTAAGCAACTAAGGTGAAACCCTTTGGTAATTTTCAGTCCCGAGGAACTAAGAAGGGGTGACAATTATTTTAGCTAATGATCACTGAACTTTGAGATTAATGTTCACAGCTGAGGAAGGGGAAGGCAGCACTGCTGTCAGGCTGAGCCCAGAGATCCTTGAAATAGCTGTTTGATATTTGCTACCATCAAGGGACACAGGCACTACCCAAACATGCAAGGAACTGAAGCCAGTGCAGATGGATTGGGATCCTGCCCCACCTTCTTTCCCAAAGATTCCAGTAGACTATGGTAGAGAAAAATTCTTGTTGTTGGTCCTGTCTGTACTTTCATGATGTGCAGCACAGGAGTGACTTGGCACTTGCTACACATTCCCTAAAACAGTGGTTTTTAACATTTCTGAGTCACAAAAGGCCTGGCTGACACTCCAGCTTTGATACAGCTGAAAGGGCAAACTGCAGAGGCAGACCCCAGGCAGACACTGAGGGTCATCCAGCTGGCCTGAATTGCTCCCTGTGAGTTTAGACAGCCTCTCCTCACCAATTCTGGAGAGAAAAATGTAATTGGTGCCTTCTGGAAAGGGGTCAGGCTGTGCCTGGGGATGAGCTGGGTCCAGAGGAGGGGAAGCCTGCCTAAGGCAGACCCAGAGAAATGTGAGCCATTGCACCTGCAGTGTTTCACAGAGGGCTAAGAGGCTTGTCAAAGCCCAAAATAAACAAGCCCACTAGTTCAACTAAAAGCCTGATTTGAAGTTGATTTAAAGCATTGTAAATGCTTGTCAAGTTTTAAGGCAAACCTTCATGTTGTTCAGGTTAAATAAGTTATCAATCAGTTTAACTTGAACTGGAATGAGAAGCTTCTAAAATGAAATTAAAGTAACAGCCCAGTTAATTGAGCCTGCTGCAGACATTCTTATAAGGATGGTCTTAGCTTCAGGAAATGCTCACCTTCCTTGTCACACTTGGTGTAGAAAGGTATTTTAAACAGCAATAAGAATCTGCTTTTTCTACTTGATCAGTGGGAAAGTCTAGAATTATATACACAGCACCTCAGAGGATGCTGTAATAGCAAGATGCATTTATTAATGATCCTACTAATGTTTCCTGAGAGCATCTCCAAATACTCTGCAAATACCCATCAAATTTAAATAGCAAGGATGTGCAGTGGGTAGTATTATCATCCCTTCTCGGAAGGGATGAAAACACCAGATGATTTTGGGAACATCAAGCAATGAACCTGGAATAAGGCTGGGACTACAACTACAGAGAAAACAGGATGGCTAAAAGCACTGCAGCTTTTAACAGCAACCATCTTGCATCTTAACCACAAGATCGTTCTCCCTGGGTGACATGTAAGCAAATATTTCTTAGAATGAAAGCATAATGTTAATAGAGTAGAGCTTGCTGAGAAAGCAAAAAAAAAAAGGAATTGCTGCTTTCTTGGATGCTACATGGAAACCCTACACCTCCACAGGAAATATTTTAGTAAAAACAGACATAAGAGTTACAGTATGAAAAAATGAAGCCACCAGATAAGGAAGATTTTGTGAAAAAGGGATGAGGGAGCACGGCCTTTGCTACTGGGAAGATTTGGTGGTTTTCAGGACTGCTCTTGATACAAGGCTCAGGGAGGTTTTCCTGTGGCACAAAGATCTGTATCTGAGTGCTGCCCAAGGCAGGAGGCTTCCAAGCACCTTGGATACAGAGAAATGACCGAGGTCTGTCACACCATGGGATCTTTAGGAGCAGCAGGGGGGCCCAGAACCAGAGAGAACAAAACTGAAAGCTCAATCCAGAGGCCAGAAGTCAGAAAAGGACTTCTCTGAAATGTAGCTCTTCCTGAAAGAACAACTATGGGAGAAAGAACAAAGCCCAAAATAACAAAACTCATGAAGCCCCTATGGGTAGAGCTAAATAACCAGGTAATTATCCAGATTTTATTGTTCCTCTGTTACTGCTTGCAGATGAGAAGAAAGAGAACAATAGAAGCAGCAAGCGGGAATGGCCAAAGCCTCTAAAATATTGATGCAGGAATTGAACATTGCTTCTGGAGATATGAAACTGGTCTCACATGGAGCTTTTGTGCTAATAGTTGTCTCAGTCGACATGCAGATTCTTTATAACAATACACGTTCAGATACAGCTGCAGTGTAAACACCCCTGCTCAAAACACTTTGCATCTCACTGCTGCTCACCTTGTACCTGGCAGGGCCCTATTTAAAACAGTATTACTTGCTAAAGGAAACCATTCACACAGGGCTAAAGGAAACAATCTTATTCACTGAACCAACACTGTTGTCTCAGCAAAACAAAGCAATTAACATCTGAGTTCACAGGGAAATATATCAGCACAACAGATGCATGCGCATGTATTCCGGCCCTTTGGTAAAATGTGCTGTTTTGGGGCCAGATGTTTCTGCTCATGCCAAAGAAGAATCCAGCTGCATCAAGCTGTGAATATTTCTTCTGATCTGTCAAAATCTGCTATGAACTAGAAGAGAAAAAAACAGTACTGAAGTTTGAAATAGAAGTCTGCTTTCCACTGGGGATTTTACCACCATTTGTATTTTAAAAGCTTTAGTACAACTTGACAGAGCCTGAAAAAGTTTGCAGCACAATAGGTAAAGCACATTGAAATACCATTCAAGGAAGGTTTCTGGTAGAGTTGAAACATATGGTAAAAGACTAGTTTTATGCATTTTTCCCCTTAAAAATGAATTTATACTTATTAGTTGGATTTACAACATGTTTAAATTGTATGGCCTTTTTTGTAATGTGCTGCCATTATGAGCTGAACTCTCATTATTGAGACGATAGAGCAATATTGAATTACTGGGCAAACAAGGTCCTTTTTCAAAAACACCACAGCAATTGCTTTTCTCACAGTTTCTAAAACCAGGTGTTGTTTTTTTTCTGCATTAATAGAATTACTATGGATTTGCACTGATGCACGAGTAAAATCACAACATTTTACTGAAGCCATAAAAAAGGAGCCAAAAGGGAAAGAGAACAGCTAAGCACAAAACATGAAGGCATCTCATAACACCATTAAGTTCACAAACCACAACACATTTGTTAGTTTGGTGTTGTCCCTCCTAAAAATCACCCACCCAGCAGGACCAGCACACTCCCACCTCCCAGGCCACCTGTGCAAAAGCCTCTAACTCATCTCACAGAAATCTCTGTTCCTTTGTCCCCCAAACCACCTCCTTCTGCCCAGGGAGAATGCAGTGGCAGGAGCAGCCTCAAACAGTGACTTGCTTGAGCAAGTGGCTGCACCATTATTTTCTGGCAAGTCCTAAAACTGAGATTTTCTAACCACAGCTTGACTCCTAAAGGCATTGAGATTCCAGTCTCTCCTATTCTAACCTCAAAATTTCAGACTTCACAAAACAATTAAAACTTCTGAAACAGACAAACGTATATGGTAGAGTGTGCATGAAGCAGAATATAGCTGAGTATTTCTGAACTGAACTCAGTTTTCCATTCTGCTCTTTCTCAGCTCTCCACATTCATCTGCCAGCAGCCAGGCAGCTGTGCTGCCTTCCAGGTGTGCAGCACAGCTTTGCCACTGACAGGGTTATCTATTTTACAAAGAATTATGCTGGCAGTGAAAATCACAGTAGAATTGTTTTGAAAGAAGAAAGCCTCAGATGGACAATTTAGATTTCACAGAAGTTGAAAGAGGATTTGCAGGTTCAAATTATTAATCAACACCCTGCCAGGCTGGGGCCAAGAGCAATCTGCCAGCGCTGAGTTTTCTTAGACTTAGACTGTGAAATCTGGATTTTAGATTGACTCGGTGAGGGGAAGCATTTTTATGCCTACAGCCCTTTCCTTCTGAAGTATCCAAACAAAATGGATCCCTGGCTTTTAGGGGCAAGTATGAACTTTGGGATGGTGGGGTAAATTCCTTAAGGAAATCAGGGGTTCAGAGGCATTCTGAGCCAGGGGACACACTGCACATGACAAGGTTACTTCCCTGGAGTTAAAATCATGTTCCAGCTGTAACCAGACAAGATAAACTGTCCCTGAGGTGACATGGGGCCTTTCTTTTGATAGCAAAAAATATGGAAAAAACTTGCCAGAAAAAAGCAGGTTCTTGTGGAGAATCCAACCTTTTGCTGCAACATTATCAGCTCTGCCCGTGCCAAACAGGATGGCACAGGCTGCTCTTGGAAGGGAGAATTTAATTGTAATAAGCACCTAGCAGAGTGTAACAATGGTTAATCACAGGGAAGTACACAGTGGGTGCCTCCAGTCACATCAGGCCACCTTCAGCATCCTTTTGGCTTGACCTGTCAAGTTACATGCCTTCAAAATTCTGCAGGGCCAAACTTAAAAAAGGGATGGGGGGGAGGAAAGAGATTGGAAAAAAATAGGAATTGTCTGTTAACCATTGTAAAGAAAATGCTAACTAATGGTCTACTGCAAACAAAAATGGAAAGCAAGTAGAGAGACAGTCCAGCATTAGCTGCCTTTTTCTATAAACATCATCCCTATCTCCTGGGGAACAGTCTGACAGCAGCAAGCAGCTCCTCCTGCTCTCACATCCAAAGCCCCTGTGTGTGCAGGGCTGGGTGTTCCAGGTGCAAGCAGAAGGGCAGGGGAAGGTGAATGAACATGACAGGACACCCCAACACCTGAGCCAGAGAGCACCTGGTCCAGGTCTCCTCTCTCCTGCACATCTATGTTGCAAAGAAGCATCACAAGATGAAAACTGGGAGCCTGAGGCCAAAATCAAAATAGAAAAAAGAGGATATGCTCTCACAGACCTTTGCTGAAAGCAGTGATTTGGTTTTTCTGTTAACGTTTACCTTAAATGTGTCTCAGAGAAGCTGTCCACAGAAGCATCACACCCAGCTCCCGTTGCACTGTACCATAGCACTGCTTGTTTCCTCCTGCCAGCTGCTCATCAAGGGTTACCACCAGCACAGCCCTCCATTCTTTCAGATCTAGTCAGAAGGCAAATTAGTTGCAGCCTGATGGGGGAGTGCTAAATTTTTCATTACAATCTTTCTCCGGAGGTTTGGTGTTTAATAATTTGTACTGTATAAAATTTCACATATGGGAAAACATGGCACCACACAGCCTCTCCAGATGCCGTTTTTTTTTCCTTGCTGCTAATCATGTGAGCCCCCCAGCTAAAGAAGTGGATTTAGGGCATAATTAAAGCTTTATACTTTAATGGTAATATGGGTAAAGCTCAATTTTATTTTTGAGAGGAACACACCACATTTGTAAATTCCCATTTCACTGAGGATCAGTTTGCACACAGGCTTTGTACCCGGGCTGCTTTGTTGCTGATATACCATGGAACATAACCCATGGAAGCAGCTCGTGGTGCTGTGCAAGGCACACACTCCTGCTTAGCCACTGCCAAGGCTCTGTAATTCCTTATGACCAATCCAGGAGCAGTGGTGGCTGTAGATGGGACATCTCTAAGGAGCCTTCACATCACCAGCTCTGCTTTTCATCACATCATTTGGCAAGGGAGTCCCTCAGATCGGGCACATGAACTTCCAACTTCTGGAAGTTTTAGCTAAGCAGCTAAGCAGAGCTGAAATGATTTAAATTTGCTGCAGCTCTCCTAAACCTCCCTCTAAGCCTCCTTCCCTCCCCACAGAGCCTGGGAATTGTGGGGCTGCTGTCCCATGTGGGAATGCTGAGCCTGCTCCCATCTTCCCACCATGGTCTGGTGAGAACAGCAACCTGGAACAGGCTCAGGGCATGAGCCACAGCTGCACTCACATCTCAGGGATCACACCCTGGCCAAGAGCCCCAAAACCTCACCTGGAGTGGGACCCAAGCAGGGGACAGACAGGGGGAAAGGGAAGCAGAGGTGCTGGCAGAAAGGCAGGAGACATTCCCTGCATGTTTGAGACAGGAAGAGTTGTGTGATGGTCAACATTCTGAGGACTAATTTTAATTATTTGTTGAATTCTGGAGTATAATCCCCTCAAAAAAAGGAAGTACCCCAGGGATTATACTCTCAGGATGGCAACTTGGTATTTTAAATCCTTTCCCTCTTCTCCTCCTAAGTAAATTCAGAAAACACAGAGAGGAGTACAATGGTCACCTTTCACAATATGGTTTTAATTCAATCCAAGTTTCTCCCATCTGCTCAAGAGACCTTTACACTGCCTTAAAATGAAGTCCTTTGGTGCTATCATGGATTTCTGATTTCCCAAAGGAAAACCAGGTGATAAAGGGCCAGCTCCAACTAGCATGGTAAAAATCTACACTGTTCTTTGACAAATCTTCAACAGCAAGCAGATTCCAGCTATGCCATTAAGCATCTCTGTGCCCCTCCATCGTAGCTGAAAGCCAGGTTTTATTCTACCAATCAGTAGCACACTGGGTATGGTAAAATTGTTACAATGGACAAGCATCTACTCAGCTCTCAGAGGCTGCAGTATGCTGGCAAATAAATCAAATGACCTAGAACTGAGAAATAATGACCTTGGAAGTGAGAGCTTATTTCTGTTTTTATCCATCTTTACTATCACAGCTTAAACTAAATCAACCGTGCATTTTAAGATCTATATTGTATCCTTCCAAATCTGTCTGAGAATGCTGAAGTCTTGAAACGCTCTTTGTTGAAATGAAGAGCTTATTGCAGGTCAGAGTTTTACTTGCTTTCTAACTGCTTATATGTGTTAAATCAGTACAAGCAACACAGGAGAGACAGCTCCCAAACTCAGTGAACCTTCGTGGTGGCCATGAGACTTCCAACATAAAACTGTGGTAATGGAATTCAAATACAGGGAAAGAATGTAAGTACTTAAAAGTGCTTTTTAAGTGCCTTTGAGTTCCAGTTTCACTGACACATCAGGTCCTGCTGGGTGAAGACTCAGCTCTGATCCTGTGCTTTTCACCACAGCTGCACCTGGGCTTGACTGGTGCCAGGTGTGAGTGGCAGTGCAAGGTACCTGCCCACACAGCAAAGTGACCTTGAGGAGGCTCACTCATTTCCATGAAATCCCTGGGCAGGAAAATACACATATGGAGAGATAATAGAGGCAGAGCCTCCGTGTCAAAGAGCAGATTGGACTCTTGCCATCAGGCCTGTGACAGCAATCCCTAATTCTCCAGGACATCTGCTTATCCAGCAAAACACAAGCCGTCTGTCCAGCAGCCAGGACAGCACAGGGGCTGGCAAACAGGGCAGAGACAACTTCTGCCCCAGCTCTGACATCAGGCACATTCATCCCCACCACGGCCCTCCCTCCCTTGGTTTTTTTTCCCCTAAATAGAAACCAGTTCTACATAATGTCATTATGCTGAGCTTGTGAGGCTGAGTTTATCTGCGACTGCCAAAAGCACTGTAATCTTCAGCACAAAGTATGATTACTGTGTCATCGTGCATCTCCACAGATAGCAGTGCTCAGGGTATCCTCAGAATGGGGAGAGGTCAAACCACTGATGTTAAACCCGTGAGGCCTGAGAGCTAAAGGACGAGCTGCAATATCAGTTTTTGCCAGAGGAAACTCATCCATGTTCTGATTTGTCAGGAGAAGGATTTATATCAACTTATACCAGATAAGGAACATGGGAAATAAATACCTGAGTCAGAACTTACTAATGGGTATTATTTTTCAGATAGTAGCAAGTTAATGCTATATAGCCAGGCAACAAAGCCATCCCATCCTTGATAAAGGCATAAACACATTAAAGGAATAATCCCTGTGTGACATGAGGTTACTTGTGCATTCATAAAATTTTCACTGCTTCTGCCAGCATTGCCTTTTAAAAAATCACTGCTCTGTCCCAGCTTGATCAAACCCTGCAGCCCATGTTCTGCCTCTGCTTCAAATATGCACAAACATGCAGAGAATCCCATTATAAATCCTTTCTTAAAGCATAAATAGAAGTCTCTCGTATCACAGACAAACCAGCAGCTTGACCTAATTTCAGTGGTTCCACGTTATTTCCAGTATCAATTTATCTATCAGTTACACTGCCAGGAAACACCAGGGTCATACTCTGCTCCCCAAGCCCAGTTGCAGGGAAGGAAGAAACCTTTTTTCACTGCCTTAAGGACACTTTGAAAACTTGCAGAAGATCCAAACTAGAAATGCAAATTCTCATGATAAAATAGTTTAAGTCATTCTTTTTCATAAAAGAATTAAGACCATAACTATCTTTCATTACAAGAATATATATTTAGCACAGTAAAACCTCTTCAAGGGACAAGGTATTTTCTAAAATCCTGTGCAAGAAGACAATTCAAAAACAAATCATTTACAAGGCTTAGGTGCTCTCCTCATTAGTTATTGCAAAATATCAAATTGATTCACTGTTGGCATGCACATTTAAAATAAACACTGCTTCCTTAGAAGTTCAAGAAAGCCACACTGCAGTAATAAGCCAAGATTCACACATCAGGATCTGAGTTGTCAGAGCTCTGCTAACATCACTGACTGGTTCAATTACAGAGAGACAGTAATGAAAGAGAAGCCAAAACAAGCACTCATCACCACAACAGAGAGGATTACATAGAAAAGCATTATTTTGCAGCACCTTTTTCTTCTCTAATGATGATTAACAAAAAACAAAACCAGAGAAATTAACATTACATTGTGTGTATGTAAAATGGAGAGAGGGGAAAACAGGCTATGGCTGAAAAATGTACTGCCATCCCCATCTGGAATCCTTTCAGCTCCCTGAAAACAATGATAGAAGCGAGCAGAAGAGAAACTTCTGCTGAAGAATCACAGCAAATGGTTTTACAAACTTCATGTTGCTTTATCAACCATTAGCAAATCACTTCAAGGGGAAAATTTACCCCAACTTGTACGAATGTCCTCATTTTAGCCAAACTCTGAATGACAGGGGTTCACTGAACAGAAAATGTAAGTGATCTAACATTGAACATGCCTCCCTCTTTCAATAAATAAGTGGCTAAAAACAAAACACTGATGCCAGTTTGTAAGATTTAATGAATATGCAGAGTGGAAAATTAATAGACTGTGCCCCAGAGCTGCTCGTTTACAATGCTGCTGTTGTAATAAAATTAGGTAAGTATCCAATGAAACCTCAGGACCCTGGGCTGGTGCCATCTAATTGAAGTTTACAACTTTATTGGAGACTCCTTGCATCTTATGTATTTGCTTTGTAGAGTTCAATAGCTGGTGGCTTGGCTTTAACTTAATTACAAAGCAGAAAGGAAGGTGGTGTCAGCATGATAATGTTTGGCTAAGCTGAAATATCAGTTTTGGGCATATTTCACCTGCTCTCATCTTGATTTAAGTGGACTAATAGTTCCTGATCCCACAAAACAAATTAGTCTTTAGAGTGAAGAAATGAAATTAAAGGGCCAGGTCCTGCATGTCTCTGATCAGCAAGGATGGCACAGGGAGTGCCCACCAGGCAGCTGAAAATAAGGACAGAAAATGTTGCAAATCACAATCAACAGACCCAGGAGGGCAGCAAGGCCCAGTTTAAACCTTGTGAACAATCCTGTTTGAGCCTGAAGGCATCCTGAAGGGAAGAAAACATCAGGTGTAAACGGAGAGAAAGCAGTAGGTGTTGAATGGCAGGTGAAAATGGGAATTCCAGTCACCTGCCCACAGGGAATTCTCTCCAGGACCAAAGGAGAACACATTTCACCCTGTACCTGTTGCAAGGGTCAGGAGGGAGAGGTGGGAGGGTCTCAGCAGGTTCTGAGGTGGTGCATACCCACAGCTTTCACAGGTATTTTTCCACAATATAACAATAATCTGATGGGAAGAGTTGATTGGCAGATGCCAAGTAAAACACTTCAAAAAGATAAAAAAAAGCCACAGGAAAGGAAGACTGTATAACTTTCTAAAAGATAAAATGGAGCATGTTCACTATAAACAAACCCACCTCCACATCCCACGTACACATGCGCCCTGTGGCAGCCCATTAACAGTGTTCCACTGATTAAAAAGAAAATTTAATACATCTGTTGGAACACAGAGACAGAATAAATATCCTTATCGTTCCATTTACTGTAAATAATACTTAAGTGCAAGTCAAATATTAGCTATATTCAGCACAGCATCATAACAAAACAGGCACTGCTAACATTATGGTCCCAAACTGTGTTACTTGTAATTAACATCTGACATATATCTGCTTTTGCAATCACCCATTACTGATTAAATGACAAGGCACAATGTCAGATGCATAATCTGATTGGTTAGTACTCAGTTACCAAGGTGTTACATTTGGAAATTGCCTGTGAATTGATTTCTTTTATTGAATTAATAAGTGTTATCATACTGTACAGAAGGCAAAATTGCTACTGAATGTGAGCGATAACATATAATTACAGAAAATCAAATCCTAATCTGCAGAGCCAAGCCAGGTGTCAACATTTTAATTGTAGTTGGGGAAGCACAGGAACACCACAGAGCAGGGGGAGGATGGGAAGAGATCTCTCAAGTGTAGGAAGAAATATATTGCATAAAGAACCAACTTTAGTTAGGCATGACAGCAACCTCGAGGGATGCCAACCACTCGTGTGCAGAAAAATTAGACTTAATTTTTCTTTTTGACTATAATCCCACATGCTGGGACACCTGACTGTCATGAAGACCCTAATCTATCTCTCAGTGCCTCAAAATTTGCATTTTTGGGGGAATGTTTCTGAAGGATTTTAGGAGATACGAGCATAAAATATGGAAATCATGCACTTCCACTATTCATTCCATAAAAACTAAGAAAACAATATCCCTTCTGTCCCCAGAAAGATCAAGTTCCTTTGAAATTATATCACAAGTTTCTGTTATGAATAAAACCACAAAGGTTTTATTAATTTTAGTAGCTTTACACACTTTTTTGAGTGAAAAATGCCTCCTCAGGTGATGTCCCAGCTGCTGTCCCTGCTAGCCTGCAAACACTGCACTGATGCAGCTACTGGCACTGAAATTGATGATTTAAATTGGTGTAACCCCATTGCATGGACACTCTCAAATTAGCTGGTTCCAACACATTTAATCCATCTCAGGCACTCCTAAACCAATCTGAGTGTTCGTGCTAAGGGACTGCACCACTTTACCTACGTGCACTCAGAAAATGGTGCTGCTAAATTGCTGCCATTCCTTTGGATTAAGGAGGCCTTGGAGAGCCCTGGCTTCCTCATGTCCATGAGCCACCACAGCCACCACAGCCAGCCTGGCAGGCTGAGATTCTCACTCATCACTGCACGTCCAAAACCTTCCCATATCACCCCCTGTGCAGGCACACTGTGCCATTCCAGTCCCAAACATCCCCAGCCCTTCCTCCTCCCTGCTGCCTTCCCAGCACCAAGACACCTTCTCCCACTGCCACCCCCAGAGCTGGGCTGCTGTTTCTCCTGACAGCCAAACAGAGCTGCTCACAGCCAGGCACAAGCTGCCAGCCCTCCCTGACTGCAGTGTCTGTCCCTTTGGCAATCTGGGATCTCTGTCCTTTAGCTAGGCACGAGGTGGGAGGGCACAGACACCAGGGGCAAATGGCAAAGCTTGCTTCAAAGAACACACCACTGCACCACGAGCCAGCTCCTAATTTGCAAAACATCTGCTCAAATCATCAGCTTTTCCTTTTGTTCAGGGATAAAGAGGATAGGTTAAGTCATCCTGTTGGCATACACAGAGAGAAGTTAAGCCCCGTGCTTCCACCACCCAGCTGGCAAGGTATCTTGGCAGCAGCATGGCATATGAACATTTTTCATGAAGCTCTTTCCAAATTAATTCCTTTTATGCTTCTGTTTTCAGGGTAATAGTGAAAGTTTCATTCCTGAGTTACAAACCCCTGGGCTCAGCTGTGAGATGAACAGGCCAGCAAGTGTCTTCCCAGCATGGTTATACCACTGGTCATGGCTGGGTGTCTCAAGAGCTACGAGGGCATCTGGCACATACAGCTGTCCAGGGTGGTGGGGAAAAACAGCAATCTAGGCAAGAGTATGCAGCATGAAGAAGTGAGGTGCCTGGGTAAGCAAAATTTTGGCCAGGTACAAACAAGTCACCTTTGCACAGAAAAGGGAGAGAGCTGCACCTCTGCAGCCTAAATGCATCTTAATTCTGTATATTGGCCAGGCTTCCAGACACTAATAAAGTTGTTGGAAGAAAAAAAGCCCCAAACCAACAAACATTTATTACTGGAGCTGAAGTAACTATTTTTAAAAGAAAATTTCTACAACATGAGATGTATAACTTGGCTCTACAGTGATCACTGTGGGGAAAATAACTGGTAGGAGTTGCTATATGCCTGAAGAATGTGAATTTTGGAGAGCAGAAGGAATCAGACTCACAGGAGAAGTCTGAACTACTATAACAGGGAAAATCCAGCCATACAGAAGAGAAGCCTTCTTTCAAATAGTTTTTTCTGCAGTTAAAGGCAGTGCTGGGGAACAGGACTGCAGGAGAGTGAAAGGCTGCATCGATTGAGATGAACTGCACCAACCTGGAGCCCTTTGCTGTGAGGAACAGCAGCGTGACCTGCACGCAGGAGCTCCGGAAAAACGACAAGCAGCTAATTGGGTTTCCTTTCCAGTCACTCAATTTACAGCTACTTCCTGACCTCGGCTTTACAACCTTGGGAGCCTTGGTGGTTTAATGAGCTCAAATTCATGCTTTTCCACAGATGGAACCTGCCCAGGTACGTTGCTGTATCTCTCCTAGGCACTGGGCACTGCAGAGCAGCAGCAGCTGCTTGTGGCTCCCCAGCCAAGCCTTTTTTTGGTTTTTGGAAGACCATGGGGAGGATGCTGCCTCCACTGCTCCTTTCCTGCAGCAGGCCTGGGAAGAACATGGGGAATGGTCAGACAGAGCAGCACCAGGCTGCCACACGCCAGAGGAACACCTCACCCCAGCCTGATGCACTTCTTCCATTCCGAGGAGACAGAGCCGTAACAGCTCAGACATGACAGTCCCATGGCAGCTTTAGGTGATGTGAGTTATAAAACATCCAATTCCCACTCCCCTCTTTGCCCCCAGCCATATGTTCCCACCTTCTCTCTTGCACCCGTACCTTTATGACTAAGTGGTGAGACAATTCAGGAAATTAGCCCCAAAAAAAAAGTAATTTTTTTTCTCATCACGTTAGCTTTTGGCTGGTTGAGCTCTCTCCAGCAGTTATAAACACTTACACTGTTGGCTGAGGGAGAGGGAACATGTGGCCAGAAGCATCAGGGAAGGAGCTGGAGACCCCTCTCCCTGTAAGATGGGACCATGCTGGAAGCACAGCAAAGGGCAAGCTCTGCCTGCCCTGTTTTACAGGGATCTTCCACAGTTCAAAGGAGGATGAGGCTGGAACCCAACCTGGTTGTTTAGAAGGTATGATGTCAAACAGACAATTAGCTGTTTTCTGCAATAATTACTTGGAATTTTGCTGTGCAAAACCACAGTTACAGCTACTCCAGATCTTGCTGTTCTGTGGGAGAGATTCCCGGGATGCATCTTCCTTCAATAATCTCCTGTATATTGCTGCAACTGACTTGGGCACCTACTTAATCTGTGACCTTACAGCTCCTGCCAAGCAGACTGTGACCCTCTCTAGACTTGTATTATCCATTACCAAATTTTCATTTTTATTAAACTCAGCAGAGACTTTCCCCCTTCTCCTCTAGGAAGCATGAATTCTCTTTTGTCATTTATTCCACAAATGATTTATACCAAGAGCCTGTCAACTACAGGAGGTACTTGCTTGTGCTTACTACACCTGCAAGTAGCTCTGTCCTTTCTGGGTCATTACTAATAAAGCACTTATCCCTCATACAAGCACAAATGCCTCCCTGTGCTCTCATAGGTATTTATCTGAGCACTTCAGAATCCTCGGTGGATTTATCCTCACAGTGCTCTGGAGAGCTGGCCATCGCTGTGATTTCTGTTACACAGATAAAGAACAGGGCTTGGAGACTGAATTGAGCTCTTTGTTGCTTCAAGGAGACTTCATCTCCTCAATCAGGATGCTGTAACCACCGGTGATACTTCTTTACTCCCCCACCACACACCTGCCTCCTCTTGGGACAGCAGGAAACTGCTCCTGGTCCATCCCACATCCTCTCCTTTCCCAGCCAGCCCCGCTCCAGCAGAGCACTGCAGCTCCAGCCTGGGGCCATCTCTTACTGCTGAAGTGCTTATGAAAGGGAGCACCAAACCCCCACCTCCCAGCCTGCGTGACCCAAATCATCACCCTCCATATCCTGGCTCCCCACTCACAGATGACTCACGAGATGAAGTCTCCCTGCTGCTCAGCACCATCACTCCGCAGCCAGCCACATTTCATGAACAACAGTAAAACAAATATATTTGTCTTGCAACTACAGCGCCAAGACAAGCAAGGAGCAAAGCTGGGGGCCAACTGTAACACCACAGATTTTGGCAGCCAGCCCTCTTTCCAGCTCCTTATATATTTTTGTCCCAACTTTCCACCTAGGTCTCCCTCTTTTTGGTATTTCTGGGCAGATCATAACACCCACCGAAGAGCAACAAACGCCTGCGTGGCTCAGAGCTCGCCCTTGATGAATGAAGGCATCTCCACACTCTCTCCTCTCCCACTCCTTCCAGCACCACTTTATCACAGGCCAGGCTGAGAAACCTGTTGCTGCTGTGTTTCTCTTTTAAACCCTAAAGCCAACTGGCAAGCTGGAGTTTAACCACACAGCTGCTGAATGCAGTTGGATTAATACACGGTGGCCAAACAAAACACTGCTTTTAAAATGCAATTTGTGCTTGGCACTGGACACACTGGGAAAATTCAGAGCAAGCAGCACTACAGACCAGCTCATAACCCTATGCAGAAAGTGCTTTGATGCTCCCAATTTACATCTGACAGCCTTAATGCATTTTGGAAAGAGGCAGTAGAGTAGAAAGCCCCTGCACTAATCATGACTGATGCAAAAAACCACATTTTTCCTTCTTCTTGGTTGTAAAATTCTGTGTGTGCATACACTCCATTTTCCAAAATCTAAAAAAAGTTCCCACAAGATGGTGGGGGGAAAAAAAAAAAAAAATCAAGAAATTCCGGCAAGTTATAATTTTTAGCCTGAAAATTAATCCAAAATATACCTGGCAGTTTTCTGGTGGCATGAGGGAAAGGAATGTGTAACAAAAAGCTTTCACCTGTGATTGTCTTGCCTGACCCTCATGCACCTCCATCCTGCTGTACTGAGCTGCTGCTGTTGCTCATCTGCTCAGGTATTTCTGGTCAATCTCTTGCAGACAGAATGCATATTTCCCCACCACAATAAAAGTTAGTTCAAAGCAGGCTGCTCCCATTGAAGTCCATGGGAGATTTTTTTTTTTTTTTTCTTCCATCAACTTGAGCAGGAGTTGGGTTGGGCTCACTGAGATACTTTGCTCCAGGAAAATCCTCACTTCTTGATTAATTCTCAGCAGGAAAAAACACAAACAATATTTTATTTTCATTGGTAACTCCCATTCCCAAAATCATTTGAAATTAATCCTCCAATTTAATTTCAAGCTGCTCTTCTGCTGCGCTTGGTTGCTGAAGGAGAAAAGATTCTGGAGAAAGCAGCACAGGTGAATTGCATTTGCTCAACATTTTCAGCATTAAATAATCTGCACATAACTCAAGCTCGCTCGAATGGTACACTGCACTGACCTGACATAAAATATAGCTCTGCTAAGCCAAAAAAGATAAAACAGGGATACCTTCATATTTAAAGGAGAAACAGTGAAGGATTTCAGACTTTAACGAGATACAGATGCCGACCACTGAATGAATCACTCTGCCCATAATTAGAGAGTCTTCTGATGTCTGAAGACTCTTCCTGTCATGAAAACTCTTGGATGCCATTTCATCTCCATCCTAAGCCTGATTTCAGACTGAAAGAGGGGAATCCAAATGTTGATGTCACCCCAGACACCACTTATATTCTCAATTTCCCTTTTGAAGAACTTGGTATTAATTTCTGTCTATTCGGGTTTTATGTTTTTATAGGTCTTCAGGCACCCTCAGAGCTAGGCAAGAGATATGAAAAATCAACAATGAACCAAGAAATTTCCAGGCACCATGCTTTTACATTTCATGCAAACCAGCAGTATTTAAATCAGGGATCTCTCTCACTAACCCACAGTATAAAATCAGAAAACTCCACTTTTGTGTACAAGAACACAACAAAAACGTTTTACAGTTTTGTTGATGTTTCAACTGTAACAATTCAAGGATCCTAGGCAAGTGAAAGTCACAAGAAGTTGGAGCTTTATTACTATTATTATCCAGCTGGAAGTCCTGGGGGTAAAAATAAAAAGAAAGGAAAAAGCAATGTCCAGGTTCAGAGCCTTTTCACGAGATATCCAAAATGTTGTGTCTTACCTGATAACTTGTATGCCCAAAAAATCCCCTTTTTTTTTTTTTGCCAATTAGGTTGGAATTCTCTATTTTCATTTCCAGACCATTACTGCTCCCTGGGCGTGAATAAATCTCACAGCTTTTCTGCTACGAGGTAAAAGAGTGATTTAAAAAATAATAAATAAATCACTCTTATCTTGAGCTGAAACATCACCCAAGGGTGCTCTTGCTTCACTGCAGCCTCCCCAGGGATGCTGGTCCCACACTGAACTGGCCCTCATGCTGAAAATTCCTCCTCATGTCTCATGTGACAGCCTGCATCCTCCCTGAACAGTGATGTTCAGAATGAAATGTACTGCACCCACCACCAGAACTGAAAAAAGGCAACAAAATGCTTTGAATGTTTTATAGGAAACCACATTTCTACTTCCTGGTGACTTTTTTCCCCCCCCTACAAAAAGATGCTGTCGCAGATCCCAGAGCGTTTTGTGATCAAGCTCCTGTAAATCCCAAACCCTCCATTCACATTTCATTTTATCATTTCTAGTAGAAGAGGTGCCTGACCACTTCTGGTCTTTCACACTTCATTCCTTCTTTGCTACAGTTCATTCCACTGCTAAGCTGGAACCCACTTTTTTCAGACCTTTTCTATTATTTCAGATCTCCTGGATCCTAGTCCCAAACTTGGCTGTGCTTGTACCTGTCTGAGCTTGGCAGGACCTGCAGAGTAGCTGTGATCACTACTGTGCCTTCCAAGTGTTAACAGAGATGGAGACTGTTGAGGCAGCTCCACCTCTTCCAGGGACTGCTGCCTTCTACGTGCTTAGAAACAACTTCATTATCTTTATCATACTTCCCTGAAAAATATTCCCTAGGCATTACAGGCTTCCCAGCCTCCAGCTCCTCCCTTTTTGAAAGATATCCCATTAAATTTTCTTTTCTGCAGCCTTCCCAAGCCTCATTTGTCCTCCACAGATTTTCAAAGATTATCACTAATGGCAGTGAAATCACTTAAGCCAGTTTTCTCTAACTATCTGGAGCTGAATTCCTCCAGGCTCTGCTAAGCATTCAAATCTATTCTTTCCCTCTTCTCTGAGAGCATGCTGGCTGCAGCTGACCCTCTCAGGAAGAAGAGAAAGAATAAAAAAGTCATTTGGTACTTCTGCTTTCTCACTTCCATCTTCTGAGGGCTTTTCCTTTCCACTGAGCAGCCGATTCATTCCCTGGCCCAGCTCTCGCTGCAAACATTCATAAAAACCCCTCTGACTGCCCTTTTTGTCTTTTGCCAATTGTGGCTCATTTGGACCTTGGCTTCTCAATTTTCTTTGCATGTTCATGATAAAATTATTCTCAATAGTTCTACGTACTCTCCAATATTTTTATGTTGCTTTTGAGTTTCAGGTCATTAAAGATCTCGTGATTTAGCTAAAGTAATTTCTCACTACGTTTCCCATCTGTCTTCTCCATTAAGGGATTTCTACTTGTGCATTGAATTTGCTTCTCTAAGAAACCTTTAACTCTCCCAAACTTCCTCTTCACTCAGAGCAGCTTGCCAAGACTGCAGCTCTGAGCTGACTGAAATTCACTTCCCTGAAACCCATTGTCTTCCCCATGCTGCTCTCCCCACTTTCCTTCTTAATAATCAGCAGTCTGGCAATCCAGAACTGTTTTTGTTTTAGAACGGCTATTCTGCCCAGGTGGACTCATTTCCTAAATTTCCCAGGGACTGAATTCCAGTTACAGATCAGTTTGCATCTGTTCTGCTTTGGGTTCTGGAGATGAACAAGGGTGTACTTCAGGCACTTAGAAGAAATCTTCTTGCCAAAGTATCACAGCTAAACCTGTCCTACTACAAAGATTCACCCCAAAATAGAGGAATTGGCAAAGAATTAAGGGAGGGGGACCAAAAACAAAAAAAAAAAGTCAGATTTTTCTGGAAGGACAGACAAAACATCCTCCAAAGCATCTGAATCTTCAGCTCAGTGTCCTTAGAAAAGGCTGCAGAATCCGCCTTGCTGCTGGCAGAAGATATAATGAAGGATTTAAGTACAGGTTGTAAAATTCTATGTGCTGTCCTAGATAATTTATACCTTTCCAAATGATGCCTCTCCATTCCTCAGATACAGGAGATCACCCTGGAGGAGTCAGCCCTGACCCCAGTCCTTTCAACATCCTCTCTCTGCACAGGGGATACTTAAATCCTGCAGCCGTGCTTCACTCGCAGTAGCAGTCGATAGGAAAGAGTGACTGAGACAGAGGAGCTCACAAAGAACAAATATTTTTACAGCAGCCCCCAATACTTCGAGCAGGATGGGAAGACGACAGCATGTACAAGGGAGCCATTGAAAACAGCCCTGCTGCTAACATGTGCTTGGGAAGATATCTGTTATCTGGGCTTTGCCAGCTGGCTCCTGTGTGCACAGCAGCACCCTGCCTTTAACTCTGTTTGCTTTGCCGTTCCCACAAACGCAGTCTTTGCCCTGCACGAAAACCCCTGCTGCTGTCAGCTGTGATTAACCTGCCCCACAGAGCCCCCCCAGCCAGGCTGCAGCAGGGCTGGTCCCACAGAAGCACAGATACCCCAAACAATCCCCCAGAAGATGAACACCGTGCCTGGCGCTGAGGAGGAAGCAAACCCTCTACCCAGGTCTGTGCAAACCCTCCCCAGCACCAAATTTGTCAATGGATGCCCTTTGCAATTTCGCACTGAACATCCCTGGGAGGACCTACACCCCATCTCCATCTCCACCTCATCCTTCAGCAAAGGTGATTCCCCTGCCCCCACTCCTGAAGCCCAGTCATCACCCAGAAGAAATCTGCCTTGACCCTTGCAGGAAGCAAGAGACATCAGCCATAGGATCAACAGAGTGTAAGCATGGTGCAAATAATGAGTTATCCACAACCTGATCCATACTACCAGCCTAAATTCTGGCTGTTGCCCATTGGGCCATGCAGCTTCTCTGAATGTTTTAAGCTTCATCTTAAAACAAATGAGGTCCTCGCTCACATTACAATCTTTGGATAAACTCCACTCCTAAGAACATCTGGCCACTGTCAATTTGCCCTCTCATGCAAATTAGGACAATTACATTCCCTTTCAGAAGCTGAATTTCTTCTATTGATTTGCTTTTACCCAACTATTTGCACCTCCATCAAGCATCCTAAGCTGTCTGTATCAATATTTGGGTTGCTAGCTTATTTTTCTTTCTAGCTTGTTTCCATTTATGGTGTGCTTCTCCATTTAATATTAAATCGACAGTGACAGATCATCGCCCTTTTTCTAAATTCACTAAATGGTTTAATAATATAATTTTGAGAAACAGATTTGTGGCTCGCACGCACACACCAAGGCAAAATAAAGATGACAGCGCATTTGAACAAGGCAGCAATAAAACAGTGATAGTAATAAAGAATAAAAATGCTATATCAGGTTGCCATGGGAACCAGCATTCAAGGACTCCAGGTAACGTTGTAAAACATGCCACTGAGCATAAAGCAGCTAAGCAGGTTAAGAGGTTATTTATTAGGCTGCGACATGTTGTGCAGTGCCCTCTGGTGAGAGCGCAAGAGAGGCACAAAGGGGCCCAAAATGAGGCACGAGATCCCGGAGTTTGTGCCCCAGAACTGCCAGCCTGGCAGCTGAGGAGGAACAGCAGGGGCCACAGGGCAGGGCTGTGCAGGGGTGACACCAGGACACGCACCCACAGCTGCTGTGGTTTGCCTCCTGTCCCAGGCAGCGGCACCACAGAGCTCACAGGGAGCCACCAAGGCTCTGGGAAACATCTCCGTAGGTGGGACATGCCAGCCTCTCCCAGGGCTCCTTTTGCAGCCATGGGACCAGCTGGGATGAAAGCCACAGCAGGTATGATTAAAGCCAGAAAGCACAATCCTTGGGCACAGCGTGTTTTCCTTAGGACTCAAAGTGGAACTTGTTCCATGCCCAGAAATGTCACTAAACTTAGCAGCAGCTCCCCACGTGGAGGGGTTCCAAACCCAGGCTCAGAGTCCCTGGAGCTCAGGGACATGCACCACTGCATGAGGAGCACAGAGAAGGGACTCAACAGGGTAAGGGGCCCATGTGCAAACAACAACAACAACAAATCCAGTAATTCAATTCAACTCAAGGTAAAGCCAGCCCGAGGTGTCCCGTGCCACACAAGACAAAAATACAAAGATACCAATCAAACAGCTTGAGCATCTTGACAAGGCAGAACATCCCACACACACAAGAGAGGCTGCTGCAAAGCCTTTTGAGTGCAATGTGCTCCCTGCACCCCAGCGTGACTCTCCAGGCTCACAGGGACATGTGGCTGATGGCCATGTCCACGACTGCCAGCAGCAGACATCAAACCTATTTCCAGGTACCATTAATTAACATTAAGCATTTTACTGGGGGAGCAGAAGAGACTGCTTACAAATACCACAGCACAGGGTTTTCTTTTTTCCCACAGGCCTTTCTGTAAGGAAATCAATACAAAATCTAGTTAAATGATTTTAAATAAACACTGTTAACATTTTGTATAGATTGGCTCCTCCAAAACTGAATCAGAGCTAACACCATCCTGATCCATCATCCTTCCTGCTACACCTAAAATAATGGAAATCGTAACAGAGAGAGGATGATTTTTAAGCCTGCCAAAACCTGCTAAACACAAGGGATGGCTGGATTAGCTTTTTCTATTAGCAAAGCCTATTTAGCCTAATATTCTGCAGTGCTTTCCATGCAGCTTTTCTGTTGGGATGACGGTCAGTGCATGTCCAGCCTGACAGCACCACTCTGCCAAGAACCAGCTCCCAAACCCACCACAGCTCTGTGGCTAGCAGCAGATTTGGATTTGCCTTTAAACTGCAGAAATACTGCTGGGAGGTGGAGGGGGGCTGGAATATGAAACCCATCTCTCCTTGTTTTCCCCTGCACCGTTAAAGCTGTCAATTCAATTCTCCTCCCACTAAGTGGCACCAATGCACCGCAAACCACAACGAAAACATCTGTACAGACAGCTTATAAATAAATATTCCCCTGTCTTCCTGAGCCTGGCCCGCAGCAGGGGAAATCAAACAAGCAAGGGCTGCGTGTGGGGAGGGGCAGCGGGGCTGCCATGGGCCAGCTCTGCCCCAGCACAGCCCTCCAGGTGTGGCTCTCCTCCCTCATAAAACCTTTAATTACCTTTCCATGAAGGAAATGCAGCTTACAGAGACACAAGGAAAGAGAAGAAGTCAAAGAGGTGATGTTGTGTTAGTTGCACAACCAGTACCTGCTCTCTCTTTGAGAAGAGAAGGCGCAGGGACAGTGGCAGACATTGAAATTCATGGAGCATCGAGCCAAGCCCAGCCCAGAGTCCCTGCAGTTGGACTGGCTACAGTCCACACCACAAATCACACCCTGAATGCCAGGCACGGCAGTTTTTCTTCCAGACAGCCCTTGTGAGGCCTTTTTGTTCAGGACAGCTGTAACGACTGCCCTGAGTTCCTGGCTCAATCACCCCAGGCTTTGCCCAGCAAAGCCCAACACTTGTGTTAATGGAGAGCAGGTATATGGGGCAGAAACAGCTTTCCTGTAAATCAGATCTACTGTAAAAAAACAAATCTATGGCTCAAACTTACTGCAGCTGGGAAGAGGTTATGAAATAACAAGGCCCATTTCTGCTAACCATTGGGCAAGAACAGAAACTAACAGGGGAAAATGTCTAGCAAATATCTTTTCACCAGTGCTCTTGAGAAAAGCAGCAATTAGCCACAAATGCCACGAATGAGACATCACAGTTTGCCTTGCCACGGCCTGTCCTTTGGAAGAGTGATGCCCACGGTCCCTCCAAAGTGTGCAAACAGGGCTGGGTGTTGAGCAAAGAGCTGAGCAGTGCCTGGACAGGAGGAGCAGGCCCCAGCAGCAATGGATGATTTGTCCTGGTGGTTCCAACACCATCTGCCTCACATTTGCTCCAGCAGAAAGCTGCTAGAAGGCAGCAGCTCTGTAGCACATTGCCACACAGGCCAGCCTGGCCAGACACACAGAGCCCAGTGCTGGAAGCTGACAGACATTGACTCCTCCAGCCTAGGAGAGCTGCCTGTGGCTGACAGCCACCACGCTCCAGACCAGACACACCAATCTGCCCTCCCAAATTAGCAATGTGCAATGGCCACAGAGGAACAACTTGCCTTCATCTACAACAGAGCTGAACAGCCACAATCACCACCTTTTATAGAGCAAGTCTGAGCAGTCACCCCTAAGGGGAGGAAGACATCCCTAAGGGGAGGAAAATAGAGTTCAGAGGCACCTCCTGAGTTTGTTTTTAAAACAACACTCACAGATGTAGTACTGACATTAAACCTCCTGTGCACTGAAACCAAAACAGGGAATAAAAGAATCCCTTTGGTCTTGAAGCATTCCAAATCCCCTACACTGAGCACTGGGGTATCACATCACTGGCCAGGGATGTTGACTTGCTTCTTTATGCTCCCTCCACCTTTCCCCTGCAATATCCAACAGCTGATTATTCTGTTGTTTGCAGTAGACTGAAGTAATTAAGCTTAACCCTAGTCCTGTGGGAGTCCCAGAGAAGGTTAGTGATCCACAGGCATGACATGCTGTTATTTATAGCTGATTAAGTTCTATTTATCTACATTTAAATGTTGCAGGAGATGGGAAGAGATCCCAAAACACATCTGTGTCTTATTAGAAACACCAGCTGTGTGTGGTAGCTTAAAGTTTGCCTTTCTTGAGAGGTTATAAGGAAAAGAAAAACCAACCCTGAATAACTCAAATTCTTCACTGTAGCTAAATAAATTGGTGTGGTTTAGTCATAATCTTCAAGATGTAAGCCTGCCATCCCATGCAACTGACCTGCTTCTGGGGTCAAACTCGAACCCAAAATTATCCAGGCCACTTTGAAGCTCTTCTGAGCACTATAATTGCATTTAGTTTTTACTGTAAGACTGTTCATGTCTTAAGAGACATGAGAAAGGTGACCAGCAGGTCACAAACCAGATCTTTAGAGGCATAACTTCTGAGCCTCTGTGCATTTCGTAAGAGCACTGTGGTTTCACTAGTTAGACCCTCTTCATGTATGTGCTCTATTTTCACACACACAGAGGAAGAGAAGCAAACCAAGGGGATGCAGTTCTGTCACCACCCTTTCCTCCTGATAGATGTGGTGCTAGGGCCCACTGAGACTGGTATTTAAACCTTTGTGCAATTTGAGTTACTGCCCTTTTGGTGGTAGAGAACAGTGACAGAATTACTTGCACATGGGACATACAAAGAGTTTCAAGAATAGTATAAGCTTAATTCAGAATCAGGTACTAGAGGAAAGGACACCATTGTCTTGTCATGATTTTCACCAAATCACAGAGGTAATGCAGTTTACCTCCTAATTGCCAGAGCAGAATGTGCTGAAGGAAGCAGTAAGCTGAGGCCCCCTTCTGTAAAATGCCCTAGCTGAAACATCCTGGCAGCAACAGGAGGATAGAGCAGGAACATCCAGCTCTTGTGGCTGCAGAACTGCAATGCTCCCTAAGACACTTCTTAAGAACCAGAAGAATGACATATCATCTTTGCCTTTTCCCACTGCAAACCATGGTTGGTAAGTTCCAGCCCAGAAGAGTTGGCTGAGTTTCACTTTTAGCATTACCTGAAATGGAGCTGAGATTCAAAATGAAACTTTAAGGTAAAAAGCAAAACCTCTGAGTTTTGCAAAGAATGCTTTGAAATGCATCACCTTGGCTTTGACACCTTCTCGCACAGGAATCAGTGACACTGTCCACAGGAGCTCTGTCAAACTGAGCATTGTGAAGGGAAGACCCACAAGGACAACTTTCACCCAAGCCTCTGACAGCAATCTTCTGATGGACGATGAACCGGCTGCCAACCAGCCCAGCACAGAGCAAACTGCAGCTCACCTGGGCAATCCTCAGCCACGGTTTGACCTGGGGGTAAAAGCCACTCTGCTTTCCCTGTGCAAGTTCTCTCTGCCCATCCCCATCCAGTGCCGTGCTCCTGGCTCTCACCAGTCCCAGCCCACACTGACTCGAGCGATGCAGCCGTGGGCTGATGCTAACAGAGCGTTAAACCTCAAATTAGAGCATGGCTGCAGCAAGCCTGGGATGTTTCCAGTTTCCCCTAGGAAGGCAATGCTGCCAGCTCTTTGTTTTGTAGTGAGGCATGTGATAATTTGGCATCATCTTCTAAGTTCTGAAATTTGCTGGAACAAAAGAAATGTTGAGCTTTCATTAAGAGGAAAAAACAAAGTGTACAGTCTCAAGTCATAAACACAGACTTGCAAATACAGCCCATGAGTGCCTGAATACAATTAAGAAGACTCTAAACCCATGCTCATTAAGTATCTCAGTTGTTGGATAGTTTATTTGTTTATTCTTATTATTTGATTAGATTTGATAACTCAAATAGTTTGGAGCTGAATTTCTGCTGCAGTTCATCTGTTGCTAAATTCCTCTTTCACAGGCCTCCTTTACAAGCCTAAGGAATTGAGGTGGTCACACTGCAGTGATATTTTAAAATGGATGTTTTGAGATATACTAATACAGAGAACTGTCAATCCCTTAAATTTCACCTACTGGTGCTTTTAGATGACATGTTTCAGCAGCTGCAGGCAGGCATGGGCATACATTCAGCAAGTCAACTGCCAGAAAAGTTCCTCCCATATTATGGGAAAAATAGAAGCACTTCAGTTGAAAAACAAAGTAAAACACCCAACAAAAACAAAGCCAACAATGAAGCAAAGTCTGGTTATTCCAGAGTACAGTTTCCCCTGGTACTTTGTGTTGCAATTATTGACATATCCCCAGATAGTCAAACTCATGTGGTCCAAGGTTTTGTTGTGGACTTTGTAGAACACGCTGCGCCTGAGCCAACTGGAGCAGATCTAGTGTGTTATCATGTTGACCAGTGCAACAGGGGACACACCAGATTTGCTACTAAAGGGGAAAAAAAAAAAAATCACTGAGCTACAGAAATCACCACAAAATGCAAAACCAAATTCAACCACGCTACAAGAAGCAGGTTCGAGCTGCAACCACGTTGACATCTCAAGACTCTTTGGATGGATGAACAGCACAAGCAACCAAGAGAAGGAAGCACCAACACCTTCCACTTCTCTAGAACTTCAGCCAGAGTTGAATACAGCTCCTGGCAAAGCCACACCTCATAACCACAGGACAAGAGAATCCTCAGGTACACACAACAGCAGCAGGATGAATACTCGTCTAACAGCAGCATTATTTCTTCCTTGTGCTTTTTTCATCATGTTTTAACTTTGTCCTTTGGCTGGACAAGCTAAAAACACATGAGTAGAGATGGAATGCCTGGATGCACTGCTTTACTATTAATCCTAATAAGCACAAGCAGAAATCTGAAAGCAAACACTACAAAGGGTTTTCACCACAAAAATTCAACCTCAAATTCCATTTTCTAACCATAGTCCTACAACTTCAGAATTTTCCTTGCTGTACTTATGAGTTCCTCTGCTTCCTCCTTTCAAATTATATTCACACAAAAACCAAACCAATCTGAGTTATTCTGGAAAACTAGCATATGCTTTCAGATGTGCAAGAGCTGCTGATTGCCTTATTAGAAGAAAGGCAGAACCAAAATACAGCTATCCTGCCATACCATATAAATCAAATTCAATAGGAACTAGACAAGAACATCACATTGCTTTCTGTAATCCTGTTTCTGTCCCATTCATTGCACACAGATGGGATGAGTTCAACTGGAGGTTTGTTACTAGTCTGTGTTTAAAAATAACCCCACAAAATCACAAACCCCAAGAGATAATACAGTCAAAAACAGCATGAAGAGCACAAACAGCTTAGATTTTTAAGGGCTGGTGTTTTATATCCCCATTCAGTGAATTGCTGCAAACTAACAGATTTTTACAGAACTTGAGGAAGTATCCAGGAGAAAGCTCCCAAGCCTGCTGCACGACCCAGCCTTCTGTATCCTCACAGCTGTGAAAGTGTGCACAGCTCAGAGCCTGAAACGGGATCGGGTGGCAAGAGGAGCAGCAGTACCTTGTTGTTCTTCTCTCCCTCCACTCCTCAGCACAGGTCCCCTCCTCTGCACACATGCAATGCTCCCCACAAGTGCCCAGAAGAGGCTTCGTGGCTCAAAATAACCAGGATCTAAACCAACAGCTTAAGCACTTAAACAAAAACATGAAACAAAAGAAGAGAAAGGGGGTGGAGGAAAAAAAAAATGTAGTGGAATAAATCCAAGCATAGCTCTTGCAGCTCAGAGCCCCTGGCAAGTGCCAGCAGTTTCAAAAGAGCTGTAATCTCTAAACTGTTATCAAGGTTTTATCGCACTCCAGTTCTTATCTAAACCAAACAATCACTAGAACAGCAGCTGATAAGGCATCCTGACAAGGTAATTTCAGCAATTTAAATCCACTGCTACAGCCATCATACACTGAGAATATTTTAACACCCTTTCCAGTTTAACCTCTAATCTCTCTTCCTCTGTTCTTTCCAAACACGAGGCCAATTTTTCTCTCTGGTAGCCAGGCACACTTCCTGCCGTGGTTCGTGTTACAGGCAGGTGCCCTTTGAGCTGTCCCCTCCGGTGTGCACAGCCCAGCCACCACTGCCAGCTCGCTTCCTCAAAAGGAGCATTATTCCCCTCTGAACTCAAGTGGCCATTCTCCTGGTTTGACAAAGGTCCATCGTGAAAAGTGCTGGCTACATCTGTCACAAGCTGCTGTGTGGGAAAGGAGAGGGAAGTTAAAGGCACCAAACATGAGGCAGGATCAGCCCCTGGTGTGATTGGGTGTAACACAGTGGAAATAAATTCCTTGTAGTCCTGTGGGATTCTCACCTAGAACATCTCACCCACATGCCACAAGGCAGGGTTAGCTCAATGGCTCATCCTCCAAAATCAGTCACTGCCCAGAACATCCAGTGTCTTTTTTTACATTTTTTTTCTTCCAATAGACATTTTACATCAGGCTAGACTTTGATACACAGGACATCTGAAAGCACTTACTAATTCTAAATGTAGCTGGCAAATAACATACAAAACCAAAACAAAACCAGCTACTCCTACTGGACAGAAGCATCAGTCCTTCTGATGCAATTTCCTCTGGTCACTAGACAGTGCCTTGACACAATTCCTAATTATTTCTCTCTTTATGCCAGAGTAGAGAAGTGATATTAAGCTACTAAGACATTGCTATGACTCCAGTGCTAAGCAGTCACTTGCTTATATCACAATGTTTAAGCACACAGGACAGGGCAGAGCAGCTTTAGAACCAAAGGAGGTTACCCTGGGCTCACACGAGGCTGGGGACTGAGCTCTGCTCCTGTGCCACGGCCCTGGGCACTCCCAGCACCTGCAAGTGCAGCAGAGAGAGCAGCAGAGCCACCAAAGCCACCAGAGGAGGGCTCCTGGAGGAGCCTGTGGCCAGGTCCCTTCTTGGTGCCATCCCTGAGCCTGCCAGAGGTGCTGCCTTCATACGAACAGAAAGCGAATGATGCAGACTGAAGAAACTGGTCAATTCCCTCAGGCTGAGCTTCCCAAATCAGGAAAGGGAATTCAAGATATCTTGGTATATGCACACCAGAGGGGGAAAAAAAACCCAACCAGATGGTGCAAATCCCAAGAAATCCCTTTGCTAAAGATGGAAAATTCTTTTACACCCTATTTCAAAACCTTTCTTCAATCAAAAGTTAATGATTGAAGAGACATACCAGATGCAAACTCACATTTTCCTCTATAAATCACTGTCTGACATACAAAATGTAAACTAATTTGTTTACATAACAAGACTTAAATGTAGTTTAAAAAAATAATAGAGTGTCTTCAGTTTTAACCAGAAAAAAATATATCCCGAGTTCCACAAAAATTACCCAGCACAGGTAGGAAGAGAACTATAAATATACCAGGGTAGCCTTCACTAGCCCAAAGAGAGATGAGTTATTTCCTTTCTCTTATACTGTGAAATGGATTAATTTTTTTCACCCCTGAATACCTCTGATTAGGAAAGCACTGAATCTCTGACATCAAGGAAACCCACCAGTTTGATCCACTGGGTATAAAAATCTGGGTGTGTAGGAATATTGCTTCAAAGGAGGTGACATCAAGATCTGGACAGCATGAGTGTCTACCATACAGGAAAAAATTGATCATCTAGTTGGAAAAGACACGCAGTTTGTATCAAAATACTCATCATCTCTGTGTTCCTGCTGCAAGGCTTTTTTGGGAGGTTATTTGGGCTGGATATTGTGTTCTGATGGGTTCCTATTGTACAATATTTGCAAGGGCTGTGCATTACCCTGGGTCCAACTGCTCTGCTCCAAGGAAAAATCACCCTCAACCTGTCTCTTCAGCCAACCTGAGTGCACAGCAAGCTTGCCTGTGAAAGCACAGTTATGATGCAGCCACTCAGCATTTAAAACATCCAATCCAACCCACCATAAACTGTCACTTCAGGCATTTATGGCAGACAGTAAACACATGCTTATCAGGGAACTGCACCCTGCAAGCTCAGCCAATGGAGCAGTATTTCTTATCAAATCAATGGCTTATCAGGAAACTTAACAAAAATAAAGGTTACACCATATGGTCTCCTCCTTTTCACCTCTGCTCCATCAAGATGTACAACTCCAATTAAAGCTACATTGCTCAGACTTTGTAGATTTGCTTCCTCCTTGCCTGCCCTTGAAAGCAAAAGCCTGTCTTCAAAGCAGAGCACATGGAAACAATTCCCTGCCCAGCTGTGCTGAGCTGGACAAGCAGAGCATCGAGCCTGGCCCTCGGCTGTGCCCACCTGCTTGGGTCGATGGCCCGGCGTGGCAGGGACACTGCCTGTCCCCAAGGCTGCCTCCTGCACCCCGGGGACAGCACCAAGGTCAAGGGCCAGCAGGGATGAGCACGATGTGCCTGCACAGCCACTGCAATCACAGGGAGGCCATGGCTGCTGATGGTGACTCAGTCAACCAAATTAACAAATGAAAGCGAACACCCTGTAAAAAACCAGGAAAGTACTCAGATTCCCTTTTACCAAGAGTTGATTAAAAATGTGAATGCATGAACAAGGGCATTTCTGAAGCAAGCAAAAGTGAGTATTTTTGTTTGACCAATGATTAAGGCTCCTTCAGAAGCCTCACTTCTCCACACAAAATGAGTTCTTCCACCTTCTGTGGTTATTCTGTCCCACACCACAGCCTCACTCTCTTACTGGCAAAGGAACAATAGCCTCCTCAAGCAGCATAGGCTGGATGCAACTTATTGCCCATAACTTTAATTTAATTAATGATCTCCTAATTAACTGCTGTGTAACAGTTGATATCATTATTAGATCATCTTCCATCCATAAGTTTGCAGCAGAGGCATTGGAAAGTACCCACATAAACAGCAGCCAGATGGAGACCATGGAGCAGATGTCTGGAGTGGTTTCTCATGCTGTTACCTGAAACAATTCCTATCAAGTGCCTTCACACATTCACACAGGAAAATTCCTAAATTAGAAAGGATCAGAAGAATTTCAGGTGCTTGGCTGCTGAGTTGTCAAGTTGATCTTCATGCTAACCAAAGACTTCTCTGCTTCTGGGAACAAGGCTGGTGAAGTTACTCAACATAAGAAAATTACCCTCTTGACTTTTTTTCTACAATCAGGTTTTTCAGATTACAAAACAGTTGTCAGTACTATCACAGAACTAGAATAATGACTTTTTAAAAATTCAATAGAAGCAGCACAACTGCTCACTCACCACTTTACACAGTTCTGGTCAACCCAAGCTTCTAATCTTGACATGTTGCTGCTCCTTCTAAAAGCTCTAGCTCATCAGATATAAATTAACCTGAAAAATGGAATTAGCCTCTAAAGTGGTTTGCTCTTTCCCTCTACTTTTAACAAGATCTAAGAATAAAACTCTTGGGGCTTATAATCTGTTGCTGACAACACTTGATTTTGCTGAGCTGTACAGTCTGGAACAAAAAACATTCACTTCTACCCAAGAGACAGAGATGGATTTTAATCAGTATTATCCAAATTACTGCAGCTCGTGCTCCTCCTTGGATGACTAGGAATGCTTTCCATCTACAAGAGCTTTCCTATTGATTAGCTACTGCTTGGGTTTTTTTTTTTGTGAAAACCTTCAATAACAGCTACTCATCTATTTTATCAATACTACTGACAACTTCATTGTCAACTAAAAAACATTAAAGCCTTTAAATTTTTTTTTCAAACTTCTTTAAACTATTACCACATAAATCTGAACTGTCTTTATGGATTACCTATGCATGCTGTGGTTACCAAGCTGGGTTAAATTTAGTTCTACTGTAATGCACTTCTCAGCAAACTCATAAACACAAACCCCCCTTGATAAGCAAGCAATAAAAGCCTGTCCTTTATTGCCACCAAGGTAATTCCAACTTTAATATATCTATTATTTCAGTACTAAGATTATTTTGCTGAAGCAAATTGAATTCTTCTTCAAGGAAATAAAAGAAAATGCATGAGAAATGCTGAAACAAAACTCAAGGCTCTGTGAGAGACTAGAGAACAGAAAATTTCAGAGAAACTGAAATTAGTACTGGTATTACAAGAAAGAATAACTTAGAATAACATTATTTCTCCCAGTGTTGCTGGGATAATTTGAAGAATGTCAAGACTAAGCATTTTGGGTCATCTGAGACTACCAGAGAAGAGGCATTAGAGAGTTCACTTCCCCGAAGCCTCAAGGACAGAATTCCCAGCTGCAAGTGGAACCCGAGGTCTTATTTCTGACTCATGCTTTCTCAGTGTTGTGAAATCCTTCCTTTTCCACAGCATGGATCTGATTTGCAAATTACTCTTTTCCTAGCATGCAAAAAAAATTGGGAATGGGTTGAAAGATCATGGATAGTCCTGAGAATTTACTCAATTTGTGCAAAGATTTAGAAGGCAAGTTAACCATCTGCTCTGTGTTAGAACAGCTGAGACTCAGAACTCTTGTTCCCCTTTGTGATCTCAACTCTACAGGCTCCAGAAATGTTTTCATTAACACCAATTTTGTATTCAGAGAATCAGACACTACCATCATCATCCTAAACCCCTGCTCAATGCTTTGCACCACACAACAGATTTTAATCAATGCTAATATGACTCGCAACTGATAGAGGATTTGGAAATATGTGCAGTATCTCCCATCAGAGGATGAGTCTATTGTCATAGAGCAGTTCAAGCTTCTCCTTCAGGTGGAGATCTGCCATATGCAATTAGAAGATTTTGCACTGTATTTTCATGTTCCAGTAAGATAATTAGAATGTTTCTCAGTAAAACAAGGACTGAGAACAGAACTGGGACCTCTAGAGTACAGCAGAGTGATGGATACACCAACTATCATCCCAACAGAAGCCAGAAAAGTTGGAAAATCAGGAGAAGAACAAGAAAAAAAAAAATGAAACTTCTATCTTCCATCATCTCACTAAACTGAAATCAAGCAGTCAAAACATGCTGGCTGCACCCATACAACACAGAAACTGAAGGGAAAGGCAGGACCAGAACTATTTTCCCTCCTACCTCCCACCTTCAGCTACAGCAGCCCCAGTTCCTCTGGTCTGTGGTCCCTGACTGCCACAGAAAATCCACCCTGCCCAGCCACAGCCTGGCTGGAGCTCCCAGAGCACCAGGGTCTGGGGTTTTTTGGGCTGACACAACCCTGCATAGTCCCCAAGAGCCAGGGAAAGTTTATTCTTCACTGCAGTGAGAACAAGAAACGGTGGAAGTCACAGAGATGAACAATGAAAGCAAAATGTAGGACTGGAGAAGTGAAAGCTACAGTACAGGACAGTTAGGGAGGCAGGTTAATTATTAACACTCAAGACTTACCATCCCCTACGTGTTTAAAAATGTTTAACTAGCCAGAGTAAGGAAAGTGTGTGGTTGAGCCTTCTTTCCATTTTGCAGAGGAGGAAACTCAGGCGAGGGATGAGCTCTGAAAGCCACAGAGAAGAGTACAGCAACCTGAATAAAATGAGTCTGACTTCTAATCCTGCCTGCTGGACTGAAAGTCCTCTGCTCTGGTTTATCCTCTTCTAAACCTTGATCAGGAAAGTGAGTGTCAGTATCTTTTAAGTAACAACATTCTCACTTGTGGATTGAAAAGCGCTTGCTACAAGGGACAAAATAAAAAAGCTGACCTTTGATATTTTTGAAAGCTCAATAAAAGGCAATAGGAAGCAAAATTGTATCGTGCACCAATAAACCGTAAATTATTTTATGACATGAGAGGTTACTTAATCTAAAACTATAACTATTAAGGAGAGTGATAAGAGATAAGGAACATAAAGACTCAGGGACTTTTCAGTCTCCTATCTTATCACTTCTGGTGTATTATTAACCAGGTTGATTCACAATATCCCAGTTACTTTGTGATCTTTCCACAGTTGAAAACTATTACCAAATGTGAAGTATCCAGAACTTTGTTCAGTTGTGCTACTAAAACAATACAATCTTGTTTTTGATCATGCATTCAAGCCACAGTAGCACCAACATAGAGAGTTGTAAATCCTGTAGTTTTTTTTTCTTAAGCCTGTGTAAACTTTATTTTGATTTTACTCTGAAAAGGACAGTATGAACACTTACTGCTCCTCTCCAGTCAACACACTTTTTAATCCACTTTGCAAAGATTAGCAAAGTGCTCTCTAATATATTGCTTTGACATCTCTCTAACCAATTACACAAAGTTTTCCAGCAGGCATTGATTTATGTTATATGTCCACAAGAATACTCACATTAATAAAGCTGATTGTGTCTCTCACCACAGAAATTATTTAATGACAGAAGCACCGTGATGCACATTCACCTGCACCCAAAGGAAATCAATTTACCAGCTGAACCACCCACCTGCTGTTAAATCTTTTATTTAGCTTGCGTTGTTATTGATTTTAATTGAAGAAATCGCAATTTTTCATAGCTTGTACTGCCTGAAAAGTTAAAACATTTTAATGTGCTGTTAAAACTGCAGGTTGTCTTGTCCACAGTGGAAGAGTATTGCTCAACTAAATCCCCATATCACAAACCTGCAAACACACTGCACCTATGATTGTTTTAGCTGTTGTAAACCGTTGTGGTTGGATAAGACAGCTCCAAGCAGGATACTGGGGCTTGGAGAGAGAGAGATGTATTATTTTATGACATGCAATTCATCCTCCTCCCCTCTAAATCCTCTATCTGGCCAAGACTTATTCATATCGATAATCTCCCAACTTCAAGAGGTTAATGAGAGTAAAATATTGGCAAACTTTAGGTAGGTAATTGTGCAGGGACTTCAATGCAGCACAAACCTACACAGAGGCCAGAAATGTGGAATCTTCTCCAGGTCACTGCTGCTCCTGCACCTCAGCAGAGGGGATGGTGCACATCAGGAAACTGGTATGGCTAAAAAACTCCCAAAACATGGAAGAAAAAGACCAAGCCAAAATTAAACCACTAAGAGACAACCGAGTTGACTCTGATCCTAACCCACAGCGGTCCTGCCACAAGGCAGCAGCTGGCATGATGGAGAAAGAAGGTGGAAAGAGGCAGCAGGGCTCAGTGCCTATGTAATACCTTGCTCCAGAACTGTGCAATAAATGCCCCCCATACAGCATTAAGGAGAAGTCTCTTTCTGGAGGCGGCTATTAGGTAGCTATTTTTGGCCAACAAAGCAAGAATGTGATTTCCTCTGATGCCAAGAGTGCTGTGTTAAAGAAAAAGTCCAGGCAAACACAATGCAACCCAGTCTCAGCCCTTCTAGCACAAAGCTGTCTCCAGCCATTTTACATCTGGCAGCTACTTGGCTGATCCTCACCCATGCTGTCCAAAATGAAATATTTCAACACACACTTATTTTGCAAACAACATTCAAAAGCTTTTCCTTTTGTTGCAACATTGAACCAAAACAAACTTTGAAATCTCAGAAGCTGCAACAAAACAGCTTTGTCATTCCCCCAGCCAGCTTTAATCCTCACCCTGGAGGAGCCTGATGGCAGAACCACAGATACACTCGGGGCTGGATGAGCCCTATTTCAAGCAATTCCTTCACACACTGTGCTGCCAGGAGCCTCAGACACTTTACATTTCTCAAGGGAAAATAATATCCAGTTTTTCCCCACTGAAAAGGGGTGGATGGGGAAAAACAACCTGTGAAGGTGGACTGCAGCCAGCATTCCATATGCAAAGGCACAAACATCTCCCATCCACGGAGCTCACTCTTTAACCCCCCGTCCTGAGCAATTCTCCCATTTATCTTATTGCATCTCCTCCTTGAAGTTACACTGCCTGTAATTGTGCAGCTAATACAGAGAGATTAATACATTACACTGCCTCATTAGATTGACAATAGATATTTTATAAAAAAACATTTTTAATGCAACTGCAGAGGAGGTAGAGGAATGGGAACTGACCTGCTCAAATCTTGCTGCTCTCCCTGCTACCTTTAGCTCTGCACAGCAATAACAATTACATCTATTTCTCTCTCTCTCCCTCTTGGTATAAATCCTAATTTAGACCAAAAGCCCGGTCAGATTTGAGCTGCTGTTATATAACTTTTCATTTGACACACACCCCCCCCCACTGAAGATGGGTTTTTCCTTTTGACAACAGCCCTACGTGCCCTGTGTGTGGGGAATTACAGAACACCCACCTTTGCTCGGCTACGTAACACCTGCAGCCTTTCAGAAAAACAATTCTCTGACATTTCAGCGAGCTACCAGCAGGATCCTCCCCTCCGAGTCACCAGGAGAGCAAGGGAGGCAGGAACCCTGAAAAGCTCTGTCAGCTCCCCACACTTAATGCTCTCTGACAACGCCTGCCTGGAGCAAGTGGCTGTAAATAAGAGGCTATGAGACATTCTTCAGCTCGGAAAGAAACAAGGGGAAAACAGAGCTGGAAGTGTCCCTAGGCTTTCTAAAATGTAAAAAAAGACTCCAGCTCGAAAGAACTGAAAGATGGAAATCTCCCAGCATCCTGCAGCAGCAGCCAGATGGTGTTTCTTCACTTACTGAGGCCCACAAGAGCCATCTGAGCTAGAGGGCAAAGACAAACAAGCTGCTGTAATCACACAACTTACCAGCACCTGGCAGATAATAAATGCTACCACTTAACAAAACTAGAGAAAATCAGCTACACTGTGCTCAAGAGCCTCAGCTAAAGGTAGCTAAAGGGTGCCAGCCTGTAACAGCAACTCAGGATGGTGCTCTCTATATTCTTTGCTGTTATCGTGGATAAGGAAACAACAGGAGGCAGAGGTCTTCTGAAAACCACCAAAGTTAAGGATTTGGTCAGGAATCTTCTGCCTAAAAAATGCTTGCTGCTCAGGACAGGAAATAAATATTTACCATTTCTGTAAAGCCCCTAGCTCTGTTTTTTGAGCCCATGTGTCATGAATGCTACCCAATATCAAAGCACATATGATGTCCTGCTTTCTTCATCCCTCAGTACATCCCACAGTAACCAGAAGAAATAAAAATGTGAGTGGAGAAGGGAAAGACTGGAAATTAAGAGTCACAGAGGAGCAAGCTGGACTAGCAGGGGACACCAACAAGGTCTTAATCCAAAACAAGCAATATGAGAGTATAGGAGATTTGCTTCTCTTCTGTCCCATGTACTTCCTGTTCCCACCTCCCCACTTACTGTAGTCTGGTTTCTTGTTCTCTAATTTTGGTGATGGGAACTTTTCCCTCCTGTTCTGTTTCTGCAGCAATGACAGAGCCTGCATCAGAGATGGCCCAACCCCATGGGCCATCCCACTGTGATACAGGGCACCACTGCAGCCAGAGGTCTCAGAGAAAGTGGCCCTGCTCTTGCACAGGTATCCCAGGATGCTGAAGTTGTATTTACTCACAGGGAAACACAGCAGGAGGCCTGAAGGTGTGAACTCTCCAAACACACCAGTGTGGGCCTCCACTGAGCCAGCAGCAGCTCCTCTGAGGGTCAGACTCAGCTGCATTGTCCCTGCCGAATGAATCAGTGGTTTCTCAGTCAGGACTGCCAGAAGCAAACTGGAGCCAAGGAGTGCAGATGCTGGCACTCTGGGAGCTGGACTGCATCCACTGTCTCGTTTTGTACAGCCACTGCACAGCTGTCAGACAGAACAGCTACGGCCACTGCTGAGTGAGGAGAATGGAGCCAGATAACCACACACAAGAGTCTGTATTTTATAATCAACTTTGAGCCATATGTTGGGACTTAACTCCACAAAAGGGTTCAGAGATACTCTAGTGTGGAAATATAAAATAGCAAACTTAAGATGCTTCTTTGTGAGACTTACTTTCTTAAGATGCTTCTTTGTGAGACTTACTTTTTACTGAAGTTATTTACCTACCTAACCACATAGACAGCAAAATGATGCTGAAACTTCACCTAACTCCATTCTCAGTAAGAAGTAAATAACTTGGACGAAGGATGAACTGATGCCAAGTTGATTTAGAAAGTTATTAATCTAATGATCTCTAGTTCAGCCTCTCCAAAATTAAGATTAAAATCTGTTCTGCCCCTAAGCCCAGAGAGGTGTTCTGGGCCATGCACTGGGATGCTGGGAACAGGAGTGGGGACATAGCCCATATTTTATTAAAATGTGGGTTTCTTTCATTAAAACATAAGCTTATAAGCACTAAATGCTGCATGTTACCTCTATCCATCAGTTATGCCAAATCCAGAGAAGACACAATACCAGCTGGAAGGCTTTATACTTTTTGATTCATGCTGCTGTAAAGAAATCCACAGCATCCCCTCAGTGTCCCTCACTTGTGCAGCACATTTGCTTTTTTTAGTAGAAGTAATTTCCTTTGTTAGATGCTGCTAAAAACAGTCCTGTGTTTTATGCTCCTGATTCAGAGGTACATTTCACCTGGGTTTCTGTATGCCCACAACTGGCAACAACTATTGATTAATGCAAGCATTCACCTTTCCTCTACCACTGCTTAAACAAATGGAGAATAAACCTACACACCATTTCTCAAAAAATAGGCTTTGCTTTTTTCCCTCCCTAGAACTCTCTACCCTTTCCTGGTTTTAAAGGCCCACAGCTCGGCAGAGCCTCACCCTGGCCTGGGCACGGCAGCATTGGAGCCTTAAAAATAAACAAACAATAAATGTAAAACCCACTGGGGAAGGATGGAAGATTACAGGTAACTGCCAGCTAAAGAGCAATGTGCTTATTTATTCAAGTGCAACACAAATGCAGCAGAAGCTTAGGGACAAGACAGTTGAGACAAAATGTCTCTGCACACATTTGAGAAACCTTATGAACTCTCTTTCTTTCTATGCAATCAGACTAATTACACTTGTGTAGAAGTCTAATTACACCTCTGCATTAGCTGCCAGTGAAGTGTTTCTTGGGTTATTTCCGAGCAGCCTACAGTTAAACCAGCCTCATCCATTAACTGACACTCGGTGTGTGTAGTCTCACTGCTCCAATTATGTACCTTAAATCAGCCCCTGAAAATCCTGCTTGCTGCCAAAGATATCCCGGTGAAAAATGAAGGACATTGGAGGTGGCTTGAAAAATACTGCCAGCATTAAAAACAAATGCTGTTATGCAAAGCCCTGCGTTTTATTTAAATTTGTACTGCTTGAGATGCAAACAAGATTCATTTCACTACATGGTTGTGCTATCCATTTATTAACTATTCTGCATGAAATCCATTTCTAAATGATTTCACTAAAGTTCATAAACCATTTTAAAACTCAGAAACTGATGAAAAAGGAAATGATCCAGCAGTCACAAGCCTTGAACTAAAAGCCTGATGGAAATAATTTTTTTCTTAATTTAAACAGCATATGAAATTGGATTCAATCCCAAAATCATTGCATGCTCTTTTTAATTAAAACTTATGAAGGTTAGAGCAAGTGGTTATACTTTGAGAGGGAAGGAACTGAGTTTACTGCTGTAGTAGCCTATGACAACAAGTGAGGCACACAGAACTGTTTCCACATTTTTCCTTTGGTGACACTTTGATATCCAAACCCAGGCAATAACAAACACTGTGACTTCAGCTGGTATTAGCTAAGCTACCTCCTCTATTTCCAGGCATCAGTGGCTCAGTGTAAACAGGAAAAACCCCCTGCAACAGGCTGAAATTTGCTCAGTGTCATCAGCTCCCACCTCTTATAGGGGATTTCTGATACACCACCTAACAATAACACTGACAGCAACAGGATTTGCAGGGTAGATGAAGCTGCTTTGTTTTTTTTTTTACACATTTATGTATTTATAATCAATATTCTCACTCTATTCAAGCAGACTCCTGAGCAAAGCAGAGCACAAACGTTGTCACGTGCCCCAACACCCAGATCCAAGGACATGCTCACAGGAACAAGTGATCCTCCAAGCTCTTCCCAGAGCACATTCCTCACAGAGCTCAATGGGGCACTCAAACCACCACTTGTGGTAGAAGAGACACATTTGTGCCTTGCCTAGGTAAGCAGAAGAGCTGAATTGTGCCTCTGCAGATCTGTGTGTCCTGTAAATCCAAAAGGATGGCTCCAGAGCCAGCTCAGAGCACCACACGCTGCTCACACAACGCTATCCTCCCAAAGGCCTTCTGTCATCTCCATCCCTCCCTGCCATCAACTCCAGCACACCAACACACACTGTATTTCCTCAACCCAGCGTTTTTAGAACACGTTCTGCTTCTCTGTACTAACACCTCTCTTTTCTTTCCACGCTTGCCCAGCACTGCCCTGCACACCCTTGGCTCCAGGACACCAGTGCCATTTACCCCCTGTCACTGCAGCATCCATCCTTCAGCCACTGCCTCAGCCAGTGCTGCTCACCACACCAAACCTGACACCTTCAACACCTCCCCACTCTCCCATAACTCATATTTTCCAGCATGGACTCATTCACGTTGCAAAACCCAAATTATACCATCACATTATATGTCTTGGAAAAGACGTGATGCGTTTACTCCATGTGTATTTGTGCTTACAGAACAGGAGGTTGCCACAATGCTAATTCCCTCTCTCAAAGAAATTAATGGCAAGTGAAACAGCGCAATGCTCAATTTCTGTGCTGTTCACTGAGCTGCAGCTCAGGAGGAAAGGCACATCAGCCAAAAAGCAACAGAAGACTCAGCCCATGAGCCCTTTTTTAAGCAAGTATTCTGTATGCAAATCAAATCCAACTGAAGATATCACTACAATGTTAATGAAACCCTGAGCACTGAAAAAATAAGCGTCAAGGGAGCGTAAATGCACATTTTGAAACCACAGTGCGCTATTACAGAAAACGTCTTATGACTACCACAGTCACCTTTGCCCAGCAGACTTTGCATAGCACAGAAACATTTGCCATCTGCAGGATTACTGAACAGGCATGTTCTCATCGCTCTGTTAAAAAAGACTGAAGCTTTCCTCGCCTGGGTCAGTAAGACAGCTGTTAAAAATCATACCATGCTTTCAGAAACACAGAGAGAGCCTTTCAAGAGCTCGTTCCTTCAAGTAACTTTGATTCATCAGTGAACCAGCAGCTGGCTGTAGGCCAAAACCAGTGCTGCCAGTTCCCTTTTGCAGAGAACTCCATTTGTATCTGGACCTGCAAGTAGATTTAAAGATGATCTTGATCCTACATTAGCACTTCACTATATGCACCATCAATAATCCCACTGAAATTACCACCTGAAAGGTAAACAGCAGAGTAACTCCTGCAAGAATCCAACACTACACAAAAAGCTTCAATGGACAGGATTGCTGGTGCAGTGCCAGAAACAGCGGGACTCCCCTTAAACTCTTGGTTTGACTTGACATCCACCAAAGGCTCCACTTGTGTCAACTCTGGAGAGTGAAGGGTCATGCACCCGCCTAAAATGCAAAAAGAGGGCCTCTCATGAGGTACTTACAGCTGCCTCCCAACCTGGACATGCTGAATGACTGTATTTGAAACTTTCAGAGTGAATGTAATGGATAATCAAATCCCAGAAACGATACAAAATCCTTGTGTAACCTAGGACCTCTGTGATACAATTATAAGATGAAGATAATTAAAAGATCAAAGTCAGGAAGCTGATTAGGATAAAATATAGAAGACAATTGTTTGCAAACTGCTTCAGCTAATGTATTTGAGGCTTTCCAGTGACTGAATACATGACAATAATGCTCCTTCTACAGCTAGTTTTGCACCCTCCTCTGTTTCATAACCTGCTTTCTTTATAAAATGTCCTAAGCAGTGCTTTTCCACCTAACAGTGCAACTTACCTTGCAAAATCCCTCAGAGAACAAAGACCAGCATTTGATAGTTTCTTCATTCTAATGCACAAAATGATCCAAAACAAACAGCAGTAAATTTGCATTTCAGCATGACAGCAGTGATCTCAAGAGCAGCACCACAGAGCATGAACAACTAGGCTTGTTTTCAGGTTTGGACAAGTATTGTAAATCACCTCTGCAAAATGATGACTTTACAGGAACTTTGCTTTTAGGACAAAATCTCCATAAAATGTGCAACCTGGGTACCAATGCCAAGTGGGAACCTGCAAGATTCTTCCCTCTCTTCCCTGCTTGACCTCATTATCTGCTCAGAGCCCACTTAGCAGCTCAGTCTAACCACTGAAACCTCACAAATTAATAGCACTTACAAGAGTGCATGAACCATAAGTCACCTGGGGCAACCTTCCAACGAAAAGGAGCTGCCACAAAGTCTCACAGCACAGCCTGAAATGAGGTTATTCTAACAGCAAAGAAAAAACTCTCAGAAAGCTTTTTTCGATTCTTACCAGCACCAATTTAAAATAAAGTTATTCACATTAAAATTAAGTGAGAAAACGAGGCTGGTTTAGCATACTAATAGCTTCCCTGAGCTCAGTGTTTCTGTTCAATAATCAGCAGCTTTAGGAGGGTTTAAGCATCTTGTTTTAACACTGCCCTGACAGTGAGGATCCTGCCTGAGATGGTGCTTAAGCACTTGAGCTGTGTGCGACAGGTCCGTGGCAGCAAAGCTCTGCAAATCACAGCACTGCTAATCCTCCAGTGTTTGCAAATACCAGTTCAACCAGCAGGAAACCAAATCCCCAGCAGGACTGGCTATCACCAGCACTTCACATTCCACAACAAACAAGGCCCCAGAGCCAGGCCAGGGCAATAAGCAGATGCTCACCAATACAGATATCAATGGGTAAAACATCATTCCAGAAACATCTGGCTCAGTTTATGTGTAGAAAGTAACTCAGGCTGAGTTTCTTAATTGTTTTCACACTCAAGAGTGCTTAAATTTAGTGTTACATTAGCTGCTTTCTTCAATTCACTTGGCAGGGTTCTTTGGCTAAGGGATGATCATTCCCCCAAAACATGAGCTTCCTACACATGTGACAACTCCAGGACACTCCTTCCAGCTCCTGTTCCACTGGCACTGGACTACAAAGCCTCACCCAGAGTAGCTGGTGGAACACCTCTGGTGTTCATCAGACCCTTCATTCTCAAAGTGCTTGAGAAAGGAGAACCCAAGGAGCAGGAGCAGCAGGGATGAGCTACAGGCAGTCACGAGGGGAGAGAGGGTCAGGAGGGCAGAGACAGAGCAGTGTCTGCAAAGGAGGTGCAGCTCAGCATTTTTCAAAACCTTTGGTTCTGCTCGCTTTTCAATGTCCAAACCAAAATCACAGGATGGTATCTCACTGTTTCCATGTCAAACAAAGCAACCAAACATTTCCATCTCCTTTCTCTCTGCCTCCCCATCTTCATGTTGTGCTGCAGACCAAGGGACAGGAGCTGGGGTGACTCCTGAGAAGGAGTGGGAAAGTGCTGGGATTTGGAATGCTCTACCACAAGCAAAACCTGTTATTTCACTGTAAGAGGAAATTCCTAAAATTTAACTTCCTCATGAAGTTTATTTTTAATGACCAAACACTATCAAACATCATGTACACATGTACACAGCAGGAGTTCTTATTAGGAAGAAAAAAAAATCTTCTAAAAGAATCATGATCAAAATAACAAAGACTGCAGCACGAATTTTCATTTTCCTTCCTAAAGTACTACTGAAATATGAAAAACGTTCAAGCTTTTTAAAAAACAAACAAACCAGGCACTGAGAGTACATCGCATTCCTTTCCATCAGGATGGCCTCATTTCATCAGAAAATGGAAAGAGGAAAAGCACTGGAAGGAAGAGACAAAGTCTGACCTCAGCAAGAGCACAGCCTGGAGCTCAGGCTGCCCTCGCTTCCCCAGCAAGGGGCACAGACAGCAGCACATCCTGCCTGAGCTCTCAGGGATTCTACAACTTGGAACTTCTTTGAGGAGGAATCCCATGCTGTAATACCGACAAAAGAGCTGCCAAGTGTTGCTTTTTAATCTGTTTCTTTCTACAGTGAGACAAACAGTTGTTTCTCCATGCAAAAACACAAGAGTGAGGTGCAAAGATGAGAAACACCAATGGATCAGCTGTGTCTTCAGGGACTGCTTATGCAGAGGGAATTTTGTTTGTTATACTTAGAAATCACCAACATGGGGAACAATAGGAAAGAAACAGTCTGCATCACATACAGCCCCTCCTCTTGCTAATGAGACAAATTAACAAGGAGTCATTTCACAGACCTCGTTTCACAACCCATGCTGAGATTGCAAGGCAGTTCCCTGAGCTGAGCCTCCCTGCATTTGCTCACTAAACACGTACTCCAAATCACTGGATCAATCCCTCGGAATGAACCCCCTTTCACCAGGGTGTGAAGAAGGCAATGTGCTGCTTCTCCAGAGGAGAAAACCCTCTGCATGTCCCCCTCCCCAGGTGCAGACCTTCACTGTGGTGCCTGTGAGCCAAAGCACTCCCTGAACCTTTTCCAGGAAACTCCAGAGTGGGCTGAGACCAAACCCTGCCCTGGTCCAGACACATCAGCAGCCCCTGACACGGTTTGTGCCGTGTCACTCCCCTCCAGCATCACCACCTGGCACTCTCCCCCAGGCACCCCAATTAACCTTAACTGAGGGCACTGAGGGGCTAAAGCTCTGCTGGAAGGGACAGGAGCTGGGGAACAGGCTGGCACTGCCAGCTGCTGAATTTCCCCTTCGGAGGTGGACATGACTTGTGCCTTGCATGCACCAACACAGAGCATCCAGAGTTTCCCCAGAGGAAGAGTGTGGTCCTCATTCCTGAGGAGCTTCCAGCTGCAGGTGCCTTTTTACAGAAGCCCAGTGTAAGTCCCTCCATTACAAGACATTGATATCCTGGGGCTGAACTGAGCACCAAATCCCTCTGAAAACATCACTGCCACTCCTCTAAATGCACCAAACATTACTTAGAAATAAGCATTATATTATTACAATATAGGGTCTTTCCTTTTTTTTAATCTCAGTTTTCTGATTCATATTCACTACCTGGGAAGAGGAACATTCATCTGTAAATTCTATGTTAGAAGTGTGCATGAAGAAGCAGAAAGAAGCTGGAGTGGATTAAAAAGTAACTCTTACAAAGACACTTAAATTCCCCACTTTTGAGGAAACCAATTAGAAAAATCCTGCGTTCATGACATTTGAACTTGTGTTTTGTCTGCAGCACACTTCTCCATTCCTACAGCTCCTAAAAGGACACTCCTGAACGTCTGGATCCAAAAGTTGACGACAGGATGAAGTGCCAAAACAGACCAACAAACACACAGTAACTAAGAAACCAAATACTATTAGGAGCATATGTATTATGTAAATACTTCCTGTACAATCCACATTTTGCTCAAGTACATCTTGCCAAGCACACAACACACTCTAACAGGCAAGATGACATTTAAGTTTCAGAGATAACAGCTCTGTACACTGAACAGTGGTATTTCACATAGCTTAAAACCACCATTTTTTGCTGTAAATAGAGACAGGCATCACACTGTCGATTCAATGCATTGTTTGAATTGGGCACCAAACCCCCATTTCTGAATTCACTGGTATTTTGGATGACAAGACCTAGCTCTGTATTTCTTCTGAAAACAGGCCAAATGATTGCTGTGCACCTGAAACATCCAAATTTACTAAGAAATCCACCCAGAGCGCCGGCAGGAGCGTTACATGGTAATTCAATGGTACTGGGAGAAAGGAATGAATAATTCACTGGGTTTAGACAGTCAAAACTTACCACTTCTGGTGAACTTTACCTCTGAGATTTTAGATTCATTCAAACCCAAACCACAGCTCAGCAGGTGCAAATTCATAAAAGCACAGAGTTTGCATGACTCGCTTCTAACTGAAACTACCATCTTTTTGCAAAGCAGCAGCTGTGGCAAGCGCTCCAAGAGAATAAATATTTATTCCTCCTTAAATAAAGCTGCCTTCCCACCCACGAGTGCAGGCAGAACAATCAAAGGCTTCTCAAGGACAATTATAGGAAAAACTCCTGCCTGCCAAAATCAACCAGTGCCAGCACAGTGAAACCTGGGACACTTGCTGCACAGCTCCTTTGACAAAAAAGGCTTCCGCTACAAATCCCAGAGGATTTTAAGCTTGTTTCATAGCCACAAGGATTATTTCCCTCCTTTCCTGGCCAGCTCTTCTTTCAGAATTCATCAATATCACTCCTTGCTGCTATGTACCATCAACATGATGCATCATACAGCAGCTTCTCTTTCCCAAGGGGCACAAACAGCACACCAGTACTAACCGTATTTTTAAGATCAGTTTAGCTATTTGCTCTGATTTCTGCTATTTTTATATTCTCTGACTATTCATCTTCTAAAACAGTCTTTTGTGATGACAAATAACAAGATAGATCAATTCCTTTTTGCTCCAGATGTTAAGATAAATTACTTTAGATAAGAAACAGCCCTTCTCACTGAAATTGCTAAAGAAGCTCAGAACAGAGTACTAACAGCTGAAACCTTGTACACTTAGGTTGATGATTTAATTGGATTTTTATTGTTCTTTTTTGATTTTTTTAAATTGGATTTTTATCGTTTGTTGATTTTTCTTGCTTGTGCTTCTGTGCACTCACAGATTGGAAGAACAACACTCAGCTGGAGAAGGCAAGCAGCTGAACTTGCAGCAGGGATCTAACTGGTGAGAGCTTTATTTTTGCAAACAAATAGTTCATTTCACGACAGGTTTGAACCGCAGGACATGCATGTAGGTGGAGCCTTCACTCTTCCTAAGTGTGAAAGATGTCCAGGCTGCCTGCAGCTTTGCAAGGGCAGAGAACCCCATGAAACCTGCAGGAAATGTCCCAGCTCTCAGCTCCTGACTCACTTCATGGACCCTCACAGCAATGTCCTCCCCAAGCCCCTTGGAGCCACCTCTGTACAGTCCCATGGAGGAGCTGATGGGAGATGCAGAAGAACCCCTGGGCTGAGCAGCAGGGAGCACGTGAATATTCCTGCTGGGGCCACCAAGCCACCAGCAGGCTCAGACAGGGACAGGGGAGAGCCCAGAAGAACAAGAGCTCCCTGCAGGGCTGTGTAGTTTGGCACGGACGTGTTTCATCAATGCTGCTCACGTAAAACAAATAAGAATTAAATCAGGGCTACTGAAGGCTCCTTCCCAGCTCCATCCCATTTTATCACTTATTTATTTGCCAAGGGTGATGTTATCTGCACAGCATTCGCATCCAGATTCTTATCCCTCACGTGGCAGTACTGCAAATGCAAATTCCTGTTTTCTGTTCACAAGGAGCAGAGCAGTGACTGAGCAACCACACACACGTGATGTCAAGCCCTAATGAAATCACAGACTGCACCAATACCCTGTGACATGTTCAGACTGCAATCCCAACAGGGCATGTAATGGCAAAGGCAACTGCTGAGAGCATCCTGGATCACATCCAGCCTCTTCCCCAGCAAAAGAGGGTAATTAGGCTTTCGGGCATGGTCTGGAAACGCTCCCTCATGCAGGCTTTTCCCAGCAGAGGGCACTTTTGATTCACAGACCACTTCGGAAGCTGCTTTTTGTTCTTCTCCATCGCCATCTCGGAGAGCTGAAGCAGAGGTGGTGCTGTCTGCTTAAAAATAAAGACATCGTTGCTTTAGCTCCACTTTCCTGCCTCCCTCTCCCCTCCAACAAGTTTTATTAAGTTCTCATCTTTAATTCATGCCTGCAGCAGAGCTGATGTCACTTTTTTTTTGCTATTAAAAAAGGATCCACAAAGCACAAGCCAAGCTTGCACTGGTATCTCACCTACTTTCCTTCTCTGTTTTTATTTTCTCTTCCAGTGATTTGTTAACATTCATTATCCTCAAAAACTGAAAAGGTATTCCAACAGAAACACAACTATAGCACTAGCAAAAGGAAAGCAAACAAATCACCTATTAGATTACATGCTCTGTCCCCTGCAGAGGCAGGACACGACCCACCAGAGACATCTCACAAATTAAACCCTCCAGTTGTCTGCAGGAAATTGCAGGGTGTTAGGGACCAGTGAAATAAACAGCTTAGCAACCACTAAGGTGAATTCCCCTTTGGGAAACTGTCGTTTCACAGTGGATGCAAAGTGAGAATGAGGGAGGATGTGTGATAAGACAGTGCGTGGGGAAGAAATTTCCAGCAAAAGCCTTGAGAGCTGAAATGTTTTCAACAATAAAAAGCACTAACAACAACAACAAGAATGTCTGAGTCAACCAACACACATCTGTTCTAAGGTACAACACTGGGACAACCAATCACTGCAGTTTTGCCACAATTCTGCTCCATTTGCATACAGCTGGGATGTGGGGTGGAGGTTGGCAGCATCGTGTCGCTGACTAAGGCCAGACAGTCTTAGGACTGTAAAGCTGCCAGGAGTGCTGTCCTGGGGTTTTCTGTCATGAAATCCTGTGCCTGTGCCTACCAGGGCACTGCTCTGGAGACTAACACCTCAGCAGAGTGCACCAGCAGGGACTGGAAGCCAGCAGCCTCCCCACCTGCCATCCCAGCCTCCAAAATCAGCCCTGAGGAACCCGTGGGCAACAGAACCTTCGTGGAGGCGATCAGTGCCATGCTGCAGATGAAGAGAAGCCCATCCAGTAGTAAGCAGCCCAAGTGAATGAGCCATTTCCTCTACAATTTATGTAATTTAGAATCACTCTGGTTCCTCCTGGCTCATGGATGAAGAGTTTTGTTTTTCCAGAAGTCAGAGCAGCGGGTGGTGTGGTCATGTTGTGTAAGATAATACAAAGAGCAGAACAATTACTGCCAAAGGAAAAGACACTGTATCACAGGCTTTGTGTTTTTTATTGTGTTTCATTGAGCAGGACTTCTTGCAGAAACACTTGTTTGTTTGTGTCATGTTTTACTGGAACATACGTTATTACCAACCATCTTCCCAACCCAGGAGAAGCTGTCATAAACATGCTTAAATAAAGAGCAAGAGAGCAACTGAAGATCAAAGGGATTGTGTAATATTTGTGTAATACTAGACTGGGGAGGAGGGTATGTAAAACTCAAACCCCAAAACCCAGAGACTGTTGCTTTTGAAGCACCAAAGAATGAACCCCAAATACGTCAATAGCTGTACTGATGTCAATAGGGCTAAGCCACAGTAATTCCCCAAATATTTTATTCACCTGCTGCAGGGAAGTGACACATCATTCAGCCTCTCCAGGGCAGTGGACAGAACTGTACAAGGCAGCTACTAAGTACAATGTTAAGTGTTGAAGTGTGGGCTCCAGAATAAAAAATTCAAAAAATTCAAAACCAGGCCCTTTCCTTGGTTCAACATTTTGTCTTCAGGTCTTGTAAAAGGGTATTTAATTACATGATTCTGTATTATCTTTTCTATTATTTTATAGAAACTGTAACTGTTGGTAACAGACACTTGAACTTACACCACACATAAATCCCATTCTGTGTAAAGCCCAGCACCAAAATGTCCCCCCAACACGAGCATCAGTTTGCAGATCCCTAACAATTTTGGGAAAAGAGGATATTTCCCTGTTGGCTGTTAATCAGTAGCAGGGCTGAACATATATTCAGTAGCAATCATCTTAAGAAAAATACATGAAATCTGCAATGAAGTGGTGTTTGGCTGGCTTCCAAATCCTACACAGTCCACAGGCACCTTTTCTGCTGCTTTCAGCATGCTCTGAACCACACAGCACCATGGGCTGTACAGTTGTCCTTATAAAAACCAACCAGAAAATCCTCACAGCTACCAAATTCACTTCACACACAACACACACTATGAGTATCTAAGCTGTGGCCTCCAACAAACCATATGGTGTCCATACCTGAATTATGGAATTCAGGCCAATGAGGTAACAAGGAACAAACTGGTCCCAAGACTCATGGCAATAGGATAGGTATTTCAATACAGACATATCTGTCACCTACAAACAGCTCTGTCATCACCACTGAGGGCACAATACTGGCACTATGGCCAGAAGGAATTTTTATCACACTACAGGCTTCTGGAGTAATAATAACAACAAATTTTGTGCAAGAACAGTAAGCAGTTCTTACTTTCTGACACAATCTTTTTCCCCAAGCCCAATGCTCCTGCTTTGTGCTCCTTTTCCCTGAAATTGTGGCTTATCCCACCAGCTGGCCCGTGGTGCAGATTGCTCATAAGGAAAAACTCATCTGACTCTCAGCTCCTCCAGGACTGCAGCAGCAGCCCAAAGACTTCAGCTGCTTCCACCTACCAGCAGCTTCCCCAGCAAAGGCAGAATGAAGGGATTGTTTGCATCTCTCCACAGCCCTGAAAAGCTCTGTGCCACCACTGAGCTTTTGCTGAACAGACACAGTGCCAGGAAGTCAGTGCCTGTGAGCTCCTGCTTGTTTTCAGGCCTGGCAGTGATGGATTACGTACAGCCACAAGTTGGGCACAAACCAGCTGTCTATCTGTCTTTTCCAAACATCTTGCTCCAGTTTCTGTATTATAGAGGTGCCAATGCCTTGTTTCAGGATGCCTACTGCATAAAGAGCACATATTTCTCTGAATATTTTACTGTCACACAGAGGGACTGGACTGTTTTGGGTTTTTTTAATGCTCCTTCCCCAGCACATTCCCCACAATAAAAGCCTCTCTGTTCCCAGAGGCCTGAAGCTGAAATGACAAACTGCACTACAGCTTTTCTCTGCTCAGAAGCCCATAGGCAGACCCTGCTGCCACACAAGAAACCTGTGCCCCACACAGCCCAACCCTCCTGCCAGGGCAGTGTCTGCAACAGCAGCACCTCATGGCCCTGCTGTGTTTCCATCATGGACTAGAAGGGAGAAAAAGGAGAAACACAGCCAGCACACACCTCCTGGCCCTCCACACAGACACTAAAGGGCAAAGCACTGCAACAGCTTTACAAAGAGTCTGAACCTGCCCTGTCCAAGACTGTATATAATCCTTTGTGGCAATGTACACAGGCTCTACGTGTACCAGCACGCACACAAGTCTCTGTGGGATTCACTCAAAGGACGTCTGGGAGAGAGGGCTATAAACAGCATCTAACTTGGGAGGGGGAAACAAAAATCACTGCTTATTGAATTTAGGTTATCAACCACCAGGATTAAGCACTGCAGGCACTTGGAAAACCCTTCCAGTTTTGTGGGAAAAGCTGCGGTAACCACCGAGCTGTCCTGCAAAATCAGAACAATTCCCAGGGAACAGCCTGGATCTGGCTGCAGCACTGCCTACATAGCAAAAGCAAAACCAAAACACAGATGAAAGATGTTTTCCCTCTTCTCTCCCTGAAGGGAAAAAAAAAAATCTCAAAAACATCCTTCTTAGGTTGAAAAGGAGATCACAGGGAGGAAAACATGTAGGAGTCCAGATGAATGACAGAGCTGTAGACCAGGCACTGCAGCATCTGCTCCAGCTACACACAGTTGTTTAAGAAAAGCATTATGAATTTTTTCCCTCTCCTTAGATGTCTTGCCTGGATGCTTTAAAGCAGCCTCAGAGGAATGTGCTCTTGGGTCTGAATCCCGTAGGAAATTATCCTTTGTGGTGGATGGTCTCCCCTTGGGGCCTGTCTGTGTGTTTTGCTTTCATGTAATCCTCCCACCTTGGTTTTCTAATGTAATGCTATCCACATTATTATAGCTCTTTGATACTCTCAAATGGTACTTACTCAGGCTGTCATACTTTCAGCTCTCCCAGACTAAGTCTGACTAGCTTGGATGGCCTGTGGCTCATGCCATAAATATTAAGTCACCAAAAGACACCATGGAGTGTTTGTGTGCCAGAGGCAGACATCACGAACAGGAGAGCCTGGGTCATTTGCTCCTTCCAAGTGGGATGTGCTCTACAGGAACAACAGAAACCTCACATAAAAGCACCACTCTCTTTAGGGTTACTGACTAGCTTTTTGTCCCAGTTCCCTTTTCTTTCTACAACTTCTGCTCCAAGAAAGTTCAGCAGATTATATGCAATTTTTTAAGATAGCTCCTGCATTTTAGCTCAATTTTACCTACAGCCCAGCACGTTCAGCACCCTGACCTGCAGACAGGACTCCCTCTACACTGCCTACCACTGAAACTTTCTCAGAAGGCACAAATCTTCACTGCCACCACTGCTCTCATTTGCACAGAGCAGGGGTTTGTGGTTTCCTTTCCAGTTCCTCTGCATCACCCAACCTCAGCGCTCGGTTTGCATCGCCTCTGTTGCCTCCCCGATGCACCACGGGAATTTAACCATACAGCAAGCCTCCACTTGGAGCCTTCTCTTTTCTTCACTCTGGCATGAATTTACACCCTGACAAGTTGGATCTTTAATATCCCTCCCACACACACGCAGAGAGACAACTTGAGTGCCTCCCCCGCTCACAGAGCGGATACCCTTAAACACATGAATCAACGTTTACCCGCAGCTTTCCTACAGTGCTATCTAACTACCAGCAGTTATCGCCCATGTGTACGAACAAACTCAAATACCACTGCATGGCTGACTGCTCTCCTGTGGTTTCGCTCCTCACAGTTCTCTCCACTCGTAATGCAGGCTCAGAAATGGGAGGAAATGCAGCCCCCCAGAGCAGCTGAGAGCGGAGGGCCCGGAGTCTGCTCCTAACCCTGCCCTGTTTGCCTGCTGGATTTCACCCACGGTGAACCCAGCCCTCAGCACGAGCCTGGCCTTCAGCTTTCCCACCTGCAACACTGCAATAGTAACTCTTCTGCAGAAGACTAAGAAACTCATGGCAAAAGGCAAATTTTGCAGCTGCTTGGTTATCACCGACAATTATGTTCTGCACTCAAGCTTCAAGGTTTTCAAAAAATGAAGGACAGTATTTCACAAACACAAGGCTGATACACTTCATGGCACATATGAAGAGGTGACAGTAACCATGCTCATTAATGGCATTTACCCTTAAATTTTGAAGGCTTCTTTGAGGAAGAAACTCAGTCTTGGTGAAAAAAAACCCTCTGATCACATCCCAATTAAGTTGGTCCACTGCTATATAAGCTTCACTGTTACAGATAACATGAATTTCTGTCCTGAATTGTTCTAGCATGAAAAGATGCAGAGAAGAAATACCAGGCCCCTGCATCACTGCCCACCCTGCCACCTCCCTCATTTATTATATTTTAGAATACATAATATATTCTCATTATATTATTTACATTATTATTTTAATTAAATAATAGAATAACCCAGAGCAATAGGGGTTAAGCAAAACCTTTTTTGTTTTTCCCTCTCTCCCTTCCCTAAGGAGGGCTGATACAAGGGAGGAATGGCTCAATTCCCTTTACAAGACCTGTCCTGAGCTGCTCCAGCCTCGAGGTGTGGCAGCCATCCTCGGGCCATTTCACCAGAGCAGGGCTCCAAGAATGGCAGCACAGCAATTCTGCTTTGTCTTACTGTCAACTCTTGAAAAGCAGCAAAGTGGGAAGGTTTTGCTTCATTCTCCACTGCGCAGCAATAAATTGACACAGCACAGCTGCAGTCTGCTCAAGCTGAAGGAAGGAAGAAAACAATTTGGGGCTCACATCTGTGCAGCAACTATTAAGAGAAGCCACTCATCTCTGTTCCACCAAAGAACTGACCCAGCTATGCAGTTCACTTCTGCTGATGACATTAGGTTTAGGAAATGCTCAGCATGTTTATTTTGCAAACAGCATTTTGCTTGGAAATTACAAAAGAATCAGAAGTGCCACTTGCTGTTAGACAACATTATAATGCAAAATGAAGCACAACCATTGTGACAGGAGAACACAGTCATTAACTCAAGAGAGTTGGCAGTCTTGTAATATTTAGTAGATTTTTCTCACATTCAACACCCTGGAGTCTTGGGATCTGAAAATCTAAATTTTCTTCCTTTCATAAAGCCTTTTAAGCAGTGCTCATAACTGCAGGATTTTAAAGTTATGTACCTAAATAGCAAGTACACAGATTTAAATATTTTATCCTGAAGTATCATCTATTTTGAGGATAATATTATGATTCTGAACGTCAGGTTTAACCCAAAACAATCAGCATACAGGACTTCCTTATCTCTAGATCAAAATCCAAATCTTCCATTGGTTCATCTTTTTAAGACAGTTTATGACTGTTTACAAAACAAAGACACAGGAATTCTCAAAGCCATGGGCCTAACTTTCATTTTTGTAAGGGCTGCACCACTGTGATGACATGCAAACAGTTGTGGTTGATGTTAGAATAATGCAGAAATCACAATCAACCAATTCTTACATGATAAAATGGTCTTTTTAACTTTTTAAATCCATCTCTGATCTGAAAACACCTCTGCACTTTGAGGATATTCACAAGGGGTTTGTCTGTGTTACTGTAAAAGTACCCAGCAGTATTCTTGAAAAACTTCCTGTCTGAAAAACGTGTTTTCCAGATAGGGCCCCTGAGAAGAACACCAAGGATCTATGCAAAATCTGGTACTTCTGTAAGAAGGCAAACAGGACATGTCAAGTGGCAAAGGAACAAATGGAGATGGTCACATCCTTTGAGGTGCACCAGCAAAAACCACTGAAAGCAACCCAAGATTGGCAATCACTTCACTGTCCTCATGCACCACTTATCCTAAGAACCAACAGCTCAAGAAAAGTCAAAGAAAAAAAAACAAACAACCAAACAAAACAAAGATAAACAATCCAAGAGTTACTACCTTGCACTATGTTTGGAGAGCTCACCCTTCCCAGTGAAATCCTGGGTTTATGCAGCATATGGAATATCCTCCGGGCCAGGCCACTGATGGGAAACATCAGCAAGCTGCCAGGACTGAGACGAATGAAAACTTAATGACAAATGGGGAAAAATTCCAGAATACTGACTCTGGTTTCCTTCTGCCTTGCCCAGTTTGCCTGCACAGTGATAGTGCCACAGTCCTGCCAGTGCTGCTCACACCAATTAGACCTGCACAGCTAAAGTGGAACGTATTAAGGTTAAGAAAAAAAAATTACCCTCTGAACCCACTAGTACATATCCAGAGGAACTATTCATTTAAACTTCAACTTAAATACGTATTTATCTTTGTGCTCTGAAGTCCAATATACCTCATTTTCAATTTAACCTCTCCTCTTTTATGCTTTGTAGAAGTTGTACAAGATCATTTATGCAGAGACTTAATATTTATAAAAAATTCAAGCAACTGGAAGAGCCAACATTTCAAAGGGTCAGCAATCAATGCACACAACCCCCACTGCCCTTCCAGCCGGAGAGATCCAGACACAAACTGCCAAGGGCATGTTAGGAGTTCTGGATTTCACATCCCTGGCATGGCAGGGGGAGGGAGAGCTGCAAAGAGGGGAACACAGGTCAGACCCTCGGGCAATGTAAACTGTAAAAATAATTCCTCTGACTGCAACCAGCTCACAGTCAGTCTCCAGCACTCACTGGAGTCACTGGGGCAGCCTGCAAGGCAAAGCAGTTCTCAGGAGGAGAAGGCAGACAGGAAGCCGTGGTGGGGAAATTTGGCATTCCAAGCTCAGAACTGGGCTGGAGATCTGCCCTGGAGCTCCATCTCAAAGTGCTTATCTGTGCCACATACTTCCCTTCCCAAGAGGTACTGCTCACCAGAGAGCACAAACCAGCACGTGTCAGGCTGATGGACCTATCCCTCATACATTTATTATTTTAGGAGCAAATCTGGGGTCCATCATCCAGAGATATCTTCCAAGCACAGACAAAAAAGCCTAAAATTCTTGCAGGCTGCATTCAGCCCATGGGAGCAGCTGTAAAGTCACCACCTCTCCTCTGCTAAGCAGCACCAAGTCATTCAAAGCAAAAGGCCAGTGTGAAATCCCCACACAAACCTAACAAGGTACTCTCAAAACCTTCATTTTTCCAAGCTTTATTTTATAGGACTTTGACAGGGTCCAGAGACTGCCATCTGTGCCCTTCATCCACCATTCACACCACTGACATGCAGATTTAACAGATTTATACCAGGGGTGTTCTGAAGAGAGTCCCAAAGTCCAAATTCTATTCCTAGCACATGGAAGGTTAGAGTGGTTCCATTTATAGGCTATCCCTTTCTCAGCAATACAGGAATATGTAATGGTACAAAATGTCAGCCTACAACTCCTGTGTGTAACAGCAAGGTGTTATGCCTGGCTTTAGACACAGAACAGTTGGGAGTAAAGTACTTTAAACATATGTTGAAGGTCATATGTGGATCTAGAGATGACCCATACGCCTTCTGCACCTCACTCAAAAAACCACCTTTCTTCTTGCTATGATTAAGGGGATTTTCATGCAGTGTAAATTAGGATGAAGTATTTCTTTCCACTGGAAAGAACCCCAAACTACAGGTACACAAAAACATCAACTTTTAATCATTTCAAGAAGCCTTGTTTAGAGGTAATATTGTAGCCACTTACTTAGAGTAGTAAGACACAGTATAAATATGCACTAGAACAAAATTACTTAAGGAGGAAAACAGCACATGAAATTCAGAGTGCCTGCCTCAGAATTAAAGATAAAACCATTTCAACTTGACAAACAATACTAGAATTGTACTTCAGTAGAAGCTTTCTTAATTTCTTTGCATCCTCTCCTTCATTCCTTCTCCTTCCTATCCCACCCCAAGTATCTTTTCTTTGTTGATATCCCCAGAGAGTTGTAAACTCTTGGTGAAAGGCCAACAAAAAATCGGGAGCAAGAACAATGTGAGATTTTTAATACAAATTGCAAATATTAATATGCAACAGCATTTCTTTTTCTTGCCTGGATTTACACTGAGTAAAAATCCATTCCCTTTCCTGAAGGGAGCAGAGCAGGCTCTCAGTGTCATACGTGACAGCAATCATGAGTTAATAAAAGACAGTAAGTTTACAAAGCTTACACGCAGTCCTTGATCCTAAAGCTCTTTTCCAATGTGAGTGGTTCTAGAAATAAAGAAAAATTAAAGCAATATGCCCACCTTGAGCAAGTGCCTGCCCCAAAACCACCCCTGCCAGGGCAGCAGCTCCTATGCTGCAGAGCAGTGTCACAGCTGTGGGCAGCACACTCGTAGCCCAGAGCTTACTGAAGCTTTGCAGATGGGAGATAAGCAATACTTTATATTTCACTCAGATGTAGATTAGGAGCCAGGGAAAAGAAAGCTTAAGAGGTGAATGGCTTCTTTTGGCATTAGCTGAAATCTCTGTATAGTCTCCAAAGAAAGCCGACAGCGAGGTCAAGCCACAGTATGGGAATTCTATAGTCAATAAAAAGCCCTGTTTTTTAAGCCCTGAGTCAGAAAAATTCAATGTGGATGACCACTTATTGAAAGGGTCATCATCCAACAGAGAGAAAATTGCTAGAGCAACAAAGAGCCCAGAAGTATTGCTCAGTTTATAGAAACCACAGAGAAGGACAAATTCTAAATCCGTCTCCTCCTAGTATTAATCTAGTTTGCCTCTAAGGATCAATTTATCCAGTAGAAATCACATTGTGATGGTGCAACCAAGTTCCATCTCCAAAATCTGAACTAGAACTATAAAAAAAAACTGGTTTATGACTGCATGCTGACATTTACATATTTATTTAGCACTGAAAGCACAGCACTGCACTGACAATCAACAAGAGGGCTTCTTGAGGAGGGCTTCAAGAGGACAGAGAGGGCTTCTTGTCCCTAGATGTTTTTTTTTCAATTTTCCTCCATGAAGCAACTTTACTTTTGCTATTCTCCAGGTGACTGCACTGTGTTGGCATTCTCAGGATGTTTACAGAATCAGAGCTGAGGAAGACCCTTTACAGATCTCCCAAGGCCCTGAGGATTCCCCCCTCTCAGGGAGGAGTTTCACTGCACCCATGAGGCTGCAGTGCCAGAGCAACATCCATCCCAACACAGCACTAACCTTGCCCAGGCACTCTCCCACCAAGAACATCAAAGCAATGCCTGGACAGGCTCCTCCTCATGGATCCTGTAGCAGGACTTCCCATGCATCAAAGACTAGCTGTGAAACAATGCCAGCTCAACGAGTCTTGTAGCAGAATGTCCCATTGTAGTGAAATAAAAACCTCTTGTACCTGAAGGCAGAGATCCCTCCCTTACAAGAACAGCTTTCTGCAACTGCCCCCCTTTCTGATTCTCATTCACAAACCAGTTATATCCTTCACTTGCTCACACTCGTGCTCCCAAAGCAAGGAATTTGCTTTGCTAATTAGCACCATTAGGGAAGTTGGGGAACATGAAGCACAGATTAAAAAATTGTTCAGGCTGGGTTCTTAGCACTTCACCCTTGTGATATATCTGTGTTGTAAGCACTGCACTGAACAGCACTTGACTCAGCCTCAGTTTGCAGCAGAGAGAAATTAATTGCAATCTAATAGGATTCAAATTGGTACAAGGGATGCCATCATTACAGGACAAGACAGAGTAAAACCACAGCACATTAGCAGCCAGCAAACGGCTTCGGTCAATGCAGTGGAACAGGCAACACCATGCCTCAGACATGATGAATTGATACCTCAATAATTGTAATTTATTAGTCGGTGCTGCTGAACTAGCACACGAACCAGGTGTGAGTGGGCTGAACCCACGCTGGGTTTGTGGAAGGAGCAACGTCGCTTCTGGAAGGTCTAACCTGAAATAATCTTACACTGAAGTGAAGATGTGTCACAGCTTAATTCAAGCAGCAGTTATGTGTACTGAAGGATGAAAGCGTAAATCAGCAGCAGAAGGCTCCTGGTATCAAATGTCAGTAGGGCTGCTCCCTTGCTCTGCAACCTCTGACGAGTCACTTGAACCTCTGGAGCTTCAATGAAGGCAGGTACAGCAGCGGGTCAGGAGCAAGATTCCCACCACAGGCCACATCCATCCTCTGTGCTCAGACCTGAGGTAAACTGCAGTCCCTTCCTTGCTGTATTTAAAACTGACACTGGAGTTAGTACATGAGACTGGCCCGTGGATATTTAAAGTCATGTGTGACAAACAGGCTTTATGTAATGAATTATGGTTAAGCTGCAAGAGCAAACCTGACAGACATGCACATGCATTCACATCCACACAAAGCCCAACTGTCCCACTTCCACATGAGCAGCTCCCAGGGAACATCCACAAAGCAAAGCAAGGGTTGGGTTGTGACATGGATGACTGCACCCACAGTGATTTCCTTCCAGGTAGGAGAGCCCAAGGCAGCTGAGGTTAACAAGCTGGGATCCCCATGGGCCTGCATTGCTGCTCCTCCTCTCTGCTGAAGCCTGTGCCACTGAATAGTCGTAACTTGTTGCTAAATGAGGCAATCATTCCCATGCCTAGGAATGCCACGCTCCCCATGGATTTTGCTGGGCAGGCAGAATTTCAAGAATTTGGAATATTTTCCAGCTAGTTTCAGCAAACAGAATGTAAGCCACCAACACCGGAGGTGCCAACACAACCCACCGGCAGCTGCTATTTCCCTCCCATCTTCTGTTAGGGAAAATCTTTTGGATGCCAAACCCCCTGAAGCACAGATCTGCCACCCTCACACCAGTTATACCCTGACAACTCCTTCTGCCACTTCCTACCTGAGGTCAGTGAGGAAAGCCAAGGGCCCCTGCACTCACTGCAGGAGGACCAGAGGACCACATGAGAAGTGGAGGTCTGGGTTTCTGAGCTAAGGGCAGCACACAAACAAATGCCACTTCTGGGAAGAATAAAAGAAATTAATTAACACTGTGTTGCAGATTTTTTTCTTGGCAAGCCTGTTTGGCTCACTGAAATCAGCTTTATGTACATTTCATACTCTAAGCTCATAATCAAGTGGGGCTATTTCAGAGCAGCAGATACCTGAGCCCTATTTCAGGCTTCCTTAACTGGATCCATTCCTTCCTAAAGCTACCAAGAAGCCAGTTACCAAAGACAGAAAACCACAAAATTACACATTCAGTACTTCTAACCAGCTCTTCACCCTAGAAGACTTTTAGAGGGTATATAATTAAGAAAAAGAAAATGGTTGGGCTTAAAAACTGGCTCAGCGAGTTTGCTATCAAGATCCTTGCCTGGGTTTGTACTGTGGAAACACCCTCAGTACTCACACCTAGTTCTCAATCATGAGATGATGATTAATACCAGAATTAGATCATCCCCAGCAATTGCCAGAGCTTTCTGCAAGGTTCCTGCTGGATTAAATCACTGAATGGTGCTCAGCACCTCTAAGCAAACCCTTGAAACCTGGCATCCATCCTGGGCACCTGACCTGGCACATTCAGCTGGCAGAAATACTGACTGGGATGGAGTCACTTCTCTCATGTCCTCCATCTGAACCAGCTCGTTGTGCTCTGAGTCAGCTCTGAGCTGATGTGCCAGTGCTGTTTCCAAATCCAGACAAGTCTATGGATGATGAGGCTGCACAGCTTAAGGCTGGTGCCTTCAATCTTGCAAGACCCAGACTCCTACAGCAATGACCTCCTCTCTTCCTTCTTTAGGTTGAAAAAATAGTTTTTTATTTTCCTGTATGGTAATGAACTAATCACCATGTCCCCTGCTACTTTTCTTCTGTGTATTACCAACATTTTAAAAATGAAGCAAAAATTATTTTCTCCCCGTTACAGATAAGCAGCCACACAAAGGATGGCTATGCAATTAATCCTCTTGCCCAATGATCTAGTAGCACAAATGGTAGCAGAAATCCTTTAAACTCAACAACTTTACCAACTAGCACTACTGGCAAGAATATGTTCTCTCCTCCTCTCCCTGACAGTTATTTTTTTGAGGAGAGCAAAGGTAAGGGATTTTAAAATTACGTGTCTCCAGTGTCTGGAAACATAAAAAAAACCCAACTCAGATAGCAAGTACCATCATGCTAGAGATCAAGATTCTTATTCAATATAGAAATAAAAATACCACACGCAAGTTAATTCCTTAGAGAGTGACTACTAGGTGAAAGACACTACCTGACAGTGAAAAAGATTGTATCACTTGCTTAATTTTTATTTTAACATAGTTCAGCACTGGAAATGGCTTATTTTTTTTTGATAGGTAGAAAGAAAAGATTGACTTCTACTGATTACATCCTAATTCTGACAGAACAAGCTCCAAGTCAGCAAGAGTGTCAATACTTAAATAGGAATTAACTGAGGGCTCCCATTTGTGTAGTTGTATTAACAGCCTTTGCTGCAGGAAGCAAGTGAAAAAGCCCTCCAGCTTTTCAGCAGGTTTAGCAGCTCCACCTCAGGCCATTAGAGCACATCTCCACAGGTCTGTGAACCTGATCAATGCCGGCCACGTGCTGCTGAGAGCTGCAGAAATCCTCTCCTCTGCCACAGCCTGCAAGCAAATACAGCTGAAGCAGGAGAAATTCCTGTTATTGCCTGTGCAAGTTACAGACATTCTGCCAAAATGAATAAATAATAACCATTAGGAGAACGGGCATGTGATGCCACACAAGGAAGCCTCTGGAATGATCAGAAATCCTATTTTGAGTCTCATTAATGGAGCACAACAAGCATCTTAAAAACAGCTTGTGCATTTTACATGCCTGGCTCTATCAAAGTAGAAGAAAGACATTTATTCCAGGGAAAAGTATCAGAACATGAAACAGGAAATCAGAATAAACTTGGTATGTGGGATTTGTGTAAATGCTAAGTGAACAAGGAGCACATTGCACCAAGCACTGGGATTTAGGCTCTCAACTGACTAACTCCTTATGGGAGCAATTTCAGCCCCATCCAACTGGCCTTGGACACTTCCAGGGATAGGGCAGCCTCAGCTTCTCCGGGCAGGGCCTCACCACCCTCACAGGGAAGAAACTCCCAACACAGTTTATCCTCTTCTGTATTTTTTTTATTCATAGGAAGAACACATACACCTGTTCAGACTTCACAAGCACCAAGTTTCAAGCCACTCTCATAGAAGAAAATCATTTGTGATGACCAGTTATCATGGAACTGTAAATAAATTCCTATTCTTCAAGTACAGTGGCAGGTCAGTAAATGCTGAGATCCAGAGTGGTGATAATTGTGTAACTGAAGAAAAGTTAAGAAAAAAAAATACAATTCAAGCAGCTAGGACTCAAAAGCTGCAGGAATGAAAATGGGATTTTGAAATCATCTTTACTAAGCTATGTGACAGTTGGATGAACATAAAGCACTATAAAGACAGCCAATTCCTGAAAAATATTATTTCCCTTCTACTTGGGTCAGTAGAACCCCTGTTAACTACTAAAATATCTGCTTTTGGCTCATGCCTTTGCAGTGACCCAAGGTTTTCAGACAACAATGCAGTTCCTACTAAACAATACACACACAAAAAACCCCCAAAAAACCCCAAAAAACCCCACCAACACCAACAAAATCCCACCACAAAATATACTACTGGTTTGGTTTTTTTCTCTGGGACAATGCAGACTTTATTACATCTGCTATTACAACGTGCCTATAACAATGTTCTCTAACAAGCAGCCCTAAGGTCAAATATGTTCCTTGATCCATTTACTAGAGGTCCCTGGTGCTGCTGCTGTGGGTAGCCTGTCTGGGGAGAAAAAATAATCCCTTTATTCCTTTGCTTCGCTATAAAGAAAAAAATAAAAAAAAGCTGTCACAAAGACATTTTTCTTCTCTCTCTGCTCTTGACAAGTCAGGTAAACAGGGAGGGAATACCCAGCTGCAAAGGACTGTAAGAGACCAGCATTTGTAGAGGCATATAAAACCACGTTTATTTACTGAGCTACTCAAGGCAGCAGGATGATCCAGAACAAGGCTAAGGGGATTGGGAAGATGTCTTAGCAAAACACCTGCAGGACTTTGCATGGGGACAAATAAAATCACTCTGGGTGTGAGAGTCCTGTGGTCATCTTAGTACAGGAATTTAGCAGTTCAGTACATGACTACAGTCAAATAACTCTGACAAGCAGTAGCACTAATTCACAGTGCTCTGAGCAGCACAGTCATCACATTAACACTCTCCTAGTTTTGTCAGTAAAGCTGTGACTGCTGGTCTGGTTTTGCTCAACACACCAGCACCAACCAATAAGTAATAGCCCTACCCAGAAGAGCAGATTTGACACTGGCAAACTTGCTACAGAAATCACTTCAGGCTTGCATAGAGCAGCAGGAAAGGAGTTAATCTCACTGGCCCCAATGTTGAGTGCCACTCTTACTCATGCCTGACTGCACGACTTCTGTGTCATATGTTGTGATTTATTTATTTATTTTCACTCTGTGTCAGGGTTTTAGTCACACGGGAACCATCCCATTCAGCCCCCCACCTTGGAGAGAGCCTGCAGCTCCACGTGCCTCTGGTTATTTGTGGGTGATTCAGGGGATTGTCTTTGCTCGTTCCCTATGGCTGATTCCCACCCCTTCTGAACAAACATGTTAATTCCTGCAAACAGCCGCTTTAAAGGACAACCCCCTTAAAAGAAAAAAAAAATTACCCTTTGCTAATGGCCTATAATGGGTCTAAATAAAGCCTGAGCTGTTCCTTACTCATGCATAACTTCATTGCTTCTATTCCCTTCACACCCTGCCCGGTTGGCATAATTTGCAGAAGGGTTTTAGCATGGACAATTGAAACACCCACATGCTGCCTGAACTAAAAAGCTTAATCCAAGAGCCCCTTTCTTCCTGTGTGATAGCTAAACGTGGCTTTTATTTTGATTACACTGGTCCCATCTGCACCATCAGTTGCAAACCCACGAAGATTGAACTCCAACCATACCCCCACACAGATTAGGATAGCATCCCGCCTAACACAATGGCTAGAGGAGGTCTAAAACCTGGCAGAACTCCAACCTTCCCATTTCATACGGCAAGAACAGAATTCCCCCTGAAACAGCAGACTCCTAAAAACCCCTAAGTCACCACACCCGGTAATTAATTAGCACACACCTCGGCGTGCTCCAAAATCCATGGACAAAGGAGAGCAGGGGCCACAAAGAAAAGCTGGCAGCTTCTACCAAGACCACGCATTCCCACTCGGGTGCCATGCCCTGAAACAATTTTAATCCATCTTTCTCTTTAAGCAGAGACAGCGCTGCCACTGACGATGATACGACAGTGACAAAGGAGGGCTGAAATTCAGACCCAAATTGTTATTCCCCTCAGCTAGGCAGTTATGCACAAGAAACACTGCTTGTAAACACTTCTTTGTCAAACACTCAATTACAAGCTGCTTTATGAACAAAATGAGGCGGTCGCAAGGAAAGTGAGAGACGAAAATGGGGAAGCAATCTCCAGGGGCTCACAGCCATCACACCACCAGGGCCCAGGAACACTGCAGGTCACACTGCCAGCCCCTCTGACAGAGAGCATGGACACAGGCTGGAAAACACCAAATCCAGCCCAGCAGAACGGGGCTTGAGCTCTGGACCTCAGCTTTGTTCTGCTGTTATGGTTATTTCCCATGCAGTAAGGAAGAATAACTGGTTTATTTTTATATCGTCGCTTTTGCAGTCTGAACCAGGAAGAAAATGAGCACACGTACAAATGTGGAACAAGTTCAAAGCCCTCAGTTCAGGCAACACTTGCAATATGACTCTCTTTGTGCCATCCCCATTTACACCTTTATACACTGAAATTGCTCCATGAGAACTAAAAAGTAATTGGAAACTGGAACATGCATTTTTTTCATGTTAAAGCTGCAGATGTACTCCACAATGCCCAGCTGAGCTACCTCCAGCTTCCATCCTAAAAGGACTGAAGCTCTAACTCCAAAGAGATAATTCTGATATTACAGCCAATAAATGTCATGTTAAATTATAAAATATTGCCCTAAGACTTCTTGAAATTTTTGAGAACCAACAGAAAAACAACTTCCTGAGATCCAGTACCACTTTTCAGGAGGCTGCAGGGTTACAGCATCACAGAGCTGTTCATCATGGCACTGTTATTCAAGCTGCCCTGGACAGCATCCCCTACTTCATCCATTACCTCCTCCCTGGATTCTTTGAGCAATATTATTCCAGTGGATAAGATTTCCCCTGGAAAGAGTTTTTTTCCTTGTTTTTGCTATTCAGTGTCAATGAGTCAAGCAGAGCTGTAAGAGGAAATGTCAGAGAGCAAAGTGAAATCTGCTGCTAATCTTCAGCTTTAACTGGCAATGGATCTGCAGATGAAGGAAGAATTGAGCCTGTGCTCCTTTCCCTAGAGCTGAACTGAAACCCTTTAAACAAGAAGAAAGGGGAATGGGAAAGAAAAGGTGAAGATAAGATTTGGTTTTAAATTAAAAAAACCTGCATATATTCACGCAATTGACTTTAGACACCAACATTCAGAATCCAGCAGTTGCCCAAAGAAGAATACCTTGCTCTGTAATCTCAACAATTCCAACTGCAGAAAAAGCAGAATTGAAAGAAAGCATAAAAAAAAAAGCCCCAGCTAGTGCATATAAGAGTTTACATGTATAATTCCTAAAATTAACACATGAAACCTTGCTATGATTTTTTAAAAAACAAATTAATTTCAAGGCTCAACTTCAGAAAAAGATTCGAATTTGCAGCTAATAGCTGGAAAAATATACATACAGACATAACATATTTCACCTCTTGAGTCAGAAGATACGTACCTAACTATCTTAGGACTCTCCCAACCAGTTTGGAAGAGCATTAAATCTATCACAAACCCTCGCTGGCTTTATTTAATTTTTATGTTTCTTTAAGACAAAACATTAGGGAAAATAGACTGATTCTGCCAAAACAATTGTGCAATGGCAGGCACCTGAACAGCTACTAATAATCTTGCTTGAAGGAAAAATGCAAGTGCTTATTTTACCTAAGAGATGCCTTCGAACCAAAGATGTGCTCACTCAAGCTGTGTATATTCTCAACAGCTCGTGTAAACCATCCATCAGGCAGAAGTATGAAAATTATCTCCCTTAAGAATCCACACAGAAAGAGGCTGAGGGATGAGGGTAACACTGCCCGAGGCTGCAGTTTGGGAGGTGGAAAACAGCATCATCTTTGACACGCTGCCACAAGGAAAGCCAAGGCAGCTGGAGCAGTGCCACTGAGTGACTTCAGGCAAGGACTGGCAGCTGCCAAAGCAATGCTGCTCCAGCTCCTGGCACACTGGGTACCCCAGCAGCCTCCTGCAGAAGCTGAGACCCACGGCCAGCACTCAGCTGGGACTAGTTCTGCATGAGGAACGCAGCAGTACCTCATGGAAAAGGTATTTATCCTGCCTCCATCGCGTGTGAGATGGGGATGTCATTTTGTTTGTTTAAAATCAGCTCAGATTTAGACTGGAGTGGTGCAGATGGTTCAGTCATCATACTGATAAGCGTGCTAGGAGAAGAATATTGGCTGTCTGCATCAACTGTGCTTATTTCACACCAATAAAAATACCTGTGATCATCCAAATATCACCGCAGACATGTGCTAGCAGAGGAGCAGAGGCCACAATTAGGTAACAGATCCCAGCCTCTTCTGCAAAGTTAGCTAAATTATTGGCCAGCTAGTGCTTAAATCAAGATGAAGTAACCTTTTAGATGCTTCTTTTCCAAATCAGAAAAACACCCAAAAGGACTGTGGCTTCTTCAGGGTCCTACCCCTCCTGCAGCACCCACACTGAACTCGGGAATAAGGTCTCTACACCTCATCTCCTGTCTCACAGCTATGAAGGGTTGTACAATAAAAACCTCCAGCCAGGGCTCTGAATCTAGTCAAATAGCCCACACTACTCCATTTTTCAACTTGTTAAAATCACACGATCCAATTGAAGTGCTCTATCTTGGTACCTTCTCCAAAAGAAAGACAAAAATAAAACAAAGTGAGAGGAAGAAAGAAGGAAAAGAAAGAGGACTTAGTGGATTGTGTCAACCAATTATATTCAACAGAGTAAAAGATACAAGTGCTTATAGCTTCCTGTAAATTACTTCATGTAATTAAATCCCCTTCTCTAAATTACAGACCATTTAGCTCTTCTTTTATAACAATGTAACCAATGACCACCAACAACCTTTTTTATAGCATCTAATGCCACATAAGTTGTTAGCAATGAAATTCCCTTTTTATTTCTCCCTTTCAAAAGAAGCTGCTGCAATGAGATTCATTCACAGCTATTTAGAGACTGTCATCGAGAAGGGAGGATCACTTTGTTTCCCTTTATTCTGTTCCTCTCTGAGGCTGTGTTTAAGCAAATGTGACCTGAAGTCCTTATCAGCCATCTAAACGCAGGCAGAGAAGTTAAAGGTGAAGTTAAATGCAAGTGAAATTAAAGCAAGAATTTTAAAACACGGAGGTTACAACTGGCTTGATTCTCCACACACACACAGGGCATCACTGCCTAACACTGCACCAGCGGGGCTAAACCATCTTCCTACCACCTGAATTTTCGGACCTGTCTTAACTTTGAGGCCACCAGGAACACCCGGTGAAGGCTTGTTTGCAAGCCCCCGTTTGCTGGGGACGGGTCCTGCCCCAGGGAGCTGCTCTGAGCGGCTCTGCCCGGCTTTTCCCGGCTGGAAATGCCCGTGTGTGCTGCAGCTCCTGCACTTGCAGCGTGAGTCCCTGCAGCCCCTGCAGCCCAGCTCCAGTGCAGGCAGTGCACACAACCCCAGCACAGGAACCACCCGGTGCTTTCATCACCGTGCTCCCCAAATCTCCTCCAACACCCCCCGAAATGCCGTCAGCCACTGCGGGCCTGGCCGCCTCTGGCTGCCCAGATGCTGCGAACTGGGACGGGCGGGTGGGGACACACGGAATTTGGGAGCAGAGGAAGAGCAGGGATAAAGAAGGCAGAAGCCAGTGCTGCAGGCAAAGCCTCGGGGTCTAGTTGTGAACATGGCACGGTTGATGTAAGAGCAGCCTGATCCTTAAACACACATCAGGGAACAGAGTGAACGTGGCAAGGCACTGCACCCCCATCCCTGCCTGCTCTGACACCCAGGAACAAATCCCCACTCCGGAAAAGCCCATGGCACCAAAATGCTGGCCAGGTGAGCCAGCCCTGCCCGACCCAGCACAGGCACACCAAGCTGCACTCAGAGGCAGCTGAGTCTCTGGAGACTGAGGAGAGCTCTATGAAAGCAGGGACAGGTGGAGCACATGGAGCAGCAATACTGGCCAGGGAGGGTCAGCTACAAAACGGGAACCCACTGGTCCAGACAAGAGTTTCACTATTCAGTGAAAAAGACAAAGCCACATTCTCTTACATATCACACTTCCAGCAGCCAAAACATCACTGTTCAGAAAATAATATTTGTGGTGTAGTAAAATCCAGCATATGCTTCTGTTTCATTCTTCAGTCTAAAAATAGTTGGACACCCCACAAGTCTAATAAGCATGATCTCTTCAATTTATGTTTCCCTACCAGAACTGCAGAGGGTTTTGAAATACATTTTTTCTGGCTTAAGCAAAGGCTGCCTCCTATCACAGTTCCCAGAGGGTTTATGGCACTGTTTTGCACTTCTCCTGAAGCAGTGTGTTACAGAAATATGTTATGGAAGCTGTGCTGTAGCTCCCTGAAGGTGGCTGCAATCCCATGATGAAGTTACCTGTGCTGCAGCTATAATGCAGACTTTAATGGTCTAATGTTGGTACAGCATTTTAAACAAACTACACACACTGCAAAGTTCTCCCTCTGCTGCAGAGCAGGCTCTGCAGCCACTTCAAGAATCTCGATGAATTCTAGGATAAATTTAGCAGAAACAACAGCACTTGTTTGTAATAGCAGGGCTTCATTTGGGAAATAAACATCCACTTTTTATTTACAAAGGATTTTTCCTCCTCCTGCCACTGCTGAGCTATGCCCACTGCTTCCCTCTACTTTGATGCAAAAAACCAGAATACCAAGTGCCTAACCAGGACTTAAAGCAGATTTTTAAATTAGTTCCTGACAGTGCAAACAGATTGCTATTGATTGAAATGAGGCTGATTCTAGGCCCTGGATTAGCAAACCTAATGCCTAGTGCTGTGCTGCCCATTTCAGTGCTCTGCACCGCTGCTCCCCAGTGGCTTCCCCGCAGCTGTGGAGCCCCTGCAGCTGCAGATTAGCCTGAGAGAGCAGGGCAGGGCCATCTGTGGCTGTCCCTGCAGCCCTGCTCAGCTGGAACAAGGGCCTCCTCCCAAATCCCCGGGGCCAGGACTCTGCTCCACACGCTGGTCAGGAGCTCTGGAGCCAGCCAGGCTGTTTGGAAGTTCAGGGGGGTGTTTGGGAAGGCTTTGCTGGAGCCCAGCACCACAGCTCGCCAAGCCCGGTGACCTCCACTGCCAGCCACATCCACTCTGGATGGAACCAAAGCTCTGGGGGAAGCCAAACCCCAGCTTTCCTTTCCAGACAGCCTGGCCAAAGTCTGGGACAGAAGCTTCCAACAGGTAATGGCACTACCTTATCAGCCCTGCTCTCCCAGCCAACACAAATGCCTAAGTAAAAAAAAAAAAAAAATCAGTGCAAGAGCTTTCATGTCCAAACTGTACATTCTTGTCTTGTACTTACAAAGGTAGAAATGGATCCTGCTTTTAAGCAACATTTTGCTGATTAAAAGAAAATGGACTTTTTTCCTCCTGCTTTGTTGTTTAGTTTCAAAGAACGTTTAAATAACAATATCTGCTAACAAAAAGGGTAACATCAATTAGAAACAAAAAGAAACTAGTTTGTATAATTTCAGCGTTCAAAAGCAGTGAAATGCAAACACCAAAGCAGCACACACCAAACCAAACCAATCCCCAAAACCCACATTAAAGGCAAACTTTCTTCTTTTTCTTTTTTTTTTCCCCTGTAAGCTGACTGCCTAAAATTCATTGGGTTTTAGTAGCCTGAGATACTGAAGGTAACAGAATAAGTTACTTTTATATCTAGACCCACCTTACAGACAATTCAGCTTCTAAATGCTACATTATTAAGATATGGAAGAGTAGGCATATCCATGTCCTCTGGCTAAAGACAAGGCTCCAAAGGTTATTTTTCAGACTCACTCTCATACGTGGCTGCTGAACCTCAGCTAAGAAAGGGACATTTCAGTCTCTGAACTGTGCACCACTAAGCACATACTGCCTCCAACCCACCCGTGGCTTCAAATCCAAGCATGATAAATACTATTTATCATTATCTGAAAAATACAAGTAAGACTCAAGCAGCTGCATGGTGCTATTGCCCAATCATCAGCACGAGCAATAGGATGCCAAAGGAAATTTTCCACAGTATTTCATTATCCAGATGAGTTTCTAGATCATTTCTCTCTGTCTTGGGAAAGGCCTCACAGCCTTTCAGTACCACCACACAAACCAATGGGGCCAAGGGTACATAAATGGCTTGAAAAGGAGCTATCAATTTTCATCCAGACATCAGAATAAACAACGTGCATCCTGGATGGAAAAACTGCCTTGGTGTATCACCTTTAGCTCAGATCAGCAGCAACCCAGAGCATGGCCCTCCTGGGGGGCAGGGAGGGTGTTATACCCATTAATGAATGTTGGATAACGAGATGATGAGCATCACAGAGAAACCACATGAATAGGTAATCAAACTTGTTAACGCAATTTAGCAGTTCCAGTCCTGCAAGAGCCACGGCAACGCGATCCATTAATCACGGATGGAGCTCAGCAGTTTGGGGAAGGCTGGGGAGTGAGTGAATGAGGCTCGGGAATTAGCTGTGCCTCCCCTCCCTCCTGGAAGCCCTGCTGGAGTCACAGGGATGTCACGCCTCCGGAGCAACACGACCGTGTTAACTGCGCTGCCCTCTCCTCCCAGGCTCCAAACCCAGCACGCTATTTATGAGCACTAAATACGTGCTGCACCACCCTGTTCTCCTCAGCTTCTCTCCCTCATCTCGGGTGATTTAAACAGTGGGTGAGAAAAGGAAGGAGGAGGTGTAAGACACTAATCTTCGTGACAAATGACTATTTGCAGAACACTGTGTTATTACAGCCGCGTTTAACATCTAAATATATTCAACACACCGTGATGCTCCCAAGCTGACTAAACACAGAGCTTGAGGTTAAGCTAACTGGAAATACCAGCAACTCTTTCCTATTAGCCCCAGCTCTTTCCAGAAGGTGGTCATTGTACCGAAAGGGCAACGGGTCCTAAAGCCCACAGAAAAAAAGGAAAAAATACCCAAACCCTCAACTGTTCTACATGCATGGTACTCAGACATTCCGAGGAATAAGCAACTACAAAAACAAAACCAGAGGAGAGAACAGCTCAGCTAAGGTTAATCAAAGACTGACTCAAAAGTTCAAAGAGTGGCTCTCCGAGAACTAGAAGAACGACACAGGACACATAAGGGAGCACTGGAACGAAGAGGTTTCATCTCATACGTACCTCTTAATCTAATCAAATTACACATCTGACTCTGTAAATCCCTTAAAGGGTGATGGGCTGCTCTCTCCCACCAGCACTGTCTGCAGCTGTGGTGGGGATTCCTTCCCCACAACCACTGGGTTAGCTTTGGACATGGCCTTCTGAACAGGCAATGACTCCACTGGCAAGGAATGCTGCTGTGTTGGAGGCAGCTACAGCCTTCCAGAGGGGCTGGATTTACTGCAGGCTACCCTGGCTACACCGAAATACACCACAGCTTTGAACACGTTCCCACTCCCTGACATTCCTGATCCTCATGACTGCAAGAGCTTTTGTTGATCCCCACTGCAGAACAGCAATTTCAGGTCAGCAGCTTTCCCTGGGTACATGGAGAACAGCCCCAAACTCTGACAAATCTTGGACAAAAGGACCTAGAGTATTCAAAATGCCTTTTTCTCTCTCTGCTTAGCTACAGCGAGAGATAAATGTGTTTGAACGATTTTTATACACAGTTGGAGTAATAGGCTGGAAAGGACAGATTGGTTCTCGCAGCCCTCTCCCCATAGCCTGAGGTACAGAACAACCAAATATTCAGGAGCAAGAGCAATCTGGATGCTTTGTCAAATGGAGGGAAGTATAAATCTAATTTTCTAAACAAAGCAGACAACCTGGCACTGAAATCAGCTTACCACTTTGCACCTCTCTACAAGGATTAGCAGAATGCCATAATTATAATGCCCAATTTGATTTATTAGAGAAAGCTGCATAGAAAAGGTGACAATTCAGTAGCATTGTGAAGAGAAGGGATGAGAGTAGAAGGAAAGCTTCAAATTGAACAGTAATTTCTAAGCAGCATCTCAATATAATTAGCATTAATTACAGTAAGCTATCCAAATTAGGTATAAACCTATGTTTAATAACCCTGAGATGCAAAAATCAACCCCCAAATTCCAGGAAACTTAATATTACAGCCAATTTGTCTAGACAGCTTGGCAGGAAATGCCAGAATTCTAGGTGTGAATTTTGTGGTTACTAAAGAGAAGGAAAAATTATTGAACTTGTCTATATCATTTGCATAATGAGTTTGAACTAAGAATAGCCTGGTTTATGTAGCTTAGATTTTGCTGCTACTTTCATCAACCTTACAGACTTCCAAACTTGTCTGGTTTTCACAACTGTATCAGCTAGGATAATAGCAGGTGTTTAAAAAGCCTCCCTTTCCAACAAGAGAGGAATTCTAAATGCAACTTATTTAAAGAGGCACCATGTATTAATGAGTCACTCATCACAGGTTTTCTATTATGCTCTTTTTAGAGTTTGTTACTTATCCTCACAGGTTAAAAAAAAATTAAACAATGGAAGTTGAATTCAGGTTTTTATGAATGTAGCAGCAAATCCCCTATTTAACCACTGATGGCAGCCAAATACTACTCAGAAGGAATAAGTAAAAAGGTCCTCATTTATCAAAGCTGAAATACCTATAAACTAAATATTTGGTAAACTAAGGCAGCAGAGTATAAGAGAAATCAGAATCTGCCAGTGCAACAAAATCTCTTGCCCTAGAGGCTTTTATGGAAGTGCCATCCCTAGTGGACACAACCATGTGAAACTGAGTTTTAAATTTCATGTAGAAGATGCCACTGTTAAGAACCTTTTCCCCCTGCAGGAAGAGGGAACCTACCCACTGCCTCACACATCCACAGCTATGCAAATCCCTGCCACATCCTGGATTTCCTGCAGTGTAACTTCAGAACTGAAGAAACAACTTTCACCAAACCATGAGAATTCATAACTTAAAATGTGATGAGCCCTTCTAAATCAATATGCTAAAACACAAAAGAGTACATGGTGGAGAAGTTATAAAGGAGGGTTACAAGACATAACCTTCACCATTGTTTTAAACGTTAAAGTACTGCAAGTCTGAAAAAAACATTTCCAGTAACTGGACAATTCAATCTTTGGCTGTCTGGCACACACACAGGATTAGTTTCACGGAACAGAAGGTGGCTTGAGTTAAACAGCTCTTTTTCTGCTGGAGAAATGGAGATTAAAAACCACTTTTTCATCTTAGTGTGTTTCTTAGCTCGGAACAAATGCTGGAAGGTCAAGTACACTGTTGTTCTCACTGGCTGCCACTTGGCACCCTGTTAAGGACAACTGGGAAAATGTCCATGGAGAGATGCTGCTGTGCCATGGGGATTGCCAACCCATGAATGCACACTAAGTCACTAACAAATCTCCCTGCTGAGCAGCAGCTAAGTGATAAAGAGCCTGCCAGCCACAGTGCCTTGTCTTTGTCACCTGCCCCTCACACACACTGTGGCTCAGATGGAGTCTCTGGGATAATTCCCTCCAGCATGACAACTCTTCATTCATTAATACTCTATCACATTTTAGAAGGGTACACAGGAAAGACTTCCCAGAGCACAACTTCTGCAAAATGATTTTCCACTTCTAAAACACTTGAATAGTTGTCTCCTCCTCAACACTCAGTTTTGATGGTGAGACTCAAGCCATGAGATGGAAATAGAAGTTTGCAACTTCCAGGTGCACAGTGCCCAGCACAAATCCTCCAAAGGAGGTTATGATCTGAGAGCTGATTTCTGCTGGTGTTTAAGACCATAAGGGCCACAAATGTACAGTCTGAATCACTGCACTGTCTCAAAGCTGCAGGACACGAGGAGGGGCTGCTCCTTCCTACATTACTCAGTACACCTGGGGCTTCCACTACAGCTCATGGAGCCTGCCCTCAACACAGGAACTGTGCACTTGGCCACGAGTCTCCCAAGAGACATTTTCAGCAGCACAGGTTACCAGAGGAGCCATTTACCAGGACAACCTCCCCGACCAGCAAGGACAGCATTTCACAGTGGCCAACACCAGGACAGTCGCTTCAGGTGAGAAGTGTTTCCCTACCTGCTTGGACAGCTTCAAGGGGAGTTTCTTCTTCATCCTCTCCTTGCCTCTTTCTGCCTCTCTCTCAGAGCTCCCCGCATCATTGTTATGGCCATTTTCACTTGGCTCAGCAGATACACAGTTTTCAGATTCTCTAGGTTTCTTGCCTGGATGCCTCTCCCATTTCTCCTTCCGCTCCTGAGGCTTTAGTGACATGTCCTTCTGTAAAAGAGATGAAAACAGAGAATGGTAAGCTCTTTAGAGACTACCTTTAAGCATTAAGCTGTATAAATATTGAATAAAAGCACAAACAAGACAGTATCTATCTTCCAGAGATGACTTAAGATGAATAATTAGGCATGCACAATGCAAACAGTAATTTAAGATTAGGTTAGATTAGGATGAATATTCTCCAGGCTATGTGTTTGATTAATTTCAGTGATACCCAGGGAACTGGGTATGAAAACGAGCTCACTTCAGATTAATTCAGAAACCATACGTCAACAGCACATGAGCAAATCAGCATCCTGAAGGGAAGCCTTAAACTGTTCAACTGAAACAGAGGTGGGTTTTGTTTTGTTTCTGATCTGAGAAGGAAACGAATCAGACCCCCCTTGGGGCTGACAGCCTCTGATTCACAGCAGCATTCATATGGAGAAAGGCACTTCTAAAGCCCTACCACGAATTCCCTGAGCCAGAGAGATCAATGGGATCCAAACACACAACAGAGGTTGAACACTTCTAAGTGTTAAGTGTCTGCCCCAAGCAGGCTGTAGCACACAGCCCAGGCACAGTTTAAAAGCGGGTATGTCATGTCATGATGATTAACACTGGAAGTGAGATCAGAGAAGGGAATTACTCCTGCTATCCCTGGCATCTCTGAGCACTGGAAGCTGAACTCCAAGTGACAATGTACCAAACTCTCTATGCACACCGTGTGGAAAAGGAGTGGAAGAAATAATATTCCAAATCACTATGACATTGGGTCACTACAGCTAGAGACATTTTTCCCTTATGTCATTCATTAACTGCTCAAGGATAAAAACTGAATTCTTATAGGAATGTTTTGCAGAATATCTATTCCAATTAATTTTTTTTTAAGTGAGGCAAATAGATTAGGAAATACCCTAAAAGCACTGCTTACTATGCCAAAATTCAGCCTCAGATACTTTTCTAAATGCCTTGCTTTTGACTCAAGCAGTTACATGACAGGTATTTGTATCTTACATGAATGGAGATCACAATACAACTGCTCACATCAATGCACACACCTTCAGTACTGCAAAAGAGCTCAAGAAAATCGTTAGCTTTCTAGTCTCTCAAAAACTGAAGTTCAACAAAAAAAGAAAATTAGGAACTGGAATGAAATGCCCTGCTGATTGCTCCAGATTACTTCCTCCCCCTCTCCTTTAATTAGTGAATTGACTGCCTCAGTGTGCAACATGCTGATTCCACTCCAAATCACTCACTTGTTTAAAGTTACCCTTCCCTGGGAAGTGAGATGATGCACTGGCACTTTAGGGTCACAGACACATTGCAATTAGAACCAAGGCAATAAAATACAGCTGTTCCCAATTCCAGCCCAGACAAGCAGCCAGCACTGAACCTCTGAACACCTTGCACAGGAATCCTGTGGGGCTGGAGGCTCCTCTTAGAGCACACACAGGTTGCAAAATCCCCCCAAAATACAACTCCTTTCACTAAAATTAAAAAACTAGCACTGTCTTGGAGGCACAGAACACAGCTCAGCTTGCCAAGTTCATTACCAGGGAAAGAACAAGGAAAATACCTGTCTGGCATTATTCTACATGAATGGTAAAGGAATATAAATCAGTGTTTAGCTGCTCAGTTTGGTTTTTAGTTTAAAGATAACAGTTTAAAGCAGCAGTTCAAGACGCCAACTGAAGAAGGTCATATTGTGCTGTTTACTGGGAAGCTATTGAGATAAAAATCAAAATGCTAATCTTCAGTAACTAATCAAAAACTTGTCACGTGGAAGCGCTATCTGCTGATATTCAGCAAAACATTAAAAATAGGAATCACCACAAATGTGCACTTCATCAGAAAGCCAGATGCAGGTTGTGATGTGACAGCAGGTGCAAGGAAGATGCTGCATGAGGTGACATGGACCCCTGATGGGGGAGAAATGAGGTTGGGGCAGGGGAATGCCACCACCTGAGAGCACCAGCAAATCACGCACTCTCAGCTTGAGGGGCAACATTCACTTCTAAGGATGCCTTCAAAGCCAATAAATTACCATTTTGGTTCAAACTCTATCTGGTTTCACATGGTGGCTGGGCCTCTGTTAATGCTTCAGGGAAAGTCTTCCCTTGGTACCCACAGCACATTCACTGCAGGTTTTCAGTCGATTCCTTTCACCACAGAACTGGTCTGGAAATCTGTGTTTTTCTCCTTACTGAATCCTATAAAATTCCCTACTTCGAAATGCAGCTTTTCATCCCTATTTTGTCTGGAGATTTAAGGCTTGTCTCATCGCTGAGCTACTAGCAAAATTAATTCATGAAATACAGTTATAGCTGGATCAAAGCCAAGGAAATAATTCATTCACTTGTAGTGCCATCCAAGAATCTCAAGCACTTTCCAAACAGCCATGAATTAAGCCCCAAGGCCGAGGCTGCTCCTGCCTCCAGCAGGGGGGACAGGGGAGGGAGACCTGGGGCAGCCACAGGGACAAAGCCACGTTTGTGTGACAAGAAAACCTACCCCAGAGTGCCTTTTCTCCCTGCTTCAGCAGAGGACACGGCTCACAGGACTTTTCTCTGGGAAGGCAGGACACTGAACTCAGCATGTCCTTGCTGACAGAGGGTGACAGCGGGGTGCTCTCCAGGCTGCTAAATGCAGACCTCTGCAGCCTCAGGCAGAGAGCAGGAGGGGGCTAATGGGGTTTCTGCTCTTGCTTCTTTTGTTTCCTTTCTATTTGCTCTACTAAAAGAGCCTTCTAGTGATTGCTCTTTTACTAAAGTTTATGACCTCCAAGTTGGGGACCTCACTTAGAGATTACTATTTTTGGATGTGCATCTGTGCTTGTGCACAGGCAATTGCTGGAAAATTTAAGCACATCCAGAATATACAGTACATCACAAGAGCGGGCGTTTATTGATGCACCTTGACTGACTTCCATCCAGAAATGCCAGCCTGCAGCTGAGACTGGCTTCCTGACAAACTGCCCCACTGGAGCTTTCCCCCCAGAGCAGCAGGTATTTTCACCCTCTGCACATCAAGTACAATCTGGAGATTGACACAGTGACAGTATCTGAAGTCAGATCCCAAAGCCAATAGGTTTTCACATCAGCCTTGTGGTTTCTGCCCAACTCAGAAGTCTGCAGACCTGACACCTTTGCTATCACAGGTCCAGGAAATCCCCCTCTGCAGGGAAGGCTGGCGTATCCAGCACCATTTTCTCTCAGTTCCAGAAATGAGACTGCTGAATCTTGTTCCAGGATACTGCTTTGTTCCTTACTACTCACTGCTTCCAGGACTGTCTCCTACCTGTCCTCACTTCGGATTTTCTCTGACACCTTCCAGGGCAGGCTACAGCCTCTCCATCTGCAGCCCCTTGTCTGTCTGGGCAGCAGACAGAGTGCAGATGGTTTTAATTGGCTGCATGGTTACAGATAAGGAAGAATCAGGCCTTTCTTCAGAGCCTCTTTCCTGGCAGTCACTCCATGAAACATGCAGATTCTGTCTCCCTACTTGTTTATTTGGATGTACACACAGCAAAGAACACTTCATCTGAAAACAGGGCTGTGGTAGCTCCTCCAGCTCTCCCTGGAACATCTTGCACACCAGCAGCTGTCAATATTCACTGGCAAAGGCTGGCAACCCAAGCTTGTAACTGAGGCTCTGCCACAGATTTTGGGAGTCCACAATAAAAACCCTTAAGATTTTTTTCCATCACTATTGAGCCCAAGCTAGTTATGCAATTGCACCTCTGCTTGCAGTGGATCTGGCAGGAACCCTTAATCACTTGGAACACTCCTTCCTGAAAAGCCATTTTTCTTCTGTCACCAAGGCACAGCTGCAATCTCCAAAGGCACACAAGGTACACAGTGCTCAGTTTGTAAGTAAAGCTGGGAATAATGTGGGTGCACAGCCCTCAGCTCTGGAATGAGACTGTTCTTACCCCTAAGATGCCACAGCAGGAGACTTTTGCACAATGGACTCCACGTTTTTTGTTTGATCAGGAAATAATGATCAGCCCTGGAGGAGCCTGGCACAAGCTCACATCCCACAGCTGGCTGGAGTTATCACTGCCTGTTTGCCCAGCCCAGCTCAAACTCAGCCTTAATCCTCTGAATTCACACAGCTCTGAGATCTCAGAAAGTGTGCAGGGCAAGGCTGTGGCTGTAAATACCTTTCACATACAGGGAACACTTAAAGAACCTGAAGAAAACGTCCAAAACCCACACAGCTAGATGAAAACCCTCAAGTATGCTGCTGGGATGCAGAGGGTAAAAATAACACCTACAGATAATAAAATAACTATCCTCAGCCCTCGAGCATCAGTGTGAAATGCAGCCCTGGTGAAAAACCAAGCCCTTTACAATCCCCTGTCCCCAGGGCCCATCGGACACTGCGAGGCTCAGCCAAGGACTGGTTACACTCCACTCCTGCCAGACTGCCTCTGCCAACTTCACAAGATTATATGGGCTGATTTCCCAGAAGGGAAACAGCCTCCAGCCTCTCTCTCCACAGCAGCACTTATTCCTTAAGTTGGGCAATGTGAAATATCCTACCAAACATCAAATAGAAGGATCCACACAAAGGAAATGAAAAACACTGCTGCCTCTGAAACTGACCCTGCTTGTCCATGTTTCTGCCTCCAGCTTCTCTCAAAAAATTGCAATGGAAAAGTCCCTGAGGATCTGAGCACCATCTATCCTTATATCAACTTTATAATGGAATTAGCAATAGGGTTATCAAATGTGTTTGTTTAGTAGTTCAGGGAGAGATCCTGGCTCAGGAAAGGACCTGAAATAGATTATTTTTTTTTTAAAGTAGATTAATTTTTAAATATTCCTATTGACCTGATACTCAGTTTATAGAATAGCACCACAGAAACAACTGCTGACAATGTTCTCGTGCTTTCAAAGCAGACAAAGCACAAATACAGACAGGACCATTACTAACACAAACCTACTGTCCATTTATTTGCATGAAGGGGACACAGGAGACAGTAATTCAAATTGAAAGAATATTGGAGTTATACATGAGAAACACATGAAAGACTAAAGTATGGATTTGAAGACAGGTCTGTAGAGAGAGAGAAATCCCTACAAGAACAGGAACCAGCACAAGAAAAGATGAATAGCCAACAGGCAAATTAAATTAGGTGAATAGTAAGGAAAGAAAAAAGGGATAAAAAAGGACCACTGAAGGGCATCAGGTAGGACCACCCCAAGGTGACTGAATTTGAATCCAGCAGGATGAACAGGCACCAAACACAACTGGAGACCTCAAAAATGAGTAGAAGCACATTGAACAGGGGGAGAGGGGAGCAGTTTGAGCTCTGCTCTGGAGAGCTGTGGGGCAGCCAGGGCCAGGCGTGTGCAGCGAGGGCTGGCCCACAGCTCACTCTGCAGATCCTTGCTGGCAGCCCCCGTGGCAGGAGGCCAGCCCACAGGCACTGTCCCCGAGCCCAGGGCACTTGGGGAAGCAGTCTGCTGGCATGCCCAGCCAGACAGCTCAGTTTCCAGCGATGGGGAAGTTCTCACTTCTGTAATATAACACACACTTGTTTGTTTTACTTCCCAGCCCTCTCTTCTCCCCCACTGCGAGCTTCACTGCAGACATAACTCAAGCCCCCCCAGCCTCTCAGCCAAAGACACTAAAAGCTGTTTTAAAAGGCAGAAACAAGAGTCTGGATTTGAAGCGACTTTCTTGCTTTGACCCGACATTCAAGCAGTGCAATCAATATCAATTAAAATGATTGCAAATGAAATCCTTGCTTGTTTAACCTTGGACTGCAATTCTCCTTTCACAGCTGACATATTCCAGATGAGTTCGGGTCCCGCTTTTTAAAATGTATCACATTTGCTCTGACCCTGTCACATGTTTAGCTCAAGAATAAGATGACTTTTTGACAAGGCACATTTGGAAATGTTAAGATATTTGAAGCTGACATTGGTTTGCAGGTTTATGATATATTATTTAACTTTAAAATACAAGTGGATGAACCAAGAAACTTACTGTAATTGAAACACTCAAATTTATTACCAGAGGCTACATTCCTGTCACCTATGAATAGCTGAGGAGCAAGCTGCCATACTCTGCTGAACGCCCACTTGTTATGTCTACCAAGAATTAAGACCTTTGTTTCTAGGACCTCAAAGACACAGTACCAAGTACAGAAAGCTTGGACAAGTGTTATTTCTACAAAACACAGTCAAAAATTACAAAAAGGAAGGTCAGCTCACTATTCTTTTAAATGCTTTTCAATCCACATTGAATTTACAAGGCTTTGATTGCTTTTTTTCCTTGCATGAGAGCTGAATAAATAACAATATTGTGCTGAGCAGTAATTGTTTTTAAAAACCGGGGAGAAAGAGGGTGATACTGTTCCCTTCCTTTTCAATTACTCAAGGAAAAATCCAGTCCTCTTCCTCCTGCAGTAGGAAGTACCTGGAAACAGTCTTTAACAGTCATTTGGGGGACAATAAAAGCCAGAATGCACGCAGCAAACACCTTCTCTTTAGCAAGAGGCCAAGGAAATCTCACAAATGTGAGCATTTGGCTGTCCATGTTTTTGGTATAAGCCCTTCTGCACCATCACCCATTGGGGAGCTGGATACACAAAATCTCCCATTTGAAGCCACAAGCTCCACAGCATCCAGACTCCCTCCCTCTCCTCAGAGCCTGCGGGGGCCTCACTGCAGAGAATCTTCCTCGCTGCCTTCCCACAGACACTGCACAGCTATTAGGACTCCCACAGGTGCTTGCTGTCCATCAGAAAGGAAATGATCCCATTTCAAGCCATCAGTATTTCCTCCAGTGATGGCAGTAAATGCCCGACGAGTGCTCACAGAATTACTGTCAGCGGAAAGTGTGTCAGAGAGCAAGGGAGCTTAAATGATTGAAGGGAAGCTGGGGCACCATTTTCAGGTAGATGAAATGAGGCATGCTGCAAGCACAGCCTGCCCAGCTTTTACAGCCTGCAGGAGTGCTGAAAGGTGCTGCTGATCATGCACCACCCTGCCCAGCTTCCACTGCAGATAAAAAGTGCATTTTGGCTGAAGCTGCTTTCAGCCAAGACTGGGAGTTCAGCCTGCCTGGTTTCTGTTGTGTACAAAGGAGCTGGAAAGAGCTTGTGCCTGTCAGACAGCACCTTCTCCAGCTGATTTGATCGCTGCACTGCCAGGTGTGAATGCTGAGCATGGAGCACGTCCTTCCTGCAAACTCCCATCCTCCCAGGAGCTCCTTCCCAAGGGACTCATCAGCACCACACACTGCCCAGCATCCCACAAGACACAGATTGTGCAGAAACACCCCCATCCTGAAGAATGTGACCTGGGGCCATCAATCTCAACTAACTGCCAAAGGTATCCAGCAAGCGACACAGTCAGGCACACACAGATCCAATGTTTTGGGAACTCATTCCTCAAGCGTGCCAATATCCAAGAACACCGCTGAGCCCACACTGCTGATAGCCAGCAAGCACATGCTTCTTGACAGAGCAGCCTTTAAACACTTAATATGAACTAATTTCATTCTACCCAGATTATTCAAACAGGAACTCCCTGAACTCAAACAGCTCCCACCAAATGGCAGAAGTAGAACCTGAAGAAGCAGCTCCTTCCCTAAAGCCAGATGTGGCCATTTCTTCCCTCATGTCCAATCTTGCCAGGAAGGTAACACAACCCCCAGTCCCCAGCTGGCCCTAAGCTGTCAAAGGAAAAGGCATGAGGATCCTACCAGCACAAACTGGTACAGCAGTGAAATGCACTCATCATTACCAATTTTCAGCTAAGCTAGTCAGATAAAACCAGAAACAGAATGTTGAGTAAAAATGCCTGCAGTCTGTTTATTACTATAGACAGGGATGCTTAGAAATTCTACATCTCTCTTAAAATTAAAAACAAAAGGAGAAGACCCAAGTGCTTCTACCTCTGCTGAGGGGGATGTCAGTTTCCACAAGCTGGACTCTGGACACAGAGTTGAGCCAAGCTGAGGCTGGGCAGATGGACTGGACACACGGCTCATTTACCAAAGGCAGGGGCTTAAATTGCTCTCCTCCATCTACACTCCTGAATTTAAAGTTTTCATCTTCACAGTGTGAAACACCCAACAACCACAGTATGATTGGACTGACTCCCATGTGAGTAGCTGCATACTGAGACTGAAGAGAGAACAGCTATAACCTTTGGTAGCTTCATCATGGCTTCAAGAACCTCAACTTGATTTCTAAAGTAATTCAAGGCTTCCACCTGCTAAATACCAAGTTTTTCTCTATGTTTTATGATTTCACCACACGTTTGCTTCATGGTACATACTTCTAAAACACAGCCATGAAAAATGCACTGCTCCCAAGGCAGAGGCACCTACAGCACGAAAGCTCCAGACGCGTCTCCCGCACGGTGCCAGCCTCGAACACATTCACTCCACCAGGAGCTGCAGAGTTCTGAGACTGCTCCCAGCCTCCACCCTTCACTGCCACCCTCCAGGAAGGGTGCTGCTCCCGAGCAGGGGGTGAGCCCTCCTGAGCTGAGCAGAGCAGGCTGTGAGCTCTGCAGCTCCACACAGCCTGCACAGAGCCAGCCAACGCCGCGCCAAGAGAGACGAGCGCTCGCAAACCCGCTCCTGCCAACTCTGCTGTAGGGGTGAGAGTCTCCAGAAATAAAAACAGCCATATCCTGATCCCTGGGGCTGCGTTATAAATTAATTTATGTTTAAACACCATGACACTAGAGGCGTTTTTTTACCAACTCTGCAGTTGCCCTCAGTGGTAGGCAACAATTTTCAGTTCAGCTGTCATGAGCTCTAGAATGTGTATTCAATAATTAGTCCTCTGGTAGTTTTCTTCTGGCTGGGAAACAAACAACAAGAAATACAAATGCTTCAACAAGAAGGAATGCTTCAACAAGAAGCCAGCCTCCTCCAGAAACAGCTGCCCATAGCACATTACTGCAACGTGAGGGGAAAGCTCTGAGCAGGATGACTTCTAGCAGGACAGAGATGCCTTTCTAACTATCTAAATGTCACATGTGCTGATGAAAAGCCCACAAGGGTGCATCTGTGCCACCCTGGCCACCCCTGCTCCTGTGCTGCCAGAGATGCATTGCACAGGGCAGGCCTGCAGCTGTCAGTGTGGCCAGCAGAGATGCTCTCCCACATCCAGGGGCTCACTGAGCAGCTCTTCTATAACCGCTTTGCTTGAACAAACAACGAGCAGCCAAACGTTTCAATATTTCCTTAGGGCTTCCTAGAATAGTTTCAAATAGTCTGATATCTGTGGCAGAGGCAAAACATCCATTTATATCCTAGGCAATTGCTGAGAAATGGGAAACACACACTACAGTAGCAGGCAATTTTAATATATTCTATGTTACAAAACATTTTCAGTCAGAGAGCTCAAAGGTCATTAAATAGATTTTCATATGTTTACAGACAGCAGCAATTTCAAGCTCTGTAATTTTAAAACTGCATGTCAGTCTCTCAACTTCCAGCTGTTATTTTAACATTAGATAATGAACACAATGCAAAGGTTACACAATCACTTGAACCAGCTTATGCAGTAGATCCCATCACACAAATAATTATTAAATTCTAATTACACATATATTATCACTCTTATTAGAACAGCAGGGCAAATCCTCTTTTATAGAGAGATCAACAGTTTAGAAAAGGAGGCCAGCAAGGCTATGCTTTTAGAGTTGCTCTTCTCTCTCCCCCATCACCTAAAGCACTGCTGATTTATGAGCCTCAGAAACAACACCTTGTTAACACCTCACCAGTCAGTGCACATCCAGCCACCAGCTTCTGTTTCACTTAAGTCCTTTATAGATCCCTAACACAGACATTAATGCCTACTTAAAATATTCATCCTTGATCAGAGGGACAAAAAAGCATTTAATGGTTACCTAGTATCCTGTTTAAATATGCTGTTTTTTCTTCACACGACTCCTTTGATACTGAGATGCCATCCTCCAAAACTTAGAGATTTCTTCTAAGGAGAGTTCTGTTATCTAAGCTAAAGCTTTACAAGACATTAAGGTCCCATAACAGGTTTTTATTTCATCGTAATTTTGGACAAATTATTATAATCATCTCATCTGACTCTTTTATCATGCAGTCAAATAAGCAAAATCACCCAGCTGTTGTCTCAAGGAAATTTTAGATGGGCACTTGCAAACTATCCTCTTACCACATAAGAAAAATCAGCAGATTATGTTTTGCTCGCCTCCCTCATTTTTTCCCTCTATTCCCAGGCAGTGCAAAGTGTTACTCTCTCTGGTTTATTCTGCCCCAGTCCAGCTGTCAGTCACACAGCATGTAACCTCAATGGGAATTGAGGAATCTCATCCCCAAGATTCAGCTTTGAAGCAGGACAGACCAGCAATGTCCTTTTGTGAGACTGAGGTCTCCTGCAGTGACAGCAACGCTACCCTGGCAAAGTGATGTCTCTCTAATCCCCACTGCATCCTCAGCCAGCCACGAATTTCACACTGGGAAATTCCAGGCTCTGACATTAAATAATTCCAGCTGGGATTTTCAAAGGATAAGAGATAGGAGTCCAATCCCATCACATTCCAATAGGAAGCCCTTAAGGTTTGGTTTATTTTCTTTTTAAGAAGGAAACCCATATTTCATTCTCATTTCCAGCCTGGTTTCCTCTGGGACATGAAACTGAAAGCAAGAAACAGAGGGCAAGTGCAGTGCTAATGGGAAGAGAGACTTCTGAGAGACTGCCAAACAACCCCACTAGATCCTGGGCACATCAGCTTGCAACGGGCCATACAAGAAGGAACAGATAAATCAGCACATCCATCACTGGTCCTGAGGAAAAGGAGCCTCTGTATCTCACCTGGTTAGTCTCACTTGCCACAGAGGAAGAAGTAACCAAGCAAACACCCAACGAGGACAGCAGACAATTAAAGCATAAAAGCCAACAAACCCAGCAAGCTGCAGCAAGGAGGACATGTGCAGAATGGCAATGATGTGATCCAGTTATCCAAGCATGTCAAACACGGCCCGGGGCAGGCAGAGCTGCCAGGAGACAGAGCTCACAGAGCAGGTGCTGTCACTCACACCACGCTCCCTCACCAAATCCAGAGCTCCAAGCTTTCATAGGCTTTGACACTCTCTTTCCATCACGTTAGAGGACCTCAGTGTTCCCCCAACCAAGAGGTGCCAAGCTGTGTCTCTTGGCAACCATTCCCTCAATTCCCATGCTAAACTACAAGTTTCTCTTAATGCTTAGCTTTCAGATACAGAAACATCTATCTGCACTTGCCAGACTCAAAACTGAAGGCTGGCTGGCTTGTAGGACATTTTTCTTCCTTATTGGAATAAGACTTTGCCAGTCAGAGACTAGAGAAAGGGGCATTCATGCAAAGTTTTCCATTTGTGGGTAGCCCTCAACTTTGAAACACAATAGGGAATTAAAACATGGTACAGAGCAGTAACTTCCATCCCTGCTGACCCCAAACTGGTTAAGAGCACTTGAACATCTGATTCTTGTATGTCTCAGAGTTCAACTTTGCCTCTCATTTAGTGTTCACAGCACCTTGTCAGCAGTAAACATCACAGAGAGAGAAATACAGATGCTGAACACAGCATTTATTTGTTTAAACAGGCAAAACCCTTTGGCAAGAACCAAAAAACCCAGTCAATGTGAGGAGGGTTAAGGTGGAACAGATGCAACCAGAGACTCTGGGGAACAGCCTGTGTGGAAGCAGGGTTTCTTGTGATTACTTCTGTCTTGTAGTTCTTAATAACCCACATCACAGCTGACATCTCCACCAGCTCTCTGCTTCCTTATGTAGATAACCAGAAACACAAAAGCTGACATGGCAATTATACTGTACACACACACACTGCCTAACAGCCCTACAACAGCAGAACGAGCACACCTCACATGTGAGACACTTGGTCTAAAAGCTGTTTTAAGAACTGCTCGTAAAGTCAGGTGAAAGCTGCAGCACAGCTCAAACGTGCAACGACACAAAGAACTTTCAAGATGACAAAGATCTATAAAAGCATTTTACAACCCCTGTTTGTTCATAAACTCCAATCTCCACCCCAGCTGTAACCCAGGGGACCCTCAGTGCCCTCCTGCTCCCACAGCACATCACAGCCAGGCAGCAGCACTTGAGGCAGGACTGAGGAGAGCAGGGAGATGCTGGAGTGCAGCAGGCAGGGTCCCCTCTGCCACCTCCATCATGGCAGGCTGCTGCTGAGAGACCAAGTGCCCCGGGATGCCTGCAGAGCCTTCCCAGCCCTGCAGAGCCCTCCAGCGCTGCAGAACCCTCCAGCCCCTGCAAAGCCCTCCAGCCCCTGCAGAATT
>VZTB01000708.1:1877779-1914759 GCA_013397245.1 Thryothorus ludovicianus | reverse complement strand
CCTCCAGCCCCTGCAGGACCCTCCAGCCCCTGCAGGACCCTCCAGCCCCTGCAGGACCCTCCAGCCCCTGCAGGACCCTCCAGCCCCTGCAGGACCCTCCAGCCCTGCCCCCAGCGCCTCAGCCCTGTTCCCAAACCCGGCACCCACCGGGTCACAGCGTCTCTCTCCTGCAGCCTTTGATAATCTCGCTTTTGTGTGCAAAGCAGCTCTTGTCAAGGAATTCAGGGAGCCCTACCATAGTAAAAACTGCTGATAAAAAGATAATATCAAGAGTACTCCATTTCAAAAGGCTGGTAGAAGGGCACAAGGGGAAATTTCACACAACAGAAGTGCTCACTAAAGCAGAAAGGGGTTTAAAAACACACGGGTTTTGAGGTTATTTGTTTCCAGTGAAGGATCTGGATTTCCCAAGATCCCCACTGTGACCGAGCAAAATTGTAAGCATTAGTTCTCAAGTTTCAGCAGAATCTGTAAAAGCAGGTGACTGAGACACCAGCACTCTTGTTGCAAAGATATCAGAGGCAAGTGTATTCTTAAACCTTCCAGATCCAGGCTGGCAGTACAAAGGCTTTAAAAACCAGAAAGACCGGCTTCAGTGTGCACCCATCCCACAGAAGGCAGCAACCCGGGGAGTGCAGGGCCATGTTAATTAACACGTGCTTAATGGCACTTAATTCCCCATCTCTCTCCACACCACATCTCTCTCTCTCCACACGACTCTCTTATTGATACAGATGGGGTTTGTGGCTTTCACATCCCATTAGCAAAAGTCTGCCTCTAGGAAAAAAAAAAAAGCATGCTGAGAAGGTGAGGGAAAGTTCTTTCATAATTTATAAATAACATCACAATTTGGCTTTTATCAAGCTTTTCTCATTAGCAATTCTTAAAGCACAACACAAAGGGAATCAGCATTTTGACCTCTATTTTTATAGAATGAGAAATTAACAAATGCAAAGCAGCTCGCCCCAAATCAAACATCAGTTCCCTGGCAAATCTACATCTCCCAGCTCCTAATCATACTGTGCTGCAGGAGAAACAACAGTCAAAATCTCCTTCTGGCACTGGGAAGGGTTTCACGGTGGTGGTAGAGAGCAGATTTTTCTAGGACACACAGTATGTGCAAATGCAGATATTAGCTAGAGAGTGGGCAACAGGTGGTGTCTGTACAGCTCCAACCTTCTAACCCTTGGAGTGTCTAAGATGAAATCAGCTTGAGAATAGCAAGGACAACATGATCAATATATTAAGTCAAGCTGTTTGTTACCAGAGGAGCAGAACTGGCAGCACTTCTTGGCTTTTGAAATATGACACATAACCTGGCCTCTCTAATGCACTGCTTTGGATGGCACCCAAATCCAGCACCATCTGGCCAGCATGGGCATGTGTATACAAAGAGGACAGAAGAGACTCCTGGCTGACAGATAAAGTGACATATCAGTGCAGCAGCACACACTCCAAATCTCTTCAGCCTTTGCAAAGCCAGCTCAGCGAGCTGCAAACAGGGGCCAGGTAAGTGACTTCAGGGCAATAGAAAGGCTGAGAATTTCTCACAAAGATAAGATCCAGGTAAGCGTTTGTTTTGTTTGTACAAAACACTGCCAACAGTAAAAATAAGCAAACAAACCCCACAAACAAAACCAAACAAAAATGCAAAATGTTTTTCCTGGGGTAGGTTTGGAGCAGAGGGTATCACATTTCTTCTCCTGCCCCAAAACTAATCTGCAAGTTTAAAAGCCCGATTTTTCCGCCTCTATTTTTACATTCACTCTTGCATGACGGTCTCCTGGCATCACACAGCAGACAAAACCAACATGTTATTCCATGGCTTAGAACTTCTTAAAGCTTGGCCTCCCAGCCATGGCACAGGCCACTCCTTCCTTCTCCACCAGGATAAAACGCACTAGATTCTTCCAGTTTCGGTTTCTAGCATTTCAGGGATGATTTGGCAGTAAGGAAGTGAGAATACTTAGGTAACAGCATGAATTGCAATCTGTTCAAGAGAACAAGTGGGATGTCTCATCTACCATCCGATTCTGCATTCACCTACATGGTTTTATGCAGCTGTGAACTCCACTGAGACAAGGAAAGGCACAGTGGTGGAGAAGAGAGAACAATCATGATCTCAGTTTATGCCAACTCAAAAAAACCCCAGGAATCACTGAGTAATCGGACCAAACGCCTACTACAGTTTAAGAAAACACAGACAACCTATCCACCTTCTAAAAACCCGATATTTCACACGGAGCAGTCAAACCTCGTTCAGAGCCTGACCCGTTTTCATTCATTGCCAGAGATCAGCTGGCTTTACAGAACAAGCCAATTATCCCTTCCTCAATTTTGCAGAGATAATGCTGCCAGCCAGCACAGCGCCTTCTCCCAGCTCCAGCCCCTCATGCCTGGCCTCTGGTTTCAGGATTCAGCACTTTCCTCAAGCCTGACAAGTGGCTCCAGAGCCAGGGGACATGGGGACAGGAGCAGAGAAAGCCATTCCCCTGCTCCGAGAGAGAGCCCAGCCTGTGCAAAGGCTTCATTCAGGCAACCTCCACCGGCTCTCAGCACACACTCCTACTTCCCCTTATCTAATCTTATTTTCTGGTACTTGACAGTATCGCAGGGCTGGCATATCAAGCATTTGGAAGAAAAACAACCTGCAGAAGCACCCAGGGAGATTAGAGCCCAGGCGCTAATTGTCTCTGCTGGGCAGTGAGGAGGCGCTGGTGCAAGGGCAACACCAAGCTCCCATCGCTGCTCCCATCGCAGCTGTGCCCGGAGCTGCTGGGAATGACCTTGAGAAAGCCCTTTTCCTTTATCGGGGGTGATGGAGGCACCCGTGAGGGGACAACTCAGGAATTCCTTTCTCAGCCCCTGCCGCTGCGGCCACACCAACATCTGGGCAGCCACACCAACATCTGGGCAGCCACACCAACATCTGGGCAGCCACACCAACATCTGGGCAGCCACACCAACATCTGGGCAGCCACACCAACATCTGGGCAGCCACACCAACACCTGGGCCCATCCATGCCCAGCTCAGCAGGCAGCAGCACTGACACCACACAGGGACAGCTGAGCCAAGCTGTCTGTGACCGCCCCAGTCAGCAAAGCCACCGAAAAGTTTTTAAACAAATGATAGCCTGAGCTCAAGTTGAAATATATTGTGCGATGAAGGAATGAAGAGACAGAACACACAAAGAGGAATTGAAAAAGAAAGAGTAAGTCTCTTGTTCCCCTAGTGCACCAAAGTAAAAGTAATTAGAAGAAAAAAAATAAAAATAAAATTTTAATAGGGTGCAAGGGATGGACAAGGAAAAGAAAAATCCCCAAACAAAACAATAACTACAGAACAACCCACAAAACAGATCACCAAGTTCTCTTCAGCTTTTATTCATCTAAAAACTTGGTAAGTCAGTACACTGATACAAAAACGCACATAGAAAACTTCCAATACATTAAAATCAGACATCAGTCACAAAGCCTCTTGCTTGCATGAAACCAACCTATTTATTGCCTTCTGTACTTTGACACATCGAAACCAAAGCACTTCGGTAATAAAGGATTTTAAACCCCATTATCAACGAAACACTAATTCCCAGGACCCACTTCCACGTTTTTTTCCCTTAGATCCTCTTAATTCTTCAGGGCTCTCCCATTCTTTGCCATACCTTCCTCAGCTGGTTTCCCTGTCCTTTGCTATTTGCTGCATTACAAACAGTTTGGAGGATTGGAAAGCACAGTATTTAACATTTTATAGAAACATCTGCCAACAGAGCTGCTAAACACTCTTACAAGAGAGACAGAGATGTTTATTTAGACATGCTGCTGACGTTTCCTGTTGCATTTTGATCCTGAGGCATATGTAGTCCTTCCAAACAATTTAGCATGTACTGTGGAAGCACAGTTCTCAGAGAAGTGCAGCTGAAAGTAATTGAGATTGAAATTTTAGGCCCATCGCAGGAAAACCATTACCAAGGCTCCTCCCAAGGCTCCAGGCAGAAACAGCACCTGGCAGAAAGGCAGGCAGGAGACATCAGGAGCAAAGTCTGGGGCTTGGGCAGGACAATTTACCAGCTTGGCTCAAGTGATGCTGGTCATGCTGGGGGCTGCAGAGTGCAGGGACCTCCTTTCACAGCCCAACCTGTGTAACAAAGCTGCAAAATCCACACACAGCACCGACACATCTGGGGTACCACAGGTGTCCTGAGCTGGGTCCCACCACCACCAGCAAGCCACTGGCCACCCTGCTGAGCCAGCTGGGCAATGCCAGCAGCCATCCCTGAGCACTGGTGGCTGCAGAGGTGTGTCCTCAATGCACCAGTCCCTGGGACCTCGGCTGGATTGAATTACAGTGCCCTTCTGCTGGAATTTAGCACCTCACAAGTGCAGCTGACAGCACAGAGCCTACCCAGCCCCCAGCCCCTGCAGTTCATAACCTGATGGATTACTGCAAACTATAAATTGATCACAGCTAAATCACCTTCAGCTGCTGCAGCAGAAGCCCACAGGGACAATGAATCCACATCCCTCATCTCTCTGCCCTTGCTGCTTATGCATTAAAAGAGGAGTAACCCCTCATTACGAAGTTAAAACCATTATGTTGGGCTGGAATTTTCAGACAGACTCTGTAAGTACTTCAGGAAGAGAGTGGTTTATCCTACATTCACTGGAGAAAAAAAAACCCTACAGTTGCAGCAATCTAAAGAAAAAGAGAGAATCCCAAACACTCTGCTTTTGACATCTGATCCCTAGAAGCAAAGGATAATACTTTCAACAACAGATTATGAATCTGTGTATACAGAAAGGATTAATGCAGCTTGCTGGTCACAGAGATGAAGGAAACTTAAAAAAAAAAAAAAAAAAAAGGAAAACTGTAAATTCAAGCTAACCACACAAAAATTAAGGGTTTATTATGGGTTACAGATTTAAACAAGCAAAGTACTGTTGTGCACCAAAGGAGGAGGATATAATCTACTCCAGCTGAATTTACTCAGAAGTGTGGATTTCATTCTCCCCCCAAGGAACACTTTTGCAAAAACAGCTGATTTCACCTTGTGTTTGGGCCGACAAAACACTGAGGAAACAGCATTTCATTGTTTTAAGACCCTCACAATTTCTTCATGGGGGAAAGTTGATCTTTGCCTGCAAAGATTGATCCAGTCTCATACACTGCCTTTTCTTCTGATGCATATTTTAAGTTATTTGTGTAAATGACCATGCTGGTTGCTCTCATCTGGCTTCCATAGGGAAGCCTTTCAACAAGGAAGAAAATAACCCCCAAAAACTGGAATACTGTGAAAACTTGCATTTTCTGTAACTACTTTCGACAAGTACCAGCCCAGGAATTTTCTTTTACTTGAGCCTCCTTTAGCAGTGCTCATATTCTGCATATATTTGTATAGAGCACATTATTCCAATTAAAAAAGAAATGGCACTGCTACATCTAGACATATGCTTATAACTACTCTGAAAGAAGTAGGTTTTTTGGATTCCTCTTCTGGGTCCAGAGGTTTTAAATTCTTGATAAAGGTCAAATCATCTCATTCAGAAGTGATGATGAAGTTCCACCAGTGTTTGATTGAAAAAAAGGTCACCAAATCGAAATGCTCTCAATATTCTTTAAATAAACTCATAAGCCTTTACTCAAGTGTTAAGGGTATTTAAGGACACTGCAGTAAAAATGTATATACTTTATTTCTACTCTAATCAGCCAGAGGTTGCATTAAGTGGCTGGAAATATAAATAAGAAACTTCTACCACCACACCTTTTTCTAAGTTCCTTGTACCACAAGGAACCAAAAAAATCCTGATGCTCTGAATATGCCGTGGTGACTTCTGATTTTAGTGAATGGAAAAATGCTAAGAGGAGGTAAAAGAACAATAAACAGAACTCCATGCCTGAATCTCTTTATAACAGATTAAAAGGATTAACTAATATCACCAAATCAGAGATTCATAGCAATAACCAAAGCGCAAACACTGTTTTAGAAGCAGCATATGCACTCACTCCAGAACACCTGATGCACTTGCCTTTATAGGGATCAGTTCACACGTGCTTCTGTTTTCCTTTTTTTGATCACAGACACCACCTCTAACAGACAAGCCCAGATATAAATTATCCATTCAATAAATGAACCAGTACTTATCCAAGCTCAAGAAACACAGGACTGAAATTTGTTCTGTCCAACAACCACAAGGAAAAATCTGGGTAGGTCAGCTCCTGAAGAGCTCCAGCTGACATCTGCAGTGAACCTTGGAGCCACAAAGACTCGTAGAGACTAAAGGCACAAGTGAGGGGGTCATAAACTAGTGTCCTGGCTTGATGCTAAATTGTATCTCCATTCATCTGTTTAGCTCAGAAATGTTTTGTACCTTTAAAACTGGATCTGAGAGTGAAGGAGATGCGGTGCCATGTCTGAGGTGGTTGTTTTCTAAACAAAGATCAGAGTTTTCAGCTTTCCCTCACACACGGCCTGTGCTGGCTGCAGTGTGGATGGTGGCACAGAGCTCTCCTTTGCTTTTTGTCAGTTTTTGGCTGGCTGAGGCACAGAAGTTCTCCACACTGTCGTTTTCCTTTTCTTGGCACTGTTTGACCCTGCTCTGGTTAAACACCCAAAGGGCCCCAGGAGCTCCCACCTGTGTCCCACCGGGCCTGGCCTGGGCCCGGCCTTTGCCAGCCCTGAGGGACCGACAGCAACTGAGCCGAGCTCCAGCCACGGGAGAGACTTTCTGAATTTGGCATCTCTGCGGGGCACACTGAGGTTTCGTTGTTCAGTGATGTTCATTTGTTGTGCTGGGGAGTGCTTTGACTGTTAAATAAAAAACTTTTTTCCACTTTCCTCCAAAAAAATTTTTTCTCTCCTGAACCAGGTGGGGAGAGGGGCGGTTCAGATTCGCTTTCTACAGGGACTCCATCCAGAGGTTTTTCCCAAATTTGGCCTAAAGCAGGACAACTAGTGACGGTCACAGGTTACAAATTAAATGTGACTCAACTTCTGATCAATTTCAGACCCCTGTGATCCTAGTGCAGAGCACAAGTGAACCAGACACAAAACTGCAAGTTGCTAACAAGCACCTTCCAAAATCTGCTTTTCTTTTTCACTGGTCAGCACCAAGTGTCTGGGCTCATATCACAGGGTTAACTTACAGAGGGACAGGAGCTGGGGAGTGTTGGAATAGCTCTGCTCTCCTCCCTGCAGCAGGGGTGGTTGTATCACACAATTTTTAACAAAGCCAGTCAGTGCAACATACCTTCGCTTTCCTAGCTGCTTGATCCCCAGAATGTTTCATTCTGGACTTTCCCATGATATTGAAGAATATCATTTGAGGCTGCATGCACAGTCACACACAAAGTTAATCTCAGCCTTTAGCTAAAATAAAAACAGATAAGTCAGTGGAAGGGAAGTACTGAGAAGAAGAGAATGTAGATATTGGGAAGGGAATAGTAAAGGAAATAAATTTCATTTCTCAAACAGCTGGGCTAAGAATGTCATTCTTTTGAGGACAGTGAAGGAGTTTGATGCACACATCCCCCTCTAGTCTTTGTACACTCTAAGGAAAAGAGATCTGGGCTGTTCAGAAAGTTTGCCCACACAGAAATCTGCTGCTGAACAGCCAGAAACACAGATCCCTGTGCAGGGACTGGGGCCAAGCACCCTTCACATCACCTCTCCAATGCGAGGCATCAGTGCTCCCACAGCTTAAACTTTTCTTGTCCCTAAAGCTCTTTCTGACATCAATTATTTCAGGCACAATTCAAACGCCTTCTTCTGAAATCACTTCCAAGCACTCAGAACCAGAAAGCCCCAAGCAGGCTCTCACTTGAAAGAGTGAGCAGAAGCACAAGCTATCTGCCAGCTGAATTATTCAGGAGCCACGTACATGGGATTTTCACCCACTGCTCACTGCTGCTGGTGCAGCCCCCTCACCTTCAGGACAAATAACTCAGTGCTGGGCTCAGACTGACAAAGGAAGAGAAAGATGCAGAACAGAGTCTCTCCTGTGGCAAACTCAGGAGCTGAAGGACAGAAATACAATACTGTATATATCAAACAAGAGGGCATACACACCATTACCAGGCTCGTAATAAGAGACTGATTTCTTCCATGGCAAATTACAAATATAGCACCACTAACAGTTTCTGGCCCCTCCCCCTCTTTTTAAATAATTTCTTCCAAATTTGGTGCTTATAAAAACAAGTGGTGCAAAATTGTTCAGAGCTTCATCCAGACACATTTCCCCATTAAGCCTTATTAAAACACATTCTCTAATTCAGCCTTTACTCAGGGAAGGTTTCTGACTGCCAGACAAGTCACACATCATTTGTAACGTGGACAAAAATCCACTAAGAATTAGTCTAAAACCAAACTCATTTCCTCTACTGGTCTGTGCCAAGATTTGCATCAAAGTCTCTAGAGGCAAAAATCCTACAGCTCTATAAAGCATCACTAGCTGCCTGTTTGCCTTCCTAGCATAGTTTCAGATTTACTTGAAATCAGTATCTGTGTAACAATAAAAAATTAGTAGGATATTTCAGACTCACGAGAGAAGAGCAAAGGGTTGCTTTGAAGGTCTGTGAATTGAAAGTTTTGTATGTTTGCATTCATCAGTGGATTTGTTATAAAACAAAGTCCTGAAATGAGTTCATAATCATTTAATCACAGCAGTTTTGATTCACCTCTCAGTCACAAAACACAAAGGTATATCAGGATTCTGTACTTCCAGGACATAGAACACATTGAAATCCCTGGGTAAGAGTTAACACCCTTTTATTTCACTAACTGAACTATTAATTTCACTTAGAAAATAGTCACAGGTGCAGTTTCACATCTCTGTGTATTGTGTTTACAGCAGCAAGGGCACTTGCCAATCTTAGGAAACCTTTTTTATTTTATTTTGGAGGTTAAAAACTACCCCAGATATACACTAGGTAATAAATTTTAATAACTTAATCACTTAATTTATAAACCTCATATCTTTCTTTACCCTGTAACTTCTGATGGGAGAACTGAACCATACACAATCAGACCTCACACAACATCAGCAGACACAGAATCAGAGTTTGCAGAGATCCCACATCAAGCCTTGCCTCTTGGGGCATTCTCTCTCTGAAAACTTGGCTTAGATTTTATCCCAGACAAGTGCTGAGGAGAGGCGGCCACCCCCAGCAACAAAAAGCTCAGCAGTAGAGGAACCCACTTAAATTTGAAATATTGCTGAGCAGCTCCAAGGAAAGGCTCGGCCGGGGGACAGGAAGGCAAAGCAAAAACCAAACCCTGGCCGAGGCGAGGTCCCCCTGCCATCTCAGCGTTTCCCAAGCTGTCAGTGAGGAGGCTGCTGCTGTCACTTACCCCTCCCTGCCTCCCTGCCATCAGACACTGATAGCACGCCTGTCACAGCCTTCGGGAGCGGGAGGCAGAGATGACAAATCACAGGGAATACGTGTCAACACAATCAACTGGCCTGAAGACAGACAGCTGGTGCGCAAATTCCACCACAGACAGTATCGCTTGTGAAATCATTCCAAGGCATTTTTAGCAAGCACAAGCTCTCAACAACAGCCCTGGCTGCTAAAAATAGCCCGTGGAGACTTGCTCCAGCATTAATAACAGCGCTGGCTAAATTTGAGTCATGACCCACTTGGTGACATATAAGCAAAACAAGCACAAACCTCATTAAGAAGTGAGAGATTAGAGTGCTTAGAGACCCTGAAATTTTAATGCAGCTACATTACAATGTTTTCTCGACGTCATCAATGTCAGTTGTTAATAAATCCCCCCAAAACCCTGGATAGAGAGGGAAACAAGCAAGATGCTCTAGAGCGAAACCAAAAGCAAAAATTCATTCGTGTGCTTCACTGCAAACCCTTCTCTCTGCAAACAAAAGGGAACAGTGCATCAAAGGTGCCAGGTGTCCCCATCTCTGCCATTTCAAAAGCTGCAACTGAGCACTCATCAGTTTACAAAATATAACTACAATATCAGGGAAAAACAACAAACACTGCTTCCTCAATGGTTTTGTGTCTTGAGAAGCAGCAGCACAACAAGGAAAGAGATGCACTTCTCTCCAGAGTAAAACTAACATCAAAAATGAGGTTTTCCTAGCAAGAGCTGTAGCAGCACCTGCAAGCTGGAGCTGCTCAAGATCTTTGAGAACAACATACAAAAATGGTAAGTGCACAGAGAGCTCTTAAAACTCACATAACCTGGGCAGTAGCTTTGTCTCCTCAGGTGTAAATTAATTCCCAGACTGTTTTCAGAGAAAAATTACTGCCTCAAAACTGCAGGTACATTGCTGCAGCACAGGCCACCAGACTTGTCTGAATTAATCCCAGACTCAAACACAGCCTCTTGTTTAGAAAGGTTCAGCTCAGAGATATCCAGGGATGGAGTCATCACAACCCTTGGTAAACTGCTACAGTCATTAATTATTCACCCCAGTAAAATTTTGCAGCTTATCTCTTGTCTAAAAGTATCACTGTTAGAGCCTTCCAGCCACTGGATCTCCTTACAGTTTTGACTGCCAGGCAGAAGAGCTCTCTATTATCAAATTTCTCTGCCCTGCACAGGCTGTTATAAATTGTAGTCATGTCACCCCTTGCCCTCCTACAGTAAAACAGACAGAGCTCCTGGAGTCCTTCCCTGCCAAACAGATTTTCTGAATCTTTAACAGTCCTCACGACACTTCTCTTAAAGTTTTTCCAATTTTTAACCAACGTTCTTGAACTGCAAGCATTGGGATGGAATACAGAATTCAGGTTACACTTGTGTCAGTGTCAAATATAGAGCTATAACCACCATGGACCTACTCAGCTCAGTGCTTCCCTGTCTACACACTCAATCTTGGGCACAGCTAGGCTGGGAAAACTCCAGTTCAGATGATTATCTGCCCTGACATGCCAGCCTCTTTCAGGCTAGCCATTTCCCAGGAGACAGCTATCCCTCCTGTCTCCTCATTATACCAGAAGGGCCCTCATTTTGTCTCTGGAGTATGGCATTTTATTGCATCAGAACACACTGTTCACAGAGCGATCCCAGTCACTCAGGCCCTGCCTTATCTTGCACTCCACCTAATCTGCCTGTTATCTGAGAGCTTTATGAGTAATGGTTTTATTTTTTCTGCTCCAGGTCACTGATTAAAAGAAGTTAAATAGTGCTATGCTAAGAACCTAGTACAAACATACCTTCTGGAAACTGCTTTTGTCTGCCTGGTTTTGAAACCTTCCAGTTGGACAGTTTGGAATGCAGCTCTCGTGCTGCTTCTGTTCAATATCTGCATTAACAAACAACAAAGCTGGGACAGAACCCCTCAACTTCAAAACATACTGAACCAAGTACCTGGGGCTTTCAGATCTCAGAGAAAAACAGAGCTCCCAAGTACCATGCAAACAGCTTTAAGCTTGTTCAGTGTCCAAGAGCCCACACTCACCGACCTCCACTGTCCCTCTGGAGAGCACAGCTGCACATTTGGGGTGTCACAGATCTGCCACGGGCCTGGGAGGAGCACTGCCAGCACACCCAGCAGAGGAAAGGAAGACTCCTGCTCCCAGAGGGTTATGTAGGGTGGCCTTCTGAGATGAGAGAAAGCAGGGCTGTGCCTTTGAAACAGAGAGCAGCTGGTCCCCTTAGCCCCTCTCAGTGGGGTCCCCTAACCCCACCCTGACAGAATTTGACTCTGTAATGGGAGGAGATGTGAGAGCAATAAGAACCAGGCTCTCCAGAGGAGCAGGAAGCTGTGCAAGATGTGCCCTGTTCCCTGCACAGTGTGGGCAACCCCAGCCAGAGCTCCCAGCCTCACCCACCCAGAGCAGCTGTGCAGGACAGCCACGCTCTGCAGCCCCACCTGAAGAAAAGGAGCTATTTGAGATTGCTGATCCACAGCAAGTTATTTTATGGGGTTATTGCACAGTTCCTTCTAAATCGTAGAGAACTGGAACAGGAGGTCATCCAGGCTAGATGGTGAGGTCCAGTGAGGAAATGAACTCCACTCCTCCCTCATCTCCACAGAACGACGTGTCAGGAAACCAGCCAGTACCTCCACCAGCCACCAACTAGACTTCACACTCTGCATTTTGTGCTTAAAATAGATTTCTCTGTATCAAAATATTGTAATTGCGAAGTCCTTCTGCTGCTCTGCAGCCTCTTCAAAAAGCCACAACCACAGCCAACATCATGTTTCTACAAGCCCTGTTAGAGATAAGTCCCTGACAGCCAAGCAAGCGTGAGAAAAGGGATGCAAGGAATGCATCTAAATAATATCTAAATATACACAGCTGAGCCCTCTGGGTCTAAAACCCGAAATTCATCCTCATGACAGCAGCGCCTGCCACTGCTGTCCTCCCAGCAGCACCACCATGCTTGCACAGTTCCACCATTTCTCTTAGATACTGCTTGCTCTCAAAGACCATTCTATTCTTTAAGAAGAGCTCCTGATGGCATAAAATCACACCTACCTTAATCTCTCAAATCTGATCTTGAGCCGCTCCAAATCTGAGATCTGGAAACCACATACTTCAAATGCTGCTAAAAAGCCAGTGCAAGGAAAAATGTGAAACATATTTTTGCAGCCTCTATGTGCCACAAAGAAAGATGCCTACTTTCCACTCCAGTGACACACTTTTGAAAGGATTTCTGGTCTGCTGTGAAGTCTCACCTGCACACAAGGACAGGGATGACTCAGGAGTAAGGCACATCCTTTGTCTTACTGGGGTTTTTCTATTAATGAATCACTAACATTAATGAAAACAAAAGCAACTTCACCTGCAAAATAGGGGAAGTTACGACTTTCTGGTGCTTGTCACTGCTGAGATTCCGGACTAAGGATGAAAATAAAAGGTACAGAATTAAATTTAAGTGCAAAGAAAACCTAAGATTAGCTGCAGAATAGGTGCCTCTAAATCCCCACATCTAAAGAAATGAAATCCATGCTTAGATTTCTCTTCCCACTCCTGAAGAGCTGTAAAGATAGCTCTGGATAAACTTCCCAGGGGCGACAACCTGGAATTTCTCATAAGAGCAGCATGATAAAGCTGTTAATGATAAATTCATGCAGAGGTGTAGGAAATCAATGTAAAATGGCAGTTTCATGGGCAACACTGCATATTACACAGCAGCAAGAGCCTGAATAGCACCTTATCCCCAGCACTGAGCACATCCCGAGGCTGAAGGAGGGCGTTGCTTTTCCTTGTACTTGGCAGGAATAGCCTGGAGTGAGGCAGGGAGCCTGGGCAGGCAGGGACTGGGGGTTTTCCTACCACATCCATCCCAGGAGAAGCTGACAGCTCTCTCCTGTCAGTCCCACCCAGCTCTGCAAGCAGCTCGCGTGCTTGCCGCAGGTTTGTCCTCCTGACATTCTGCCCGCCAAGGAAAGTGCTTGGCAAATTTGGCCATGTCATTTTTGACAAGCCCCTTATCCTGCCTGGCAGGAACAACCACGTGGACTTCTTGAAGTGAGTCTGCAATGCAGACCAGGCAAAGCTCCTCCTGGTCTGCTCCTTTAGCTGCAGTAACAGCTCTGAAAGTACCACAACTCCACATCTTCCCCATGCAAAGTTTTTGTTTAAATGCCTGCAATTATGGTTTGACTCATTCGTCAATGTTTTTAGCCATGTCAGGGTAAAGTCTTTATCTTGTCTAGGAAAAGCTGGCAGGTTAAACCCAACCTCGACCCTTGTGACTGCACAAATGACTGCTGCCAGTCAAGCAGCCAAAGCATCAAATCATTAAGGGCAAGCATTCTCTCTTAATCATTTAATACTTCAAGGCAAACAATTAACATGCTTCATTTCCTTACAAGTGTCTCCCTGAAACTTTGCTGGAATTTGGCCTAGTGTCATCACTTCATTTCCAAAGGCTCTCCCTTCATTTCCATTGCCAACAGACTTCCCACTCCTCTCCAAGTCTTTTCGCTGGTCATTTGTTTCAAAACAAGAAAAAAAAAATCACAAAAAACCCAAGTAAAGAGTCCCTCTCAACTCATACTACTTTACTGTGTAAATCCACAATAAATTGAAATCTGCATAATAATTTGAAAATTATACTGTATGGTGAGACTAATGTATTATCTACACAGCATAGGGAAAACCCATGGATAGAAAACTTACTCTGAAGAGAAGCAAGTGAAAAGAGTATCAAAAGCAGATCAAGTACAGCTCAACCAAGAAATACAACCTTTTCAAACTTTCGAAGAGAATTGGGGTGGCCATAAATATCTAGCTAATGAGGGCTTTAAATGGGATCTGTGCTCCTAACTCCTTCAAACTGCTAGGAAAAAAAAAAAAAATCTCTGAACGTCAACAGCCAAAATCATCAAGAATTTTATATTTGCCCTGCTTATGCAAACGCCAGAAATTCTTACAACCATCCATTCCCCTTGCTCATAAATATTTATCTAGTTGGAGCCAAGTGCATAAATGAACCTTCCATCCTGCTTATGGCTGTTCTCCCTTTAATCCTTAATCCCTTTGCACTATCTTTCTTGTCTCTAACCTGCAGAGGACTCTGACTGTTTGCATTTAATTCTTCTTACACATGCCCTGGAGCACAAATGGCTTGTCAGGTTAAAGATAAAGCAAACATGTACTGCCACCAGTAGAGTAACCAGCCTTTTTGATATCAGAACACCTGCAGCCAAGGCAGGCCGGGGAACGGAAGAATGAATAAATAAGTGATTTGGCTGAGATCTCCCCGCTCAGCAAACACACAGACTTTTCTAGGACAAACCTCTTGTCCACTGCTTACACTCATCAATTCTGAAGTTGGTCTCCTTCCCCATTTTAATCTAATGCTGTAACACCAGGGATGGTATAGCCAGAGATAAGCCTGAGAGATTATGTCTAAATTGCATCTCGAACAACTGTGCAGGCAGAACACAGAAAGGAAAGGTATAAAATCTGTAAGAGGTCAGCAGTGAGAGGCTTGAAGCCATCAAGAGATGAGAAGGAGCTGGACAGTGTTTCATCAGCACAGGCAGAAAGGTCAAGGCAGGAGGAGCACTTGGAAGAAACATTAGTATTTAGTCTTGGAGAAGGTCAGTGGAACAAAAAGACAAGAGTTTGTGAGAGTCAAGAGCTTTGGTTCCTGAACAAGTCCTTTCCATTTTCCTACTGATCTACATTTCCAACCACAAAGACTTCCAACTTTTTGGAAACTACACTTAAGTTAGTCCTCAGTTTTAAACCAAAGGCACAAATGAAGTCCCAACAGTTTTCTTCAGTAACAACCACATCTCATTAGAGCTGAGGATTCAAAAGCTGCTCACCACCTTCTTCCCTTCCTGCAAAGCCCTCCCTGCCCTGTGAGCATGACCCTGCCAGAGCTCTGCAGCCCCTGGAACCCTGACAGGACACTGCCCCAGGACACTTGTGGGAAGGTGCTGCCAAAGACAAAAGTTGCCAAGGCCCTGCCCACACTCACTCATGGGACTGGCAGACCATGGAATTTTTTAACAGCTGTTTCTTGCTGTTCTTTCCAATCAACTTGTTACTACTTTTCCTTCAAAACAGGAAAATTTAGGGATTTGGAAAATTTATCTAAGCATGTAAGTGCATCATCTGGCACATGAGGCATTTCAGGGCAAGAATAACGTTACACAGATCACTGTGATGATCCTGTTGAAGCACAATTTTCCATCCTGTTTCTATCCTGAAATATCAGACTGATGAAAATGTATCAGATTTTGATGTAATTTGGAAAATAGTTATCATTATTTCTTTAAAAAATCCTCCTTTAAATCAAAGCACGCACACACCCCTGCAGCCACAGAAAACCAAAACAAGATAAAGAGGGGGGAAAGTGATGGCCAAAAGAGAGTGAAACCCCTTTAACTGCAGGGGCCTCTGGACAGCAGGGCTGTACTTGCAAGCAACACCTCCAGTCACAGCCTGAGAGCCCTCAAACAGAGATTTGGAGTAAAAGTACACTCTTGATTCTCTGACAGAATTAACATTGTTTGTCTCAGCAGCAGCAAAAACAGGCTTTTGCCTGTTAACAAGATTTTTGGCTGTGCCCACTATTGTTTGCTTGAATGGAAGGCTAAAGGGCTCACTGAAGCTTTTCTCCCTCTGTTGTGAGAATTTCAAATACTGTGGAAAAAAGTATCACTCCATGAACAAACCTTGAGAATCGACAAATACAAACCCTAGCCCTTGAAAAAACAAACAAACCCCCAGAAAACCAAACCTGATCTAAATATTTTCTTCCAGCGTTTCTCAAAAACTTCCAAACAAAGCACACAGCTGTCACTCAGCATCTACTTATGAAAGTCTTTCTGAAGCCTTTATGAAAACCCATCTGTGTGCCTACATCCATTATTGTATTTTTACATGCCTTCTTGGAAACCTTAACCTTGAGTAAATAAATACATGAAAATGTCTCCTTTTGGCAGGAATGCTTCCTGCTGTTTGAGCAGCAACAGGAAGATTAAGCTGTGATGCACCTGCTAGCAGCTGGCAGGTGGGAACAGAGAGGTGATGCCCAGAACAGGTAAGGCAGAGGCTCCAGGGAGCTCTGCAGACTGGCAAATATGTGCTAGAGCAGAAGGGGCTTTGTTCTTCTAATTGCTGCCACAAACCCACTAAAAGCTGCCAGAGTGACCCAACACCTCTCTGCAGCCCCCAAACTTGGGAGAATACCTAGATAAAAACCTGCTGAGGTTTAACTCACTCTTTCTTGCATTCACGCTTTTGACTGCTGCTTCCTCCTTAAAGGTGCAGATTCAGGACTAGAGAAATTTAGGGTGAGAAATGGCTCAGTAAAGTCACCACAGGCTTAGAGGATCAAGCCCTCTGCAATTACTGTGGTGCAGAGCTCACAGAGCTGGAGGAGTTTGATCACCACTGGGAGCCAGAGCATCAAACCCTGCCCACAGTGGCCCCAAGGGCCAGTTTGGCTAAAGCCTGCCCCACACCTGAGACCCCAGCAGCAGCCACGGGAGTGCAGGAATTGATTGGCAAGGCAGAAGCAGCAGGTTTATTTACAGAGGCAGGACCTGCATGGAGAAGTAGGAGTTGGTAATTTGGGGAAAAAAACAGCCACAGAGAATTGGGACTTGGCAGAGGTATTTTTTCTTCTTTAATGCAGTATTTGAAGATACCTGTAACAAATCCAAAACAAAGGACTGCCCAAGCCTAAGAATAAACCCCGACTTCACACAATTAAGCAGCTGCTAAGTCCTCTAGCACTTCCTAACTGGGTAAATACAAAGCACTCTTTCCCTTTTGCCTTAGATTGTTTGCACAGGAGTTCCCAGAGTTTAAGCCTCCTCTTACATAGCCACGGCACAAATTTAGGGCTTTTCTTTACATCTTTTGCTCCATACAGAAGTGCTTTTTAAAATCACACATCCAGTAACCCCACTGAGCATCCCTTCACTGACACTTCATTACAGGCTGAAACAATCTGAGGATGGCCTGGTTACAAATTCACAGGACAAAGCATCTTCTGCTTTAGCTACACCCCCAGACTGGCTACTAAAACTTCCAAAAGCCGGGAAGGCAAAGGTCCCAGGACACTGTCTGCCCACGGGAGCAGCCAGCCTTTATGTGTTTAAACACCACGCTTTGCACTTCATGCCTCCACCAGCTGCTTTCATTTAGATGCAGGTCACATTCACACAGACTAGAAAGCACCACAGACCCGTACAAATTGCTAACATGGGAATTCAGGTCCTTGAAACTCCTGCTCTGCAGCCAATGAACAGTCTATAATTTCTCCATTAAATATTTAAACAATACTAACAATACTGCTATTAATAAATAGAGTACCTTTCTCTTTTAGTACAGGTTCCTCATGTCTGGGATAACAGTGCTATAGATTTTTGTAATACTTATTTTAAACAGACTGAAAAATCTATAAAGTGGCCATAGAATAATAAAGTTCAGTCTTCTGAGGAGACATGAATTTTCTTGTCAGTCCACCGGTCATGCTCCATAGATGCTTACAACATTTCAGGAGTGGGGGAAGGAAATTTAGGGAAGAGCATCAGTTGAAACTGGTTTCCAATGGCAGATCAGAGAGCACACAAGGCAGCAGCAGAGAAACATATGTTTGAACCCAAGCCAAAAATCTGGCTTCCTTAAGAAGTGTAGGATGACAAGCCTCTTGTAGCAGTAATAGTAGGCTGAAAAGGGGGGTGGAAAAATTCCCTCTCTTCATGCAAAAGGCAAATTCTGTAACATCTACCTAACAGCACTTAATTTAGAACAGCTGAGGTTTGGAGAAAGCCTTCAAAATGACCCATTAAAGACAGTCAAAAGCTTCACACTCTGTGCTTTGGTACTGCAGTCTCTTCACTCACCACTGAGATATTTGGGGAAACGGTAAATAATACACTGGTATCAAAATCCTAAAGCACTTGGCAGAACAGACACCCCTACATTACTTGGCTGAGAGCTGATAAATGCCTTTCCTACATTAACATTTCCATGGAATTAGCCACATGAAAATTCATGGTGATCAAAAGTTAATTACAGTGTTTATGTCAAAAATCAAAAGAGCAGAATGGTGACTTTTAGTTTGGGTGATCCCTTCACCAAGCTCAGCCACTTGCAGCAATAGAGGCTCCCAGGGAATGGCATTTGCTCTCACCAGCAGGGCTGATGGTCTGGTCTGTTCAATCCACAGTTCACAGGGGACTAAGGGTACCAGCCTAGAGCTGAAAAATCTTTTTATGGTAGCAGTCCTTCTGCTGCCACCAACAGAAACTCTGTGTGCACCCAATACTGGAAAACTGCATAGTCAGAAAGATAATAAAAATAATATTCCGGGGGGAAAAAAAGGAAAAAAAAAAAAAGACACAGACCCAAGTTCCACTGTTTCAGATGGCACAACTGCAATTCCCCAGAGGGCCAATACAAACTTCGGCTGAGATCATATCCAGCATCTGTAGATTTAGTAAAAGCTACTGCTTGGCTTTTTTTTCTGCTGCGTGCCCTCCTCCACCTTGAAACAGACTGTGCTGATTATCAGGTTTGTGCCATTTGATGAAAGGATACTCCAGCAACTGGCTTGCATAGCTGCTTATACAGCAGCAAATACCATATTTGTGGGGTACAAGAGAGCAGAAAGACATCTGCTTGCTTGACTCCAGTAGGTACAAGTGGCTCATTCTTCGGGACACGCTTGTGCTTTCTCTGCCTGAGCTGCCTTGTCTCGGATGGCTGAATCCAATCCCCTTCCTTTTTGCATATCAAAGAGCTGATTTGAGCAGGACTGCAGGCGATGCTCGGAGGCTGCTGTCCAAGGCTTGGGAGATGCTCCTTTGCACCTGCACGCAGCTTACACACTGCCTGCCACCACCACTGAACACAGGCAGCCTGCACACCCCACTTCCTTCAGCTGCCCACCAGCTTTTGTACAGCCACACCATTTTTAAAGGGACTCCGGAGCAAAAACTGTCACAGTTCTTCTAAGAAAAAAAAAAAACCAAAACCCAGTGGATTACAGCCACTTCTCCAATCCTGCATCCAGTTGCAGCTGTTACGGTTTTTCATGGATTAACAGCTTTTGGAAAAACCCCAAACCATGGAAAGCCCAGAGCAAGCATCTCCTCAGGTGGGAGCAGCGTCCCAAGGACACAGCACTGCTCTGTGCCAAGGGTCACCGAGCAAGGGAAGGAGCCTCACAAGCTGCTGGGTCTCTTTTCCTGTCTGTTCATTCCTGTTTCATCAGCCTGAGACACCCCAAACCCCAACATCTGCTTTTGAAAATGTCCACAAGTCCTCAGCTCACTGTTCCCTGAGGAAGGAGCAGCACTGATCTCTATCTATGGCTCTCAACTGCCCCAAAAGCAGAGAGAAAGATTCTCTTTTCAGATTAGCACTCATGGAAATAAACATGCAAAATGGAGAGAAAAGCAGAACTTTTTATTTTTTTTTAAGACAGTAAAGCTTTCCACAAAGTGTCAGCAGTTCTGGGCTTGCAGGCTGTCAGGAAAAATAAGGAAAAGAAAAAGAAAAAAAAGAAAAAAAGGCAAGTCAGGCTTAACCTGTTTTTTCATGGTCTCATGCAAAATGAGACCAGAACTAAGGTGGTCAGTGGCATTTCTCCATCCAAGAGATGACCAGGTTGAAGCCTGAAAATTAAGTCTTCATAAATGAGAGTTTTCCAAAACTGCCAACTGCCCCTACTTCAAATGACAGCAGGTTTGACAAAAAAAAAACCAAAAAACACACCATTCTGCTTTAGTAGGCAGAGCTGCTGCCAAAAATTAAGAGAAATGTTTTTTCTTAAATTACAACTGTTTCAGTTCCTTGCTGTTTGTCTGGAAGCTGAAGGGAAGGCAAATTCAAGGAGAGGAGTAAAAGCATTGCTTTTTACCAGGAGGGTTTTTTCTTTATTTTTTTCCCCTTTTGGTACAAAATATGCATGGACTGATTCTTAGAGGGTCCCCCTCCCCATGAGCAGTGCAAGCAAAGCTAGTTTACTCCACATTTTTTGGGTGTGTTTTTCTTTTTAAACACAGTAGCATTTCTTGCAAAGCTAATGTGCATGCTCAACTGCTGAATAATCCATGGATTTAAGTGTCCCTAAATACACAGTGAAAAGATGGATTACCCATTAGGATAAAATAATATACACAAGCCTCTAAATACACATGTACACTGTAATACACATTTTAAATAGTCTCTGTGTGTGAATTTAAATGATAATATGCATGCTAAAAAGTTTCAAAAGACATCTTTACAAAGAAGCCATTACCACTGTGTAAATAATACATCATTTAAAATAAATTTGCTGTACTCCCATGAAAGATTCTTTTTTGGTCAACATAAGAAGAATAAAAGAAACGAACACATATAAAATACAAATAGCACTGTGGGATCAGTTTCAATCTGTAGCAGAGTGCACATGTGAGGGCAAAGGGTTATTAAGTTCTTAACTCAGCATATTTCACATTCCTTCACTTCTGCCCAGAAATCTTGAAAAAAATAAAAATCAAAATAGGGCTTTATCGATTAATGAAGTAATGATTTACAGCCTTTGTAAAGTGTGGCCTCTTGCCAGTGGACATCTAAAGAATTTTCACATCCATCCACTGCTCTGCAGCACACACCAGCTTGGGTTCTTCAATCAGCTCTCACAGACCCTTGATAATTATCCACAGATCCTAGAACAAAAAGGCTAAAATGTTCCTCCCAGCCATGCATGGAAGAAACACCATCCCCACTGCTGCCTGGAAGGAACAAAACCCAGCATTTTGGAGGAGGGAACTGGATCTGGAAGGCCTGGGAAGGTGTGGAGGTTGGGAAACCAGTTTTAAGAGGATGAAAGAGCTATGCAAAACAGGGAAGTCTTAAACACGAATGATCAGGTTTAACAACTTTTTCATTCCAGTTTTCAATCAAGTCTGTATGGTGTACACAGTTTTGGCAAGTCTAAGTCTGATAGAACATACAGGAATTTGCTACTAAAACTTACATTGCTGAGCACTGAGTATAGGAGGGAAACAAATCAGGTTTCTCCCTTTCAGGGACGGGACAGAGCTGAAAACAGCGCCCTGGGGGAAAGAGCTAGACAGAGCTGTTCCAACACGATCCTGCCCCGCTCAGCCCTGGCACCAGAGGAACTTCTGCAGGGTTCAAAACTTCAGAATTTGTCCTCGGATCCTGACACAACCCCAACCAGAAGTGGCATGTGCTTTCCAAGTCAAGATGTCACTTGCCAGGAGACGTGCCTGTGCCAGCTGCTGAAGGCTTAAGCCTGCAAATGTTTTGCTTCATTTTCCCGACTGCTCTTAAGTTTTACTCTGCCTCTCCAAAAGTGGTTTAAAGGAGAATAAAACCAATAGAAGCAAAGGCTGGTATACCTTTTTTCCAAGCAAAGCTAAAGAAGGACAAATCCCTTGTTCTAAGCACTCCCTATCACAATCTGCACTCTAAATTCTCCAGGACACCTGCCAAGTCCTGCCTGGGCCCTGCACCCTCCACTTGCTGCCAGCTCCCATGTCCCACACTCCCAGAAATGAATCCCATTTCCCATCAGCTCAGGGTGGAATCAGAGGAATCCCACTCGAGCCAGGAGCAGCATTATTCGCCCAGTGTTCCCCAAAGGGCTGCAGCACCTGAGTGTGGAGGGGAAACAGCAGGAGAGGTCCTATTTCCATTGGTAACCAAGGATGCCTTCCCTGCTAAACAGGTGAGACAGATTCATCTAAACACATATTAATATCATCTGGCCTAATAATTAACAGTTGATTTTCTTTTCAGCTGACCCAGCCTGAGTGCTCAGCCAGAGGAAGCCCTGTGATGTCAAAAGGCAATGCTACAAAGAAAAAAAAAAAAGAGAAAACACACCCAAAGACCCAGAAAATTTGGAGCGTGGCGACAGGAAAAAGTGACGCAGAGTGTCTGCTCTGCAAATTATTTTCCAGTTGACATTTCCCCCACCCCTCCCTGAAGATTCCCATGCAGGCTGGGCTGTTTGGGCTGCTGGAGAAGCCAGGAGCCTGTTTGGGGTCCCAGTGCTGGGGTGAGCCTGAGCTTCTGCACTCAGCCCCACGCAGGACAGAGCCACAAAACTCAGGAAAGCACTTTATTCACTAAAAGCACACATTCAGTATTTACAGCCCTAAGCAAAGCCTCTGAAAGAATGTGTTTGCCCACAGAGCAGTGCTGAGAGGCACAGCAGAAGGCGATTTTAAGGGCTCTTTAAACTGGAATGTAGACACAGCAAAGGTGAGCTCAGGCTTTAGATTCAATAAGCTACTGCTCCACTCTTCCCCCTCGACAGTTTGGCCTGAAACAATCCCAGGCAATTCCTCAAAGCCGAGCACGATTACTTTATGGCACCGTGCTTCAAAGTGATTAGGGCTGAGGAAACTCAGAGCTTCACTCCTTGCAGAGTCAGGTTTGGGCTGGTGCTGGGCAGCATCCTCTCCATCCTCTCCATCGCTGCTGTTTCTGCCCCTGAGCTGGGAACAAAAGTCCTGCCCCAGAGAAAGGCAGAGCCTGCAGAGTGCAGGCAGCTGCCACCAACAAGGCAAACTCTGCTGATCCTGGCAGGGGAAAAGTGAAACCTCTCCCAGGAGTGAAAGGGCAAATGCAGAACAAGCAATTACAAGCGAGATTAGAAAGTAAAAGCTGAAACAGATGCCTTAAACCTTCGCCTACATTAGGTCATGGGCGTCAGCAATATTTTTTTTTCCCCACTTAAAAAGCAACCCAACTTCATTTATAAACAAAGTTTAATATACATAATTTGTAACCCCCATGATTCTGACACTGTGACACCTCAAAACCAAAAGGCAATTCTTTTGGTAAAGCAACACTCCCCAGGAAATTCACGTTTTAATCAGGTTCTACTTTCTTTCCTTTGCTATGTATAGTAACAAACTTGTGTAATTTAACTTTAAAAAAAAAGTCAACAAAAAACCAAGATGCAACAAAAATTTGGTAAATTAGATTAAATACATCATTAAGAGAATTTCTCAGTCCCTGTTCAATGAAACAATCAATTGGGTTGTTCCTGTTCTTCTATTTTTTGTAAAGTAAGAGCGAGTTTTCTTTTTTAGAGGTTTTTCTATTGTTTCTTCAATCTTTAATGCAGCAAAGCTTTGCACAGAAAAATTCAAATTCCTAAAGCATTCAAATTCCTGCTTAACCAGACAAAAACCTGGAGTGCAGGGGTCTCAATTCCTCCCACTGAGCACTGCCAGGACCTGCAGCCTCCTCAGAGATGAGCAGTCTGAGCCTTCTCTTGAGGGATAGCTGCTGTTTCCTCTTAGGAAAAAGCTCTGAAAAATCCATATTCTCTCCTTCTACCTTAGCACATTCATGTTTTTGCACACAGAGCAGAAGAATAATCTCAGTGTCATCTCAGAGATGCCATGTGGCCACTCCTGAATTCACTTGGGTCACCAGTTTGCAGTAAGAGATGACACCAACCTGCAGCATTTCAGCTGCACTTAGGATTATTGCTGCAGCTCTAGACGCACACATTGCAATTGTGAAATTACTAATAAAATTAATAAATGAGGGGGGGAGTTGCCTAATGTCACACATCTTTCCACAAGCAGTAAGATTTTAATTTATTTTTTTTTTCTGGTGCAAAACTCAAACAGGTGCTGGAAGCCAGAACTGGTGAGTTGATAAAGGTAATAAAATCAAGAGCAGGATGAAATTTTAGCCTACAAGACAAAAATCCTTGCCATTTTCCATGAGGACAGGCACTTGTCATGTTTCCTCTCCAATTTGGACTTTTCAGCATTGGAGGAAAAACTCACACCACGTTCTGCTGTTGGCCTTAGGCACCAAAGATTAATTGCTGGGTTTGCTTTTTTACAGCAACCATTTGTGAGGACCTTTCCCTCTTTTGAGATGGAAAGCACATAGGAAACTCACTTGATTCAGAGTTTGTGCTGCTTCCCTTTATCCCCGGAGTAATGCATTGTTTCTTTAAGCAAAGCAAACAGAGAGGATTTAGTAGAATACAATTTCTTTTGTTTTATTGCTCCATTAATTTTATTTATGTTCAAATATGCTGCTTTTATCAATTTGGTATGGGCGAGAGAGATGCATCAGGAGGAGGGAACATGACTGTACTTCAGAATGAGGCATTGGGCAGAGCAGGAGCAGGATTTGCCTGAACCTCCTCGGATGATCAGTCATATTAATGCAGCACAGCCTTGATAGGTAGCAATTACAGGGTAATAGATAGCCCAAGAATCATTCAGAAATCTACTGCAACCATATGTTTAGACCCCTGCCTTTACATCCCTTCCTGCAGATTTAAAGGTAAGCTATCATTATTTAGGAAACAAAAAGCAACCCAAACCTTCCTTAGCAGCATATTTTGGATTTTCTAATCTGTGTCTCTTGAAAACCTGCCACTGCAGAGAGTCGCCTGTTTCTCCAGAGTTATTTCTTTACACGGTTAATTTTTGATCACTCAACTGTGCCTCAGTCAGTAAAGCAATAAATACTCTTAAGAAATTATAACAACATCTCAACAAAACCTAATTGAAGACTAACTAAAAAAAATTCCAGAATGAAACAGATGCTCTTGTTAACTGAGCCCACAACACAGAACACTTCTGGGTGTAGACATCTCACACAGAGTTTTTACTTCTGTGATACAAAGGACAAGCTGCTTTTTTTACAGCAGCATCCTTTACAAAGTGAAATGGATAAAAAAGAAAAGGCAAAACACTTGGCTACAAGAAATGAGTGATGATGGAGACCCTGCAAAAGGCCTTTCCTAATGACAAGATATTACTCCACAGGTTAATGAAAACCAAATACCAATTTAACATGCTAACCTTTGAGCAAATTGAGTTCAACTAATCAAGAGCCCTCCAAAAGGGTATTTTGAGCTAAGAGAAAAGACTGGAAAAATCATTTACATAAGATGGCTGGTAATGGTGCATTTAATGGCACTGGTGATAGGGAATTATACCAAGGAAATGAACACATCATGTATGACCTATTCCCTAAAGCATTTAAGAGGGTGTCTCCAAAGAGCCAAATTCTGCCCACTGGTAGTGAAGCACAGCTCCTGTTAACAAGGAAGGCAGTAAGACTCTTCCTCAGGACACCCCCTGCTCAGAATTTTAGGCAGAAATAATGTCTACCATCAAATACAGATTGGCTGAAGGGCTCTCTACATCAATTTTGGTAACTAAAGGCCAGCCCACCTCTGAACTGGAACTCCTCCAGCACAGGAGCATATTTATTACCCATGACCTCCTATTCTTTATGGACCCTTTATATAAGGAGGATGTGACACCAATCTCTGAGTGCCTCTGGCTGAAGACTACTGGATAAATAAATCCTCCCACCATTCTTCCTTAAAGATTACCCTGACAAACATGCTTGGGAAACGTCCTGGGTTTGTGCAGGCACACACACTCTGTATGCACCTGCCTTCACCTTGTCCTAAGCACCTTCTCAAGCTACTTTTGATGCCCATTTAGCACGGCTCAAGAACAAGAAAACAAACCTCCCTGATTCCTCTCTAAAACTGAAGGCAGTGCACATATCAGAAATTTACATACAGCTGAATGAAAAGTGGCATTTATATCTTTTGTAGCAAAAAAGTAACTCCCCTAAAGGTGAAGAGATGTACCTGGCTTTCCAACCTCTATGCACACATACAGGAATAGCATTAAGGGTTTTCCTCTGCTCTTTCCCTCCTGCTCCCACCAAGTCTCACAGCCCCAAAAAACAGATCTGAAAGCTTGCTTTGCCCCACCACCTCCACATATTCTGAAAATTACTGGAAACAATCCAGTAGTCCCCAGCTAAGCACCACACCTGTGATTTATCACTTACCACTCACACCGTGGCAACTGCAAGCTACATTCTTGTTTGTCAAACAAAACAGCATCAAATTACATGGTTGGGAACGTGTCCAGCATCTCATAACAATTCCAGGTCTTGATAGATCCAAGATGTTACATTATAATAAAATAGGGACACATCTTTAGGAAATATACTTTAGATGAGTATTAAGCTCTGCAATATATTGTTTTTTATAATATCAGATTATGCAGCCCTTTTTGAGGAGGGCAGGCATTTCTACCCTGAAGATTTCTAATTCCAGCAGGGAATAGCTGGCAACAAACAAATGCTTGCTTTGGCAAAGCACATAACGCTGCTGGTTTGTACATTTGCTAATATTTCCAAACTCCTCAGAAATGACCTAACCCAGCAGGCACCTCTGGCCTCACTGCACAGAGCTGCTGTCTTCAAGCACTCTCAGTCTGGCCAGACAACTGCCCAGGGGAAGGACAAAGAGACTGTCACCTACACGGACAGAAAATCAACAGATTACAGGAAATAATCTGTACAAATATGAGGGAGGCTCCTCTAATTGAGCACATTTAGTAAGACAATGTGAGGCCTTTGCCCAGGAAAGCATCAGCGAACAATGGGCTCCAAACCCACAACAAAAGCACTGCAGATACTCCACCCAGCAGGAGTGGTGACCACCCTTCAGGGACACATTTAAGCCTTTACCAAATTGGATTTTTTTTATTTTTTTTCATTTAAAAAATATCATCTACTGACTCTCACTTTGGAGAAGTTCTGAACTACTGTAACAGCCATATAATGGATGCACCTCAGTGCTTTCTTGATTTAGAAATATCCAGAGAAGCCATCAAAAAAGTCACTAGTCACAGGTACATTAAACAACTTAAATCATCTGCTTAGATTTCATGCTGTAAACTTACAAGTCAGACACCCTCCTCCCTTTCAGTTCAGCTAAAGTTTAAGTGCTGTGATTCTTGCTGGCTGCACTAAAGGACTAACCCAAGACTTTTGGCTAACAGCTGCCCTTCAATCTTTTCATTCTTCACTTCATTACTCACTCCTGTCTCATTGCCTGAAAATAAGAATCACAACATGAATCTAAAGTTTTCCAGAACTGGGAACCCCCACATTCCTTTGAAAAAAGATCCCATGGAAATGTGCCTACAGTTAATAAAAGACCCAAACCTTTTGTGGAACTACACCTTGCAGTTAAGGGATTCCATAATTAGAACATAATTACTCAGCCATATAATGTGTCAAATTATGGAGAATGACTATTTGTAAAGCTACAGATAAAGAGAAGAATGCATAAATCTGGAGCCACAGATAAAACCAATTAAACTGAAGTCCTTCCCTTCAGCATTCCTCAAACACTTTGGAGACCATCTCTGTACCCAGTACTAGTTTACATGCACAATTGCTGTGATAAAACTTTTACACTATATACACAGAATAAATCCCAGCAGTAAATAATTCAGTAGCAGAAACGGCTGCAAAGAGGGACAGCTGGTGCTGACAACACTATCAGCATCTTTGCTACTACATGACACACAGTCAGTTATGAGTGGAGTAAGATTATGGAGAAGACAACACAAATTTCAGGTTAAGATTGGAGCTGTTAAAGGATTTCACTCGTTAGTTGAATAAGAGCCAGCATCCTTTAAAGCACTGCTCAAAATGAAACTACCTGTCTTCAAAATAAACTGAGAAGGTCTTTGCATAGAAATTCAAAGCACACAAACAGCACATCAAAAGCATGCAGGGAAAGATCTTTGTTTGGTGTAAATCCTAAAACTCAGTTATTGCAGAGAATAAAACATCACTTAGGAATTCAGTCAAACCTATCCTATAACAAATGGGAGAGTCCAAGGGAGGGTAAGAACCCACAAAGACAACTTTGATCCTCTGCAGAATGGGCAGGGCTGGGTGTCAGAACCACAGACACCCCCAACACCAGCTCCACAGCAGCTTCTCCCAAAAGCAGCTGCCTGTCCTGAAGGTCACCACGGGCCTCAGCACAGTGAGGACACCCAGGGAAGCTATGCACAAACAATAAGGTATAATAAGAACAGAAGATTTACAAACAGACCCAAAGGAAGCACTTATTCCAGATTAAAAGTCTTACACACACCCCTTTTTAAAGTTTAAATCATCACCCCTTATTCTCATTCCTAATTTCATCCCAAAACAGAGCCCTCGCTCCTGTATGTGCAGAATTAGAATTTTTTTTCAATTGGATTTCCTTGAAGATTTTTCCCTACTATTTTTCCCTACTCGTCCCAAAGCTCATTCAGCCACAAGAAAAAATGTCACTTTTGCTGCTTGATCATACACAGGGCAGTGCTTTTCCTCACCCAGCAGCACAGTCACCAAGAGTTCCTGCAGCTTCAAACAAAACCAGACTTCAGGCACCTGCTTTTCTCTGCCCCTTCAACACAACAGGACCATTCCTGCCACGACACAACTTCTGCAAGGCACCATCCTTCCAAAAACTGAAGGGGGGTGACCCCTAACAACAGCACTATAATTCTGGAAGGCACAGATAAAAATCAAGAAAGGAATTAAGTAAAGTACACTGAGAACATACCTAGTGATAAATTAGGGATCTATCATCTAAATTAGTGCCAATAATTACATTCTCTTTCAAAGAAACTGAGGTGTAAGAGATACTAATGTCCTTTTTTTCATGTACAATAATATAATACTGATTTTTTTTAACTGAAAGAAAGCAAACTGTCTGACCAAGTCAGGGTATGAATTATGGCTGCTTTAGAGGCTCTGAATGTAACACCAGGCCACACTGCTCACATTGTGGCAAATTTAAATAAAGACAAATCCAGTCAATGCAATCTTTTAACTGAGCTGTGGGATTGGGAATCGATGGAAAAGGCTCCTAATCTCAGCACCTGCCCCAGGGGTCTAAGAGCAATATTTATCTAGTTTAAATGAGGAGCAAACAAAACAAATGTTGTGTAAAATATATGTATGTGAAATAGAAAGTTTCATTTATATCGCTGCTTTGAAAAATAGATTCGTCAGTACTTACTATTTAAAAATGATACTGATGTTTCCATTTAACAAAACCTACAGCAAACTGCCCCAAAATCCAAATCTGCATTATCAAAACGCTTATCTAACGGCAATCCAAAGTTTCAAAGCCAAATTCACAGTGAGCAAACAAGAACTCACTGGTGCAATAAACGTCCAAAGCAGCCAGAAGAAAACAAAACCAAAAGGAAAGTGCTGAGAGCAAAGAGCTCCACCCTTCCATCGCTGTCAGAGGAATGAAAACGCAAGGAGCAGAGTCCCTGAGTGACAGCAGCTGTGGGGCAATCCCTGTGGAAAGCAGCTCTGCCCTTCCTCACACACCCCACAGCCCCACAAGGTGCACTAAACCTTCCCTGCGGTGCAAAAATAAGAGTCATTTGTAGAAATGTTGCATTTAAAAGCGTTTTTTTACATCTCTCACTAAAGAGGTATTTCAGTGCTTGCTCTGCTGACCACTGTCACCTTCCCACGCTCAAAACCACCAGCACTGATTCTTGTTTTTAGAGGAGAATTGCTTCTCCAGTACCCACAAACAGCATGGGATGTGTCAGAAAACGCTGAATAGTTTCCAGTTACTTCTAAAGGATCTTAAACTCATGAATCCAGGGCCATAAAAATGCACTTCTCATCATTCTGGTTAGAATATCATCAAAATACCATTTGCCTTTTTACAAGCCCAATTAGCCCCCAGATCCCTCTCATGTCTCTAGCTGCTATCAGAAATCATTATATTTAAACCTGACACAGTTCAGGAGGAAACCAGAATGGCTGAATCTTGATATTTATTAATATTGAATAAAGACATCAATACCTCAGCAGCACATAGTTATTTATGATTATCTGTTATCCTTATGCAGAAAGCAAATCTGCACTATACCAGAAGTGTACATATGATCCACTATATTGCTGGGGAAATTCACATGACATTTAGATATTTTACTTAATGTGAGAAAAGCAGTGTTACAAGCGAAAACAGTTAAATGTCTATTACACAACTTGTGCCATAATATACTATCAAATTCAACAGCACTGAGCACACCCATCCAAGCTTGATTTATTGCAGCTAATTGCTAATTAGGGTTATTTTTGAAGCACTGCTGTTTGCATTGCACCAGATTTGCACTTGGGGAGGAAACGGGATTTACAAGGTCAGAATGAAGTTTAAACATTTGTATACAGACTGTTTCCCTCCCCTCAGTATTGCTGAAAGGTCTCAGCAATCTGAAGACAACAGTATTTACACATGTGATGTTATTAAAACCGGGCACTCCCAACTTCGTACAAAGCAGTCATTAACATGCAAAAATTCAAAGTAGGATTGCAATGGTTGCCCAGACAACTTTCTAATTAAATAATGGCAGTAATATCACTCTGCTTCCATGTACTACATTAAAAATTGAACAGTGCTTCACTAATAATGCATTGGCCATTTGCATAATCTAAAGACCCTGGCTGCCAGTATCAGCTACAGACCTTCACACCATTAACCACCAATATCCCACCCCCCTCCATGGCCAGCAATTCCAAAGATAAACACAGCAGTAATTCATGGGGGCTCCTGCTTCAAACTCCTGCCTGTTCAGACCCATTGCTGGTAGCAGGAGGATCCTCAAGACCAAAATTTGGCTGCTCCTTTTGGAAACCAAACCCCTCTGTAGACTCTCCTACCTCCAATTTCCATATCAACCTTCTCATTCTCCTGGCAGATTTCTGACTGGTGTTTAGGCACCATGGGAGTGTGTTTGTAACCAAAACACCATGACAGCAATCACAGCCCAAGCCCTGAGCCTGCTGTGCTGGATGGATTCCCCAGTGCTCCTGCAGGGTCTGTGCCCACACCCAACACAGCCACGGCCATCTGTGCTGCAGGTGAGCTCTGCTGAGGCACAGAGCAAAGGGAAGAGGATGAATCCACCTTTCAAAACCCAAATGCAGCTGTCAGTAACTATAAAAGTAGACTGGCAGAGTGCTACAAAATTTAATCCCTTGAAAAATAAAGCTTCAGTTTGGTTATACTGGATACAGGACACTAACATAGGCTTGTACAGAATTAACTGACTGTAGAAAGTATGCAGGCTGAGTGACCTCTAATCAGGAAAACATGACGTGCCTAGACTTACCAAAGGTTCCTCTTGAATTATGACCTCAGTTCAGATTTATTTTTATGATTTGCTATAACTCTTTCCAAATCTTCTCTAATCATTAGCTGTATCAGCAGTATGAGAGCCCTATGAAAAATAGCGCACTGTTATTTTTGGTTTCAAGAGACCAATTGCATTTCCAAATATACTGCTAGCATAATCCAGCCAGGCTGTGGTTTCATAAATCCAGAGAGTTTTCCTGGCACATTATCCCAGAGCCAAAGACAGCTAGTAGAAAACCCCAGGGAATGGGGATTCACAGCTTTGACTTCATGAACTGTAGCACAGGGTCATGCTTAAATGTTAAAAGAAGGAACAAAATGTGGTTCTTTCTATGCCTACCCAAGGAGATGGTTCAGAGACTGGGTTTTCAGGAGGAATTAAGAATGTGAGCCTGTCCCATGTCCCTGGAAATACATTCATATTTTGGCAGCATCCAGGAGCCTGAATGAAGGAGCTCACAAAGTAAGAGCTCTGTGGAGACAGGATAAGGACATTTTTCCAGCCCCAAAACATGCACATAAACTACAGCATCAGATCTTCCCTTAGCGTGGGTACATCGTTCCCAATTGTGTCTTAATGGAAAATACACTTGCATCAGTAGGCAGCTGCTTACAGAGCAGCTGTTCCTTCCTGTCCTCCACTTTGTTTTTAAAGGAAAGCCACACTTCTCCTTCCTATCGTCCCCTGCCAGACTTGTGCAGGCACAAAGGGACTGCAGCACATGCCAGGGGTCAGAGCTCTTCAGCACCAGCAGGAAGGGGCTGGATGCCACAGGAGCTGGTTTTTTTCCTCTGCATTACACCACACACACGTACATTGCTGTCTTGAATAATCCTTTCCAGTCAACAGACACTCTCAGAACCCTGCAGTACAGCAAATTTAGCCTCCCCACTGTTCACAAGATGTTCTGATCAGTTACTCCAGCTATTTCCAACACTGATCAGGATCTCAGGGCACAGAGAGCTCCTTACAACTCTGCAACAGGCCAAGCCCCACGCTCTGTCCCCACCATAACCAGTGCCCTGAGACAGCTCTGGGCACGCTGTGGTCAGTGGGAGCTCAATCCTCCTCTCCCTGAAGGGCAGAGCTTCAGGCCACTCACAACACGGAGGAGACTGACTCAGTGGAGCACCTGGAGGGCTTACAACCAGGTGGGGTGGGTAGAAAAATACACTGTAAGAAAAAGGTACTTCTTTGATTCAAGGAAAAAAATCCAGCCTTGTTTGGAACTTCGAAGGAGGTTGTAAAATTAACTCACTTTTGCCTACTCCACTGCTGCACAAGTTCATAGAGCATCCAGCAGCATGGACCTTTTTTAAATCTTGTGGGCTTTGCTACAACATAAATGTTCAGTCTCAGAGCAATTACTTCTGACTGCACTAATGAGACAAGCATGCTGTTTCTGTACTATATATATACATTATACACAAATTTCATTTAACAACTATCTTGGCTGTGATGTAAACCCATCCCTACTTAATTTATGTTTGCAAACATTTGGACTGAAAATTAAAATTAATAGAAAGCTAAAATAAATAAAGGAGCTCCTGCTGCTCTGTGTGAATGTTCAAAGTGCAGAAACACTTCCCCCAAGCAGAGAGTTTGCAGATTCCTGAGTGCTGAACAGCCCTGCCAGACACCGCTGACTGACTTGGTGTGGGGGGTGACAGAAGGGGTGCACAGAATAGAGGAATTTTCTCCTTTCATCGGGCAGTCGTCCCCTCTCGGCACAGAGTGCGGACTAATGCACGTAAATCCCTGGTTCATCAAGAAGTGAATAGACCTTTTGTCGCAGTCTATTACAGTTATAAAGATTCTGGCCACGCTTCCCCTCTTTGCCACCACCATCCCCTCCACCAAAATGAAAGGTAGAGCTTAAAAAAAAACCACAGAGACAGATCAGGATTCCAAACACGCCGGAACAGCCCGGCTGCACGGAGGAGAAGAGAAAAAGCCCTGCCAGCCCCCCTTTCAGGGCCTTACGACACCACTTTTGAGAAGTTTTGCTCAGGCAGCTGACATCCAGTTTTCGTCTTCCACTGCAGATGTGCGGCTTTCCTGCACAATAGGCGCCTGCAGCCCTGGCGCTCTTCCAGGTCCCACTGTGTGACAGTAACAAAAGGCGAAGCTGGAAGCCCTCAGCTACAGCACAGCTCTAAATGATTTAGTGACCACGGCGTCCAGACCTTGGCAGCAGCTGCTGCTTTAAAGGGACATTACCCAAGGAGTCAGTAAACCACAGAGGCAGGCGGTTTTTTCACACTAGATTTGGGAAGTTCTGTTCAAAACTGAAATGGTCCCTCCACGTCTCTTTAAAAATCCAGGGAGATGGGAGAGGATGGGGATTGTCGTTGGAAATTGTTAACGCAATACCACAAAGCCTGGAGACCATCCCTTACAGTATCCTCCACTTAAGTACTTCAAGGCACTCTGCAAACATCAGTGATGGCAACCCTCTATCTCCATAGTCATGGATTATTTTTCTTTTGAGTTAGAAAAATAAACCTGTGACACTGAACCAGCCACTAGTGACCAGGACAATTTACACCTGGGATGACACTACATGGACACCTTTTCTCCTAAAAATATCGAGAAAATTACCTCTTTGCATGCAACATCACACTGGGAATTTTTGTTTTCTTTGGTGCACAGTTGTGCACCACTACGATGCCACCAAAAGGGCTTTTGCAGAGAACCTTCCACTAAATGCAATCTCTAGCTTGTAAAGGGGAGATATTTGTGAGCAATAGCATGCTCAGCACTGGATATCAATGCATCCCACACCTCAACACACACTGCTCTTGCAGAACTGTATTGTCAGTACAGCAGTTTTTGAGTGCCAGAAGGATATGGGCTTGAAGAGCTGGGTTGGATTTTTACAGGGTACAAGAGCCAAGCAAATCCACAAATCCCTGCAAGCCCTGTTAGGTATTTTACTTCCCCCTCCAAGCTAGGGAATAGCTGAGCTTTTGCTACAAAACTTCTCACACGTATTAGAGGATTAATGAAAGTGGCAGTGCAAGCTTCCAAAACCAGCCAGTGAACACAAGGAGTGCTGCGCTCAGCATTCAAGTCCTTCTGCCCATCATTTCTTTCCTACTTTCTGATAACAGAGAGAATGGAAGCCCTGACACAAAGTGGGTCCTTGATTAGTTCTGCAGACTTGTCCTGACACCACCTTTCTCCAAGCCCTCCCTGCAGCCAACCCCTGGGTAAGGTCACCCTGTGGTCATGATCAAGGGCTGCAGCTCCAAACCTCTCTCGGTGGAGGCTCCAAAAACAGGTGACCACAGCTTATTGCCAGAGCTCAGCTCTCCTGCTTTGAACCACCACGGTCTGTACTGTAAATACAGCCTAGAGCAACCCTGCAGGGCAATGGAGGGCAAATGACTAACCAGAAAAGTCACCGAGGGCCAGATGGCAAAGGGGAATCAGTAGCCAGCAGCACTAAGACCCATCAATAACAGTACAAGAAATGAACATGTAAACCCAAGTTTGTTTAAAAAAAAAAAAAAGATATTTACATGAACAGTAGCTACTGTGCAGCAAATACTCAAAATAATTTCTGTCAACAGAGCACTAATTAAGATGGATAAACACTCCTTTCACTAATCTTCCTCCTCCCTCCAAAGCAATTTAGTTGCCCACAGGGGAAAAAAAACGTACAAAAAGAAACTGATAAAAGAGACAAATCAAAAAGGTGCACGTAGTTCTATACGCCAGAAGCAACTAACAGCTCTGCTAGAGCTCTGCTGGAAGGGGGAAAGGTACAATTTTATATTTCTTTGTGGAGTCTGAAAGTAATTTTAAAAGAACCTTTTAAAGCCATCCTTCACCACCTGCAGTCAAGTGGTCATTAAAAAAGACACACTGTAATCAAAGCACCCACTAACTGCCGAGAAACACTATTAATCCACCGAGCAGCCCTTCTCCAGCCATTCCCTCTGCTCCCAGCGAGCAGGGCCAAGCTCGGCTCACTGGTGTGGAGGCTCAGCCCTGAGAGCAGAGGTGCTGGAAGTCAGGACACTGCTGGGCAAACCCACAAACAGCAGCAGAGCTCCCCAGGGCCAGGACAGCTCCCGGGGTCACCCCTCGGGCCAGCTGCCTCATCCCAGATGTTGGGCTGCTGTGACAGCAGCGCTTGGTCAGAGTTTGGTTCTGCATCCGAGCTCGGGCAGTTTTCAGTCCACGATATTAAAGTGGTGTGTTTGCCATGACTTTAATGTGCAGGGAAGGGAAACCAGCAGGAGCTGTTGTATATTCTGCTGGGCCTTTCCTGCTCAGAAGGGGTGGGAGGGAGGAAGAAAATGCCTTTGCAAAACATATGGTTTGAGCAAGAAGGGGCAGTGAGTGCTCTGCTCTCCCAGCACACTGCTACACACCAGAAGACATCAGTGAGAGGCGGGCAGCACAGTAGCAAATCTGGTACCAGGAAATGCTGCACAATATCAAACACATAGAACAAAAGAAAGATTTCCTGCTCCCCCAATGGAATATATCCCATGTAGCCGTACACTGTGCTCTAAAATATGACAGCTGCATGTTCAACCCAGACAACACCAGCTTGGTAGGAACAGAGATATTTTTTCCACCTCACTGTAACAAAGGTCAGATAAATGGGAGCAGCAAGACCAGGAGCACCAAGCTGGGAATCAAGAATCAATGCATATTCCAGACTCCTGCTTGCCAGACACATCAGGAATGTAAGCAACTAAGAGCTGGAATGGGGGAAAGGGGAGGGAAAGGAGAAGGATTCTCAACAGTTTTTAAGCAGTAATTTGTCTTTTAACAGTTGTGGACGGGGTGCTGACTGACCAGTTGAAGAGGTTTTCCCCTAAGCTTGGAGGGGGAATAGTAACAGTGCAGAAAATGAAGAGCAAGGAAAAAAAAAACCAAACCAAAAATCTACACGAGGATCAGCAAGTCTACCGTGCTAAATAATTTTTATATTGCATAGGTGCCTGTGTCTTCAAGTGACTGATGCTCTTAAGTGGGAGTGCTTTCAACAGTGCTAACAGCAGAAGTTGCTCCCCTCAATACATGGACCAGATCTCCCAGCTGTTCGAAAGGGCTGGGGCAGTGGGAGGAAGCCCCTGCTGACCATTTGGATCAGGACACTGCCTGCCTGCTGCCAGCCCCCACTGCTGTCTGACGGGCAGTGTGGAACAGCAGAGCCATCGCTGGCATTTCTGCACAACATGGGGCCAGAGACAGGTTTATCCAGGGTAATTTCACAGCATTCTCTTGCTCCATTTCCTGGTTGTTTTCCAGGTCCACTTTGTTATGCTGTAAAAGCATTACATGGCTGTGATCATGGTGACAAGACAAACCATGACGGTAGCGCAGTTAAAGGCAGCAGGCTCTGCAAAAACAAGCAGACAGGTCTGCCTTGTTCTCAGCAGTCAGCTCCCAGTCCACGCTACCAAGAGACAAAATGGGTTTCCAGGGACAGGGTGCCAGGTATCTCATGCCTTGCCAGTGACTCAGTTATCTGCTAGGAGAGGAAAAAAAAAAAAAAAAAAACCACATTCACAACTCACCACACT
>VZTB01000708.1:1797347-1877714 GCA_013397245.1 Thryothorus ludovicianus | reverse complement strand
TCTAGGAGAAAAAAAAAAAAAAAAAAAAAAATCACTATCTGCTCTGCACCACATTTACCCTTGTTTTGCAAATGCAAAACTGGTTCTGAGCCCCTTCATGTTTATGCAGGAGAAAGGTAGAAAAGGCTTATTTTTAAAAGATTTTGAACTCTTTTGGTAGAGGACCATGACTGTTCCTGGTGCACAACATTACGAAACTCTCAGATTTCCAGCATTTGCTAGGATCCCAGCCTGACTGCAACAGCTTAAACCCAGCCTGGAACACATGCAGAGACTCTCAACTCACCACCCACTCCCAGAGCTGAAAGAAATGAGGACTCCAAAAGGTTGAACTGTAACAGGCAAATGTATTTTTAACAAATTCTGTTTCTATAAATATTACAAAGCTTTCTGCTCTTCGGAGGCTGCTCTGCTCCCAGTGCTGCTGACATTACGGTGACATTTAGGAGGCCTTCACATTGCCTTCCTGCCTTTCGTATGCTGGTTTTGTTCGAGGGATCAGAGAGACATATGAAGACACAAGGGCTGCTTATTCAAACCCTGCTCACTCGCTGACCTGCTGCTCGGGAGCACAAAGGGGCTCTCCATGTCAAGTGTGCTGCCTGCCGCCGTCTCCACCGCTCTGGAATGCATATAAATGCAAAGGACACTAACCCCGAGGTGCCACCAACAAGGCACAGGGGTGAAGGGATGGGGAATTCATTCCTGAAGCCGCATTAGTGCTTCACACAGTCCCAGCTGGTACTGTACCCCGTCCACACACCACAGACACTCTCCTTCATTTATTAATTCCTGCATTTGCCTTCTCCTCTTCTCTGTTTTCCAAGCTGTTTTCTCTGCATTCCCTGTCCTCCCCCTCCATTTCTTCACTTTCTGGCACTCTCTGGAGCCCGCTGCCAGCGCAGCATGAATGGCACCGAGCTGGCACCAGCCCCAGATGCTGACATCACCTCCTCTCCTGCCTCAGCCTCCAGATCCCGCACCCCAACCCGAGCATCCAACGCATCGCTGCTGCCTCTCGCCAGCTGCCAGCTTCAGATGGAGCCCTCCTGGGATTAAATAACGGGGCGGGCACACAGAAACAGCAAACATATACAAATACACACATACACACACACAGGTGTATATGCAAGAAGAGGGGTCTTCCCAAATCTAACTCTGACAGTAACACTTGGCTTAGAACCCTTCAGGTATCATTTCACAGACACTCCAGCCCAAAAAAAACACCCTACCCATAAGGTAGGAAATGACTCCTACACACCTGAACAAGTGCTAAGTGATCAGTTAGCAGGATCACATCTGCGCATTAAAAAAAATAAAAATGCTGCAACTGTTACAAATCCAGCTAATAAAAGAAATAGGTAAATAAATAAATATCACAAACTCTGTTAGTTATCTCCAGGATTCAGCTGTTCAGTCTCATTCAGGGTGATCTGCCACTGGAATATCCATTAACACTTTCAATTAAATTTAAGGCTACATGTTCTGCACATCACAAAAAAATAGTATTGTGCATACACTGTACTGGTACCTTATGGTTATTCTGAACTGAAATTACAGGGTGATACTTAGGGTGAAGAATCCATACTCTCACTTCAGCAGGTGCTTAATTTTAGGGATGAAGAAAGTCCTTAAACAAACACAACAGAGCCTCAGGACTCACAGTGTGTTCCCTGGACTTTGCTTTACTTTACATAGGTATCTACTGTTTTCTTAATAGGAAACTCCAATAGACTTTCTTATTAGAGGGCATGAAAGCCTCGATAATGGTGATGCTGCAGCTCTAACAGAATTCTCCCATTGCAGAAAAAGAAAAGATAACACAGCTTGCTTCACTTTGCACCAGCAAAAAAGGTTTGAAGACTTGTTGGAACACTTAACAACATGTTTTTGGCCTCCTATGACATTTAACATAGGTACTGTCATGCTAAGAGGATTGTGATTCACAAGAACTGCATACTTGAATAGGATCATTCCACGAAAATTTCCGTCTACCTTAGAAAATTGCCCATTGCTTTTTGCAATTCAAACCCTGAGCACAACTGTAGTTATTTAACCTTTCATCAGAAACTGTGAATATCTGATAATAATAAGTACAATCTATAAAGGCTTCAAGTCAACACTTTTTATAAGCAGATTTGTAAAGTAATAAATTTTCCATGACTTAACGATCAGCTTTGCCTATGAAAGCCGATGTTGTAATTCCCAATTGATTGTAGATGTTAATCTCACAAGACTCTTGTTCTTATGCTGTGATTTATTAGCGGAATTAATGACAGATTGCACTGTTTAAAACAAGCTGCTGTTTTACACAATAACCCGGGAAGCTCCGTCCAACTGAGTCACAGCAAGGATGGGAGGAGGGCGGTGTGCAAGGTGAAACTGCTCACCATACCTGAGCCAATTTGTCTGATTGCCTTTGAAATGCAGCACTAATTGTTTAACAATTAACCCTATGACTGAACACCAGGAGAGCTGAATGGCAGCAGCTATTCAGGCTCTCTGCAGTTTGGGATTCACATCCAGTCTCTGCAATTCATTTACATTGAGGCATTTTGCTTTCTCATGGAAAACAAGAGAAGATTTCCCCCAACCCCCCTTGCCACACACTTCTCTGGGTTTGAAGACATTGGAAAAGAAAAATTTTGTGCGACCAGAAAAGGAAAACTACAGAATAAGGACAGAACCAATTCCTCAGGCCTTATCTCACTGGTACCACAAAGCATGTGACATTATGTGTAATAAAAGTTAGACCCTTCTCTCCAGATTATTCATCCTCTACCTCTTCAGCAACAATTCTGGTGTGTAGAGAATGCCCCACAAACATGCTGGAAACAATGCAAACAGAGAGCCAGCACTGGAGTGGAAACAATGACAGCTCCTCGGATAGCCTGAGTCTGCAGGTTTTACCAAGTGTGATGCTGTAACAAACTCAGAGCTTTTACTGTCAACTTTGCCATGGAGACCCAACACGGGAGATGAGAGCAGGAGCTGTGACCTGGAGGGGATGGGATGTAACACGAGGACCAAACCCTGTTATCTCAGGCCAAGCACTCAGAGAGATTTAATTCTGCTGCAGGAGCCCCATGCTCTGCAGTAAATGGCTTCCCCTTTCACATGCTGGTTAAAAGCTCACCTCAGAAGGGAACCCTGCGTTTTGCAATGAATTTGAACTTCCTTCTGTGCTTTCTCACAAGCCTTACAGTGACGGGAGGCACCTCCTGAGCCGCGGAGTGCCAAGTGCTGCCAAATCCCACAGAGCCATGGCTCGCAGCTCCAGCGCCTCGCTCGCCCTGCCTGCTGAGAGCAGCAGCATATGCTGCTCTGGAGGTGAGCAGGGAGATAAAAATAAATAAGGAAAACCAAATACAGGAACCAAAAGGATAGAGCCTCCCGTGGCAGCTTTCGAGGTGAAATCCCAGTCACCCCGAATCCCTGGGATCGCTGCTGTTATTGGTTTTCCAAACCTGGCCCCAGCCATCTGCTGGTGGTCAAGCTCCATGATGTGGCAATCAATTACAGCTGTTATCTTGTCCTAGCTTTGACAGATGTTCCTCTCTTTCATTGTACAGTAATTACTCGTGAGCTGCCAGCAGGCTTCACACTTTAATTGTGGCGCTAATTTGAGACAAAGAGAGGAAAAAATAGGGAGAGACAGACAGGGAAAGGCAAAAGCTAAGACAGCTGTGGAAATTGAAGCACCCATGCATTAAACATTTCTTTACAAACAAGAGGTGAAGGCAACCAGTTACCCCAAAAAGACTTCAAAAAGCACCATCCAACCACACCATGGCCTGCGGTCCTTCTTCCTCTCGCAGGGGGAAAGAGGGACATGTCCCTTTCCTTGCCAAACAGGCTATGCTAAAAATACCTGCCAGCCTCCTGGCAACTCATGGCTTCACACTGCCATGCAGCAAGGTGCCAACCACCTCACAGGAATGAAAATTGGACGGAAAAAGACACAGGGTGGGGCTTTGATTTGGGAAGGGGAGGGGCGTGTTAAACCTTCTTGGAGAACAACGAATCTATTTAAATTACAACACAGATGAACTCCTACTGCAAAACACAAGGAAAAACACTCCTTTGCCTTGCTAGAGAGTCACAGAGCACCTGCTCTGCAATCTGCTGTTCATGGAGAGCCTTTGGAGACGGGCAGGAGAGAACAAGTGCTGATGAGACCAGGAGCCAGCAAGGTAGGAAACCTGGCGACTCATTTCTTATGTAACCCCAGGCTCTAAAGAGTCTCCAGAAAAGGGACACAATAAGGTTTATCCTCTTCCTCTTGGCTGGTTTAGATGCAGCATTGCAGTGCAATTACTACAGCCATTTTTTGTCTTAGTTTCTGTACACTCCCTAATGATGCACACCCTGTTTCTGTACACTCCCTAATGATGCACACTCCATGCCCCCATGAAAGGACTCTACAATAATCATAACCACGTGTAAAGCCCCACAGTAAAACCCTCAACAGCTGCTATTTGATGACAGTAGTTTAAGAAGTGCTTATTTCCTCTGTATAGGCTGCAAAAGAATTTTTATTTTAAGGTGTTAAACAGTTAAAAGCCTCTCTTTAAACAGGTTCCAGAAACCAAATATCAAATTTCCACTGGAATTCTGAACAATAAGCAGAAAAATATTCAATCGCTAAGAGCAATTCTGCAGCAAGCTACAGACACCCTCCTACCGGATGGCCAAATCTGCATTAACTATTTTATTTTTTTTTACAATTTAATTCACAATGGACATATTTCTGCTGCTGAATATTTATTGAATCTTTCAGTAGCACTTAAGCTGTGGTTCTGTGATGTGTTTGGCAGCAACAGTGGCTTACAGCAGTTCTTGTCATGCTCTCTTCCCTTCCCTCTGCTGCCCACCCCATGCCACTGGGTGCTCCCTGCTGCAAGTTGTGGCAGCACAGCTATTTCAACATCCATTCAGAGCAGGAAATGGAGAATGGCAGAAGGAATCAACACCCTCATTTAACATTAAAAAAAAGGGGGGGAAAATGGGGAGGAGGAGACTCTCATGCTGGCACTACTGACACCCGGGTTTCGCAAAAGAGCTCCCTGGCAGCCCAGGATCAGCCAACTCCCTGAACTGGGCAAGGGGAGGTGTCCTGGCTTGATGCTAAATTGAATCCTCATTCGTCTGTTTAGCTCAGAAATAAGTTTTGTACCTTTAAAACTGGATCTGAGAGTGAAGGAGAAGCGGTGGAATGTCTGAGGTGGTTGTTTTCTAAACATAAAGATCAGAGTTTTCAGCTTTCCCTCACACACGGCCTGTGCTGTCTGCAGTGTGGATGGTGGGACAGAGCTCTCCTTTGCTTTTTGTCAGTTTTTGGCTGGCTGAGGCACAGAAGTTCTCCACACTGTCGTTTATTTTTCCTTTTTTTCCNCTGAGGGTTTGTTGTTCACTTGTTGTGCTGGGGAGTGCTTTGACTGTTAAATAAACAACTTTTTTCCACTTTCCTCCAAGGAAATTTTTTCTGTCCCGAACCAGCTGGGGAGGAGGGGCGGTTCAGATTAGTTTTCTAGAGGGACTCCATCCAGAGGTTTTTTCCCCAGATTTTCCCTAAACCAGGACAGGAGGGGAACCAATGAGCTTCCACTAGTCTGGAAGAGCTCAGCCATCTTAGAAACCTTCAGCTGGCTCCGTGTGTAGAAATGAGAAACACAAAACCGCTCGGACCGGTGTGACTGAGAGCTCCTGCTCGTGCCCCCAGTTCCATCAGACACCATCAACTGCAGCCATCTGGACTGCAGCTCAGATTTCTGTGAGCTCAGATCCACTGATGTTTTCTGTCCAGAAACTTGTTTTTATGTGCTCTCAGATTTTACGTTTTCATGCCGCTTACTGACCTTTCCGTTATTTTATTTTTTCCATTCTGAAGGAGTGTTTGTTGATTTCGTGTTTTATTATTACCTTGTTGTTGGGAGAACTTCTGAAATCAAATGGTTGGAAAAATGTGTGAGGTTTTGGTGGCTGCTGAATGCAACCAGCCTGCTCCTGCCAAAAATGGCAGCCTAAGTGAACTGTCTGGGATCACCACACAGCAGCTGTCAAGGGAAGAGAGGGGAAGAGATAAAGCTGTACATTTTTAACATTGTAAATAGCAGAAGTAGTGGTTTTACAGCAGCAGAACTATGTGGTTCACTGACCAATGATTTGAACTGGCTTCTCTGCAGGAACTGCCATTTATCTGGATTACTGCTTTTTGAAAAGGGACTTTGGGACAGTGCTGTAAACGCCTGCCAGGCAGAGAGATGTTATGCAGATGGATAAGAAGAGTAGGTTGACCAAAATCCACGAGGGTCTTGATACCCGATAAAGTCAAGTCAATGACTTGGAAAAGAATATCACAGGAAGCATAACTACCTGGAATAAGCTTCACAGTCTGCTTCCAACTCATCTTACTCATTGACTTCTACATGTCCTACAGGCAAACTGTCCTCTCCCTTTGTTTCAAAGGACAGGTCCTCCTCTTAAGAGACATATTTGGGGGGAAGTCTACACAACACGTTCCCTATGAAATAAAATTCTGGATCACATCCCCCATGCTACCTTGCCAAATACAAGAAAATATCACCTTTAAATGTCCAAGTTACCCAAGAAACCAACTGACCACGATCCTGCTATGATTTCTCTTGGACATGTGTCCCATGCAAATGTTCTAGCCAAGCAACCAGTGAAGATCTCTCAGAATCCCACTACTGCCATTCTTTGTCTGGGACACCACGCACTACAAGTTCAACTGCACTGCTCTCCCTGCACTGTATCCCCCAAAAGAGAGGCACATATTCCCCAGAGAGCAGATCCCCGGAGTCAGAGGGTGCTGACCTCTGAGCTCTGTCTCCACCAGAGGACTTGTTAAATGCAAGGCAATCTCTCAACTGTCCTCAATGCTAAATAGGCAATTACTATGCTGATTGATTGATTACAGTTCCCTGTCTAAATTATATCAGGAGAGAAGGCAAATCACTCAGAGAGCTGGAAAAATCACAGCCTAACTTCAGGCAAGTGCAGAGAAGGGTTTTTAGCAGCCTGAGTAACTGGAGTCAAATCATTGCCCTGAGCAAACAGTCCTGAAGGATCCCTGAGCACAGAAAGGCTGGGCAGGGATTGCAAATCAGCCATGACCATGTCAGGCCATGACCTTTTGTGGGAAATTAACTGGAAGGAAAAAAAAAGGAGAGAAAAAAGGTCTCCTGAGCCTGATGATCCCCAAAGCACCACAGATGTGCATCCATTGCCTGTACTTACTGCTGTGGAAGCAGTCTCACTCCAACATGAATCAGACCCACTCCCTTCTGACTGCATTTCTTTCCTCTCTCCTATTTTTTTCCACATTGTACCAGTAGCTTGAGTATCTTAGTGGTTTCCTTCCACCAACTGCAGCCAGCAGCTGGGACAGGTATGGCAGAGATGGTTCGAAACCTGCTCCCTTTCCAGGAGGTGCCACAGCCTCCCAAACCCAGGTGGGACCCCACCAGTTCCCAGCCAGGACACAGAAGCCCCTTGGTTCCATATTCTCAGCACTTCCCAGGGGCTCACCTCACACCCACCACTTCTTCAGGCCTTCATTTCCCAGCACTGCTGCCCCTCCTTCCCTCCTGCTGGCACATCTGTGCTCCAAGTGTCATCCCCAAATATAACCCTGGCAGATTTTCCTCACAAACTCATACAATTCCATGTTGGACACTGCTCCAACTCACCTCCTGCCTCTTGCTGCCCACTGCTCCCCCTGGACAGGTGAGGCAGGGTCGGGCACTGCCAGGACAGTGGCTGGGGGAACCAGGACAGCAGCTGGCACGGCAGGAGCACGGAGGAGCCAAAGCCCTGTCCAGTGGGGACAGGGACCTGGGGCACTGCTGTTGATGGGCACAGACGAGCCCTCGAGCCTCTTCCCCAGCCTGAATGTGAGGCAGAACTGTGCAGAACCCATCCAGGGCAGGTGCCCTTGGGCCAAGGAGCCACTGGCCCCTGGGCTCAGCCCAGGCTTTTCTGTCACTTTAAACACGCTGGTCCTGCTGGGTGTCCAGCCAAGCTAACCAGAGCAGCACAGCCCTCCATCCACTACCAGACACGAATGCTGAATAAAACTCGCTGTGAGAGCCAGTCTTTGGTGCCTTTCTACTTCTACTAATCCTTTCTCATTCAAGCACCAGCTCAAGGGGCAGTGACTCCCCTTCCCCAGCACAAGACCCCACAACAACCCATGCTGGCTTTTGATCCATATCCACAGCAAGAATGAGCTTTCAGTTCCTATTAAGGGCTCCCTCACACGCAGCAGGGAAGCCTGTTAGAGCTGCTTCACCATGGGGCACTGCCATTGCCACTCACCCCGGTGCCATTCAGCCACAGCCACCCAGTGCTGGGAATGCTGCAGACAGTGATTGTGGCCACAGCTCCCCAAGGAGTGTTTTTGGGGGGAGGGAAAGGAGCAGTGGATGAACTCCAGCTGCCTAAACTTTTAATTCCTTCTTACAAGATCAAGACTGAAATGTTTGAAACAGTTTCTTAACAAAAACAAAAGAGGCTGTTGAAAAGAAAAACATTATGACAGCTGCTGGGAAAGTCACCAGTGGGTGAACACCAGTCACCTGTGATCCTGTCCCTGTGCCACTGCTTACAGGAAGGAAGGGGGTTTTATATCCTGAGGTGCAGTCTGAATTCTTTATTTACTTTCCCCTTTCTCCCAAAGCATCCCCAGCTCGAGCTCACTGCTGTTCTTTCCAGCCTTCAGGATGGCTTTCACAAGCTGGAAAGGAGGCAGATCTCCCAGACACCCTGCTGCGTTTGTACTTCAGCACTGACCATCCAGGGGCCACAGGAGACTGGCACAGAGAGGCTGACCTGCAGCCCTCATCTTGCACGGGCTCTGGCAGCAAACACGAGACAGATGATCTATTTAATTTCCTTTAAAATATTGCTACAAGAATGGAAAGTTTGGATGGATCAGACAGACTTTGTGACACGAAGAACTCTTTCCTGCCAAAAACACGTTATCGAGTGGAAGGTGTTTTCTTCACCAATCTGCACCCTCTCTTAAAGGCCAGAAGTTTTGCTGCTCTTACATTTTAGGATAGACTTGCTTCCTGTAGGTATACTTCCAAACAAAGTTTCCCCACAGAAGAGAAAATCAAGCCTGTGCCTCATTACAAAAAATTAAACAGAGTTTCAAATTAAATTAAGTTAATTATATACACCTAATGACAGGTATGTGCTTTTAAAACAACAGATGTTGCACAGATGTTGTTCAAGGTAAAGATGACAAGAGAAGCTCTCCCAGTGCTTCGGAAAATGTTTCCACGGAGCACCCTGCACTGCACCACCTGTGCCTTTAACCAGCTGTCAAAGCTTGTTTCTCACCAGGAACAGCAAAACCTCCCTTGCCCACTCCACCCACACCACCTTGTTTATGTCTGTTTACCTGGGGGGAGGGGGTTGTTTGCTTTTAAAGAGCCAGCATTGACAGATCTCCAAAAGATAATTTCCTGATCATCCCCACTGCCTCCAAGGTTGTTCTACAAGCTTCTCCTGCCTCATCACCATCTAGCTTGTGCACAGAAAGCAGAACACGTCAGAAATCTCTGTCCTGCCTTGCATTTCCCCTTGGTCAAATATTTTTCAGGAAGTAGTTGATCTGGCCTGCAGGATATGAAAACCAAGGTCAACCACATCACTAGATGGCTGGTAAGAAAAGAAAATAATAGCATGTCTGAAAGGGGGCCAAGAGAATTAATTTGAAGGGGAAGTTATTTAGGATGAAGCTTTACAAAACGGGAAAAACAGCGCTATTATGTTTCACAAGACCATTGTCACAATGAAAGACACTGTGGCACTAAGATACACGCTAACAAGGGACATACACATTCCTAATAAACACATTTACATACTGTTGCATGTGGTAATTGCTTTTATTCTACAGTCACTGGCTACATTTCCAGATCCTTTGATTTCTGTCCAACACAAAAACCTAGCCTGCCCTTGCTCATGAATTTTGGAAGCCAGCATGAAAATATTCCAATATGCAGAATGGGAGCTTGTATGAACGTGCCAGCAAAACGTAGCTCTGTGTGATCTGACGCATTATGAACATAATGCTTGCTTTTTTTTTTATGCACAGGAGCACACAGTCACTTCATGAATCACAGGAGAAGAAAGAATAAAGAGGAGAAAATACTGGGGGAGAGTGCCTTAGAAGTCTAGTTTTAAAAAAGGATTTGAGGAACACTGTCACATTTTAACTTGCATTTGGCATGATCAAGTTTGATTGCAGTTTATAGCAGCTCTCAGCAGTGCACTGGGAAAAACAGAGCCAACTGCTAGCAGGTGAAGAGGAGCAAAAGAACACATCAGAGCTGTAACTCTCCTCGCTATCACAACTCTCCTCTAACTCACTCACTGATTTCCCAGCTCTGCTGGACTCCAAAAATTAACCAAGGACTCCCAAGGCCTGGGCTCCACACACCATCTTCACCCCACATCACCCGGACACCCAAGAACAGCAGCAGCACCACGTTTGGGACCAGCACCTGGAATGTGTGCCCAGACCCCGAGCAGGGCGAGTCTCAGGCCAGCCCCTGGCTGGGATTTGGTGGCAGTGCTGCTCTGCACGCAGCACAGATGGCAGGAGAGATGTGCCTGCTGCTGCAGGAGGGCTGTGCCAGCTCCCAGGAGGGGCACAGAGCAAAGGCATCAGCACAGAAGGGTCACCGAGACCAGTGCCCACCTCCCTGGGCTCTGCCTCCTTCCACAAAGACTTGGGAGGAAGGGGGGTCTCCACTCCTGGATACCACCATCCAGGTATTTAAAATAGCTCCCCACATTTCGTGTGTCCTGCTTAATGAATGATTTTTTTAAATCTCATCTCTGAACAGCTGTTTATCAATTACTCCTTTCCCTGTCCATTCAATTAATGCTCCCCTCAACATTCTCCAAGGAAAATAATGGCTTTGGTGGTGACTGGAAGGTGCTGAGTAATTTGCAAGGCCATTTCCAGTTCAGATTCTTTGGGATGCTGCTATCAGTTGTTTTACAACACATTAGCACAGCACATGAAAAAGCCTATTCAGATCGACAGTCCAAATGTGCAATCACAAAGAGATGACACCCTTCCTCCAGCACCACTTGTACTGCACTTCCTGCAGTCCTACACCACACTCCTGTTCCACCAGAACACAAATTACACTGCACTACAAATAAACAGAAAAGCTCCACAGATTTTTCTTTGTTTATCCTCCACAACATCTGCCAAAGCCAAATGGGAAGATCAGGCTTTGGTTTCAAGTGAGATACTAGAAGTCCTCCAGAGCCTGAAAATCACACAAGGGAAAAATCAGATTTTAAGGCACAATAAACATGTCTTCATGAGATATTAAAAACCTAAGCAAAATAAAAATAAATGTTCATGCAAACCAAACACCAGACATCATGTATTTCATCAGCTGTAGGCCCGCATGCCCAGGAGAAAAAAACATATGCAATCCTATGGAGTACCAGACTGGGTGTTCAGGCAAGGCAGCTGCTATTTGTGTCTCCATTCCCCAGCCTTTTTGGAAATGAAAATGATCCCTTCTTTCTCTCTCCCCACTCCCAAACAACTATTTCCCAGCTCCCATTCCCCCCCACTCTCTGTAGAACAAGGAAAATCAACCCAAATCCTGAAAAAGCCTCAAGACCCAGAGACAAAACACACTGGTAAGACCCAGGTATTATCATACAAAGTAAGCTTGTTTAGGTGCTCAAGGAATATTTTTTTTTGTGCAGACATAGTCAGATATCAAAAGCAGTCTTGAGAGAGCCCTACACTGCACACAAGCTGTGAATCTGTAAACTTTTTAGTAGCCATTTGCACATAAAAAAAAGCATGTTTTAAAAATCCTTGAAGATCAAAGCACATCAGAACAGAGTTTTAGATAAAAGGGAAGATAACATGGTATAGAGATCCCTAGAGTCAACCCAGCAGCTTTCATGACATTTTAGTCACATCTTTATTCTTTTCTACCTCAAAAACCCCAAAGGTCAATTTATTTAAATTGGTCAGAGATAAGCTGGAAAGTGAGAAAGACTAGAAGTAAATAGGGATTGACACACAGTGCACCTAAAAGACACTTTCCAGAGAAAATACTTTTTCCTGTATTTGTCAAACACATGGTACCCTTGAGGCATTAAATACTATTTCAAATAATTCCCCAGGTAGGTTTGTAGACGTCAGCTCGGGTGCATCAGTGACCAAGTGCTGCTTCCTTGTTCGATGATAAAATGTAAAATTGCTCACATGAAGCAGAACTCCCAACCTTTCCTGAGATTTCAGACTCCTGGACTGGTGGTGGGACAGAGCCTGACCTGCTTATGCCAAGGGGCAGTGGTGGTGGGTCAGCCCTGGACTGGAGCACCATGTGCCATCTCTGAAGGCACCAGGCAAAGCTTCCCTTGCTGGAAAGCACTCATGGGAACACAATGTTCTCTCCCTCACAAAGTAGATCCAAATCAAATCATCTGCCTTTGATTCTTTCCAAAATCTGGCTCTGGACCACTGTCAGGAGTGAAAAACGCTCCCAACTCATTAATTTACAGCCCCACATTCAAATTCAAAATCTTATGGACAGCTACAAACAATCAGTCAAACAACATTACTTTGCATTAATCAAACCACTGTTGACACTTGACAGCAGTGAACACATGATTTGTCTAATCTGTTTTAATAGAGAACACTGTCAATTTACTAAAATTAGTTTATTGAGCTCTACAGAAAAGTATGACATTCCTCAGAAACCTTCTAGATCCCTTACAATTATTTTTGCTGCACTGTAAGCAGAATTCTTACCTTAGGTCCAGTAAAATAGAAAGACTTGCCCTGATTTCAAACATATTTAGCCAAGACACAAAGGAAAGTTCAGACATATGAACTGAATGCCAGACACTCGATGGACCCATCAGCAGAGGATTCAGCATTTAAGAAAGCTATTTTAATACCTGATGGCTGTTTTCACCAGTTTTTAAATTTCTCTTTGGTCCTTTTTACAAACTGGGACCCAGTTTGGTGAAAATTCCTATGTAGATGAGCTGCCTAAAAGGCACCACGATTTGACCACCTAAAAAAATGCATGTGTTTATGAACCATCTGTCACAGTCACAGGTCACTTCACAGTACTGGTTAGGACTTTGGAAAGCAGATGCCTGATGGTCTAGAGAAGAGCTACTGAAATGGGGCTGGGGAGAGCTCAAGACAGGGCAGTAAGTCCTGTCTGTGCTCTATTTAGGATCAGGAGAGTTGGGGTACATGCAGCAGGAGAAACCTGAGTGCAGTCTGCAGAATCCATCATCATCCCCACTGCAGCTTCAGCCATCTCCTGGCTGTTAGCCACCTTGCATTTTGTTGGGGTTATTTTTATTGCAGTAAGTAATAGTTAATTTTTACCAGATGTTCATTCATCAGTATCCCCAGGGGTTGCTCCAAACACATTCATTTCTCCCTCAGCTTTTCAAACCGATCTATCAGGAACTCTGATTTCTCTCAGCCTTTCAACAAATCCAAGGTTGAAATGGATGAGAAGATGGTGGGAACAGCCTATCCCCTCCTGAGGGTACCAAAGCCATGTCACTGCAGCAAGCACTTGAGTCTCCCACCACAATAAATTCCAGTTTGCAGCATTTTGATTACTTCTAGAAGAGTCTGCAAAAGGTAACTACAAAAAACACGAGCCAATTACCAAGTATGGCTCAGTTCCCTCCACTGAGGGACCAGAACCTCAGTGATTTCTTTGTACTGTATTTTTTTAAGGAAACTCAAGAAGAAAAATATTGAAAGCTACTATTTCTTTTGTAAAAGAAATGTCAAGAGGGCAGTTAAGCAGCCCCATGGGAGGGATGACAAAACACAGGCCATACAAACCTTTTTCCTCCCTCTTGCTTTAAAGGTAAAGTGGGTGAACACACAGTGTTTCTCTTGGAAGTAATATCAGTTGGCTCAAACTCTCCAAACATAAAATTACTGAGCTTGCTTGGGAAATGTATGCACGTTGTACTATTACTTCAAATGCTTACAAGATGGTTGGGGTGCTGCTAGCCAAGTGTGTGGGTCATGTGGTGCTTTTATTTGCTAATGAACATTGAGGGTGGGTTGGCCCTGGGAACAAAAATCTGAGAAGAATCATAACTTGGCTCAGGGCATGCTCTGATAAATGCTGGGAACATGTATTTTAAAAGTTTGCTTGGAATAAAGCTTCCTCTCACACCAGGAATTCAGGCAGAACTTTTCTCCCACTTACCAGCCCTTTGAAACTGGGGTACAGTTTCTATCTGCAAGCTGGTTTAAGGCACCACCCCTCCCCAGCACCCATGGGAAGAGGGATCTTTGCACTCCTCAGGAGAACACACAGGATTTCTCCCAGCCAGGCACTGGGGATTACCACAGCAGCTGAAGAGCTCTGGCTAAGTCTGAAATCTCCACTCTGCTGCCCAGGCTGGACACACAGCAATTCCACCCCACCCTGGACTGCCAGATCTGCACGTCTGTGCTGCTGAATTCACATTCTCACCCTCCAACTCCCTTCACTGTACCCTCCTTATTTCAGCCTATTTTTCTTTTTAACTACAAAAGTTTGTTTAAACAAAAAGACACTCTCAGCCTCAAACATATTTCATGTTTTTTTCCCATTCCCTCCTCTTGCCCTTTTCCCAGCAGAAATCACCCTCATGTGCACTGTTTGCTCCATGTGAAGGAAATTCCCACTCCCCAAGCTCATCCCTCCCCATCAGGGCTTCAAATCACAGGTTTTATGCTGCCCCTTGCACTGCAGCCAAGACTGTAGAGAGGAGGATCAAAGCAGCTGTGAATAAATAACACGAATAGTAATGGTGGTGTTAGGAACACTCATTATTAATACATTTTATTTCTAAACCACCATGACAGTCTAGACCACCCTGCAAAAGATGAGGTACATCTGTTACACACTCTCTTCCCTGAAAGCAGCATTAGAGGACATCATGGATTTGAGAGATTTGGATGGTGTCAGCAGACAGAAAATACCCCACTTTAGATAAACACAGTTAACATCCCAGTGGCTGGCCACTGGTTCAGCAGGTAGCACAGTGAGGAAACAAAAAAGCTTCCTCCAAAGCATGGGGGTTATAAGCGCTCTCTGAATTGAAGAATAGAGTGTTTAACAACAAAAATTTAGGCTGGAGACACCACTAGCCTAGTTTTGCTCAAATACACCGCTCTGCTGTTGTGTTTTCAAGAGATACTTAAACCACAAGCATTAACATTCCAAAGCTATAAAACACTTCTGGAGGCAGAATGGGCATAAAAGATGAGGAGAGGCAGGAAAGCACTGTGGGGAGGGGAGGGATGATTTTAAGGCCTCACTGCTGATTTATCAAGGTGTTGCCCACAGTCCAGTCTCGGCAGTGTGGTGCAGCCTGGGGCAGGTTTCTGCTCTCCTGGCTGTGCCTCACAACAGGGACCAGCTTTGTGGCTAAACAGCAACACCAGAGCTCCTGAGGACATGCTCAGCCAGTGACACAAGCCTGTGCCAAAGAAGAGATGAAAATGGGTTCCAAACCAAGCAGGAGGCTTCGGCCATGCCCAGAGCTGGCCCCAGAGGCTGGGTCCCACTGCTGGCTCTCACACTTGTGCCTGCCGTGACTGATCCTTGTGTGCAGCCACAGACCCAGGGAAAAGGGAGAGCTGGCATTTCCCTCCTCAGTGCCAGAAACTGCCTCCCTCCCTCCCTTAGGGATTCCAGAACCTCATGGCCCCAGCTTCTTCACAAGTTCTGTCCACTCTGGAAGGAGGGAAGGGGCTCCATTCTTGCCTTTAGAGCCCAGGCACATCTGGGATTCCAAGTCTCTCTCAGACACTCTAAAGAGGCACAAAACCCAAACTCACGTGAATTTGACAGGGAAAATTACAATTCAGAAGTCAATACATTTGCTGGTGTTATGAGTCTTTCACTTAAACATTTCCTCAAATAATTCCTTCCTACCTAGTCTGCATTTTTTTCTGTTTGAATGAAGGCCCTAGAAATATGCAAATGTGTAAACTGTTGGGAAAAGCTGTGATGTTAGTCATCACCTTACACTTAATTTTATCGAAAGGCAAACTGACATTTAAAAACGAAATACATACAGGCAGAATAAATTAGATAGAAAATACCGTAAATACTATTTAGACCAAACACTAATGGAAATGTTTTTCAACACAACTTTAAAAATACCTCCACTGTTATAGAAAAGCAATTAAGTTATACCTTCCTTCTCTACAACACAAGATTAAAGATGGCTAAATTGATTTTTTCTGAATGTTTTTGACCTGTGACTCGTCAGCCAGTCATCAGTGGGGATGCCAAAAGCACTTCACGTGTCTGTGTGACACGAAGCCTTTTCTCAAGTACCAGAGGCAAAACCAAGGCCCACACAGCTCCAGCCTACAGAGATTCAAGCCCCAGCTTCATTTGGACACAGACTTTTCCCAGCAGTGGAGGATAATCAGGAGGCTGACCCAGCCATGAGGTGCCACCTACTCAAACAAAGGTGGGATTTTTCAGTGACACAGGAGCTACGTGCTGTCTCCTGCAGACAAGCTCTGACAACACTGTAAAATGGTTTGAGCTTAAATGGCCTCGTAGGCAGGAACTGAGTTGATTTACAATGCCCATGTCAGAAAAGGGATTTTTGCATATTCCTAAACCAGCTATGTACATGCAACTTGGGCAACTGTAATGCAAAAAAAGGATTTATCCCTAAAAAGTTACCAGCTTCTAAGTAAGAAAAACAAGGTGGAGGGCAGTAGGGAGAAATCAATATTAAATTTCAGTAATTTGGTGTAAATTTATTCCAGTGACATAATTTTGTTTCTTTTTGAACAACATGCCATCATCAGAAGGAAAACGAAAAATATCTGTCGAGAACAGCACTGGAAACACTCAAAACTTTTTTTAGTTGTGAATTCTATTCACTGAAGTCTTACCTGAACTCACAGAGTTCATGCTAAGAGACAAAGCCCTGTACTCTGTGGAAGTACCACTGTTGTGTCAATGGATGTTTGAAAATTACATTATGAAATAAACTCTACATTGTTGAATATTAGAGATAGTAAAGATTGAAGCACACACATGCTTCTGACTGTGCAGAAATATTTCCCTATCCTTCCAGAGCATCCCATGGCCTGTACTTATGGCCAGTTTAGTAGCTGCTTTTAATCATTTTTACCATCCCAACCAGTCCTTGCACTAATTCAAAGCACACTATCTTTCTCACTTCCTTTTTAAAGGGCTTCAGACAAGAATAGCTGAAATATAAAACAGATGCTTTACACTCAGTGATCTTTAATGTTTCTGAGTTTTCACTACCATGTAATTTTAGGGGCTAATTATGAAATTACTGTCTATGCTCAAAAGAATTTTATTCCAAACCAACATGCAATCTCCTTTACCAACATCCAAATCACCCACAGAGATATTTTAGCAGGGGTAACAGCCCCACATTGAGCAGGCTTCTTGGCTAACCCTCACCCCCTGTATTATCTCCGTCCCAAAAGCATGATGGCTTTGGGTAATTTTCAATCACTAAAGCTGAGACAAAACAGATGCCAGCCTGTGTCAGTATTACAGTAATAAGCATTATAACCTTAAACACAACATAGCAATAATGTGGTAGATGACATTGGCTTGTCTTCCCGATGCTTGCATTTGGAGAAACCAAACTAAATAAAAATCCTCCTCCTTTAAATTGAATTTGACAGCCTTAGTTTGCGGGCTGGTGTGATCCTGCACTTTGTGGAGACATGGTGGGTTCACACCAAGGGAGCCAGCAGTTCTCACTCTTGGGAGGAGCAGAGAGAAAAAAATCAGTGTTATTCTCTAAACAACTGGGATATTGAAAAGCTTAGAGTGCGGTGGAGGGGACAAAAAACTTGGCCTGCACCTGCACTTTGGGCTAAAAGATGGTTCATTTGACCTGCAGGCTCTCTTTCTCTGCTCTCAAACTCTCCACTATCTGCCCCTGAGTTGTGATTCACTGAAGGCTTTACACCAAAATTTCTCAGCCTTCAGCTGCAGATGAACGATCCCTGTGAGAAATGCTCAAAAATCAAACTTTTATGATTAGGGACATGCTTACTGCCCTTTTAGTCAACTTTTAGAACCAGTTTGTGATCTGTAATCATAGTCTCAAATAAAAGTTCTCACTGAAAACATTTTTAACACCTCTGTTTTAATCAGCACAACTACACCTAGTCAGCCAGGCACTTGGCACCACCAACTTCACACTTCTAGCACTGAACCCAGGGGGCCCTTAACACAGGTAGAACCCAAAGATAATAACTTGAAAGTGCAAAAACAAGGATTCTGTAGGGGTGCATTAGCAGCCTGCTGCTTGCATCCAGCTCCTTGACTATTGTGCTCTTTGGAGCCAATGCACACTTGCCAATCCCACTAACCACATTCTATAAACCAATTGTTAGCAACAGCAATCATAAACTGCATGCACACCCAAAGGACTCCACAGTTTCCACACATAGAAAAGAAACTCCTGTTTCTGTAATGTTATGTGAACTCCATAAAACATTTCTGCTGTACTCAGAGTTTGCAGGGACGGAGTAGGAAAGCAAAGATCTGTGCTCGGATCCATCTCCAACCTCCTGGAGTCAAGGGTCCTGAACATCTGTGACAGGGATCATTTTGATTAGGAACAGAATTGGAGTCTCCCTATGAGCATGGTGAGATACTGGAACAGGGTGCCCAGAGAAGCTGTGGCTGCCCCAGCCCTGGAAGTGTTCAAGGCCAGGTTGGACAGGGTGGAGCAAACTGGGATGGTGGAAGGTGTGCCCTGCCTGGGGGGAGGAGGGGGTTTGGAATGAGATTATCTGTAAGGTCCCTGGCAACCCAAACCACTCTATGATTCTAGAAATGTAATAAAGACAACCATTCTGAATGTTTGTATAAGTGAAATAAGCTTTGGGGTTGTCACAAGCAACCTTATGGAGCAGAGCTCTGCAAAAATAAAGATTCCTTCGTCAACCTCACTCTTACATCTTCTTTTGGGATCTGTAATTACACTCCACCAGACTTGTGTACAGTCACTGTCACACACTGCAAACCAGCTAATTGTGTCAACAGAGACAAAGGTCAGTTCCAGGCCTAGACAGTTCTCCCAAATACAGACTGGTACAAGGGTGTGAGGGGAGGAAAGATTTGAAAGCTCAAAAAGTAACTGAATTTAGAAAATGCACACTTTCCAGTCTAAGGATGTATGGCAGCTCACAAAAACATGTTTAGAAATGCAACCAAACACAGAGAGGGGAGCAAAACTCAGCCAGGTACAGCAAAGTGTCATAAAATGAGGAATGGTTCCACTAAGACTCAATTGACAGCAAGACAACGACAAGCAAAATATATTACTTCATTTCATCTTTCCCTTGTGCTCCCTCAATAAATCCAAGACAGGGAAAGCAAGCTTTGAAAGCATGGATTGGTAACAGAGAACAATGAAAAAAGCCAGCAGACTCAGAGGAAAACACACAACCAAGCAATGGAAATAAATTTCATGTTTATCTCTGCAAACCCACGACGGTGAGCACGCTCTGCTCGCCCAAGGAAAACACCACCAGTGTATCCATCACCACTGCTGTGGCTGTCCTCCCCAAATCCAGAGTGACCCATCTCTGCAGCTGGGGAAGATGGGCAGGCTTCCCCACGCTCACTGCACACAGTAAGGACAGGATTAGCCTGCAAAAGACTTTGAAGATATCACAGGTATTTTCCAAGTTCATGCCCTAACTCGTTCCGTGTTGATTTACTCATACTCCTGGGTCTCAAGTTTCTTCTTGCCCTTTTCCCTGACAGGATTTTCACCTTTATTGGTCAGCTTTTGCTTCATTAGAGCCCAAAATTATTTACCTTTTAAACAGATCACAGCGCAACCCCTTCCCACCCCATCCCAGGGATGAGGCTGTCCAAGAGTTATCAGTGTGCTGTTCTATTATAATTCTATTTTAAAATCAGGGAACAGACAGCTGAGTTGGGAACACGGTCACCTGTCATAAGTCACGTAACAGTTTCAAACTTCTCTTTGCCACCCCTGTTACTTTAATATATTAAAAAAGCTGCCCCTGCACATTCTGTTGTGCAGAACAGAAAAGGAAAAAAAACAACACAGAGCTTTCAATGGAAATTGTTTCAGTGGATTTGGCATGCAATGCTTTTGAAAGGGCCACAAAACAAAGCTAATCCATTGATTTCAACTTCAATTTAAGTGTTTCTGCACTAAACAAGTGCTGGTTGCAATTCACCATGAATTGAGAAGTTAAGAAGGCCAACAGGAAGGGACTGCAGTGTCATTTACTTCCAAGCCATCCCAAGGGATGTACATTCTCAACTGCTTTGGAAAGGACAAAAAAAAAAATACCATGTGTGTTTTCCAGGAATATTTAACTGAAAAGGTTTGCGTTTCTCTGTTTTCTTTCAAACTCTAGCAACAAAGAGGGAAAAAAATCCAACCTTTTACCCACTCATCAATTTAATAAAATGTCAAAAACACACTTGAGCATGTGGATTTTACTCCATTATTATACCATATAATTTCAACAGCCTGTGGTTTTATTGTCCACAAAAAGCAATAACTTACTGAAGCGAAAACAACAGTGGTATTGCATTTGTGGTACAACACCCTCACAACCCTAAAGCTAAAAAGTGTTTGTATTTCCTCATGAGCAAAAGTCATCAAGGCTTCTTGGGACAATTTCTTTTTCTTTAAAAATGTGAACAGGTGACAACTCAGCTTTATATTTAACTAAATAGAAAGGAAAAGTCATCATATACATTACAGGAATTGCTTTATCTCAAATGACTCAGCTGTGACCTATCAAGGCCAGCCAGCACCGATATTGCTGCATCAAAACCAGATTTCATTCCTTCCCTTCCCTGTCCCACATATCTCTAATATTTATGGGCAGTCTGGTAATGGAGATTAGGCTATGACTTATCAGGCTGCAATAAGACATGTTAACATGGAATTATGGTCCTTTAGCATAACCAGTAATGATGGGTAATGTTATTTACCTGAAGAAAGAAACATCACTGTCACAGCTGCAGCTCATTCTACTGAGCGTAATTTAGTTCAATCATTTATAAATGCCTGCCTTGCTTACACTTTCCATTTTAATTTCCTTGTACTCCTTGTACTAAATCTCACCATATTTAGAAAGACAGTTTGGATGTCCTACATAATAACCTATGAACGTAACAAAAAGGCAAGCCTGACACACTCTATTATTTTGCCAAAGTGAGTCCCATTAACCTGTCACGTGGAGTGGAGGCTCACCCTGCAAACAGAGCCCACACCTGAGGCACAGCCAGGGCTCAGCCTCACTCAGCAATGTTTGCAGAGCAGATGGACACACAGCGTGTGCAAACAGCTCTGAGGTCACACCTCAGGTCCCCAACATTTCTTTCCCCCTCTCTTCCCTTTCCCCGACGCAGCAAAATGATGCAGTGAGAGTTGCAAGGTGCCCTGCAGCAATGGCACACACAACCACACAAATTCTGTCACTGATTCACTCCCTAAACCAAACTCAAGACCCCATGTCTTCCTCACGCCTCATAAAAGCAGCTGAACACCATTAAGAGAAAATCCATTGCCAAGCAGATGTGAGAGGTGTCGAGGCAGCCTCCCGAGCCTCCAGCATCTCTGCCCATCCTCTGCCACAGGACGGTTTCCCTCAACTGGGCTCGATTTGCAAAACAAGAAAATCGTGGCAAGTCACAATGTAACTTATGCCTCTAATGACAATCACAATTTCCCTCCCTCCTGAGGATTTTTCCTCTCAGGCAATGCCAGGTTTTTAGAAAATTCTACTTGTGCTTACAGGGCAAGCACTGGGGGGCTGCCCCACAGCACTGCCATGAGGGAGATGTGCAAACCAGGTAGGCAGGCCAAAACAAAGTTGTAATTATCTGACATGATTAATCCAGCAATTCCACGAACACCTCTACAAAGGCTATTATATTTGGAGGTCCAGCACAACAGGTTTCACAGGAGGAACGGGTGGACAACAAGGAGTTCTCGCATTAAAAAAGCACCTTAATGATGAGTAAAAAGTGATAAAAATTCTAAAAAAAGCCAATTGGATTCTTCTTTAAGTTCTCTGGCCAATTTTGCTGGTGATTAACAAAAGGAGCCCTTCAGAAGCCTGCTCATTCACAAGCCCACTCATTTATTCTCTGTATGCATGATGTGATCTTGGCACGTATGTAGACACTTGAAAAGAGATTATATTCATCCGCCAATATAGTTATGACTTTGCTAATATGTCTCTCCAGTCCAGGATATTTTTAAGCAATCTGAAGACTAATGAATCATAGTAAAGAAGAATGTTACTGGGCAGAATACATGAGGCATGAAAAAAGACGACAGACAGCTGAACAATTAATTTTCGATTACAATTAAGTGAGGACACTTTCTGAGAACATTTGCTCAGGGAAGACATCACTGGGACTGTCATCAGAGCAACATCACTCAAACCAGGCAGGTTCACATAAACAGAAAATATCTGGTGAATTTTCCAGACTAAGCAAGTTAATCTTGCATATAAAATATGAACATGCAGAGAAGAAAACCTGATTCTTAAAACTGAATAAATTCCACACCTTCAAGCACAGACTGGATATAAATGTCTGAGCCTGAGCTGCTCATCCCATTGGCCTATTCTGCTAAAGCATAATTATCATCAGACACCATCATCCCATGGGATTGCCCTGAAATGTTCTCAAAGTGGTTAGCAGAACTCTAGCTGTGCTAAATCATTTTCAAATTGGTGCTACTCTTACTGAGTAACTTATCATCTATTCAGAGAAGGGGAAAGTTAGATGGCTCTGTGTGACAATTTCCCATTTTACTTCAATTCAGTTAATACAGGGAGGAAAGAAGAGGGGAATTCAAAAGCCAAGGAATTTTAAAGAAAACAAAAACTGGATTACACCCATGAGATATTTAAAAGACAATGCTGGATTTTTAGCTCAGAATTGCAACATTGAAAGCAAAGCAGGCTGGAATAGACCAGGAAAAAAAACAGCTATGAGCCATTAAGTCAGAAGCAGGAAAGAAAAAGTGCTTTGGAGATCTTTTTAATAACTTTACCAGCATTAATCCCTATTAACTATTAATTATAGGGCTAGGTTTTTTTTCTGCAGTTCAACACTGGGTATAAAATACTGTCCAACAAGGCTACTGCTGGTGGGGGAGAGGAAGTTTTGCATGTGATTTCTTTGCTTTTTCAATCCCCCTGGTTCTCCCAGGCTGTTACGCTGTTTCAGTCACCAGCCCTGGTGAACACACCTGGTACAACAGGAGCAAAGGGAGACACAAGTGCCTCTGATTACAAGTGCACCCAGAAGAAATAAGCTTTACAGAAAGGTATTGTTTTAGCTGAAAATAAATCCTCAGTAAACAAGAGAGCTGCTAACTCGGGGTGAGAGCTCTGCATTACCTAGCAATGCAGCACCCAGGCTTCACAAAGCCATACATGAAAGGACAAACTCTCTTTAAGGATATGCCCATTGAAATCTTAATTTCACAAAATGGAGGGTAAAGACACTCCTGAAAGAGAGGAGTAAATGCCCATAGAAGAAGGGGCATTATAGGATTTTTTCATTATTGTTACTGGAAGAGACTTTCAGCAACTGAGGGATTAATTCATCTCCTTTGTGCATACAATTTATTCACATACACATCATGTTTGTTCATTACACCACTCTTTCAAACCATGCACATACACACAGAACTCATTTGAAGCCAGAAACAACCCACCTCTGAGCAGATGCAAGACTTGTAAAAGATTAATAGGCACAACAAGCAATCTCGGCTGCAGGGGGAAAAATATCCTAGTTAAATATTTCAGCACTTTCATCAAACATCTGTCCTCTAGGCTGTGCTTGACAGAATGGCAAGGTAGCTGGTTTGGCAGTGGAGGTGTTGCAGGGGTGGTCCCTGTGAGAAGCTGGCACAAGCTGCCCCCTTGCCCAGTGGAGCCAAGGCCAGCTGGCTGCAGGACAGACCCAAGGCTGAGCCCATCAGGGACACAGGGACAAGGGATTTAAGAAGGGGCAAAAAAAACCTGGGCAGGTTTTAAGATTCGTGTCTATTTCTCACTACCCTACTCAGATTTGACTGGTAATAAATTAAACTAATTTCCCAACTCCAGCCAGGCTTGCCTGTGATGGTAACTGGTGAGTGATCTCTCTTGTCCTTATCTCAACCCACAAATCTTTTGCTGTACCTTCCCTTCCCTGGCCAGCTGAGGAGGTGAGTGACAGAGGGGCTTTGGTGGACACCTGGCATCCAGCCAGGGTCAGCCCACCACAGTCACAAAGATTAACAGACATCTGCTCCACCAAAAGCAGCTCGTTGGTGGAGCGCAGCATCTTGCAGTAACTCAGCATCCTGTTGTGAGCCTGTGAAGACGTTCCAGTATCAGCTCCCTTCAAAATGCCTCCCCTCAGAAGATAACTGCTCGGGTGGGGTTTTATGTTAATGCAAAATCAGCTGGTATAATACATGCACAGCACACTGGGATCCTGCTTCCTAAGGGTGGGAGGCACAAACCCAGAGCTGCCTCGCTTCCTGCTCTAACAGCCATTTGTGAAGGCAGCAAACTGCAAGCAGCAGTAAGTCTCAGTGCCAGACAAACAAGGTTGCTTGGAAATGGCAGGGGCTTGTTTTTACTACTCTCTCTCCCAATGTTATATTATAGAAAATATAGGTGAGTTTTGAAACACTTGGCACGTATTCCAATAAAAGGGAGATGTGGAAGGACATTGCTACTGAAGGGAGATGCTGCAGGTTGTATTTTACACATGAAGTGAGTAAAAAGGGATCATCACTCACTACTGTCACCTCTGCGAGAGGTTTTTGGGCACCACTGGCTGCCACTGCAGTTCATCCTCCCTCCCTCCTGTGAGGATGTTTGCTCACACCATGCCCACCTGCTCTTAGCACAGCAATGCTCTCAAACATCTCCTATCCCCACCACAGTGGGACTGCTTGGGACTACCCCATGCCCTAAAAACACTGACCAACTCCTCAGGCAGAGTCCCTGGGCAGCACCAAACCCCACTGCACACAGAGGAAAGCTGTAGGGCAGCCAGGCATTTCTGGGGCATGGCCCATGGTAGCTCCATTCACAACTTGACCTGGAATGAACTAGGAGTAAAATATATAAAGGCCTAGGAAAAGCCCTGACCTCCCTACTTGAAAAACCATTAACATTGCACTGTGGACATCAAACCACCTTGGGACCTGACAGGCTGCCAGGACACCCTCAAAGCAATCACCAAACTTGGGGTTTCTAACTCACCTCGCATGCCACAGAGCACCAGGCAAAGGGAAAATGCTCAGCACTTCACCCCCAAACCCAGACAGAGGTCACATCTGCTCTGCTGGCCCAAGGACAGCCAGCAACAAGTCACTGTCACCCCCACACACAGACACCTTCAGCTGCTACCACCCCACGCAGAATCAGCTCTGCAAAACAACCTTATTTCCCAGGGTTTTGTTAAAACACGTGTCACAGGCTCAGCTGAGATCCCAGGCACCTGCTTGGGAGATGCAGGGGAGTAAAAGGAGACAGAGGAATACAAACATGTGAGAGCTACTGGAAATTCCAAGGGGGAGCCTTTCAAAGCAGCTTCTGCCACTCAAGAATTGGTCCTACCAGCCAGAGAAATAAAAGGCTGCTAAAATTTGGCAGGACCACTTATCCCTACTCCAGCATCAAATGACTTTTTGTGGCACCGTGTGACACATCCAGCATCAGTCACTCAAAATCTCTGGCTTTGGAGGAACATCCAAAGCCAAGGATTATCAACACACACCTTCATCACCTGGTGCCTCTTACCAAGCACAGCCTGAAGGGATTTCCCTGAAGCTGTGAGCAGCACAGGAGTACAATTACCCTAACAGCAGCTTGCCTCCCAGAGGAGCATACCTGCTTTCCAACAGACACTAAAAAAAAAATAAAATAATTTCCAGTGAGTCACCCAATGAACAAGCTGCCTTTTTTCTTAAATGAGAGCAATGAAGTACTTAAATGTGTAACATTTAATAATATTTAAAATATAGAGGCAATAGCCAGGCTTTAACAGCTCAGAGCTGCCATTAAAATTAATAGGGCTACCTACTAATTACCTCTGAGGATCAGACCATTGGGTGCCTTGAGGATTTGCACTCCTCCTGTTTAAGAACCCTGGCTTAATTCTCTGTTTAGTCTTCCTCACCTTTTTTAAAATAAGCATACAACATAATGCTCCTTTTTTGCTTTTCTTTTTTTTTTTTTGAGCATTATATATTTCACACCATCACCCACACCCACAGAACAAAGAAACCACCAGGCAGGACCACAAATGGTCACTCTAGATGGACAAACATCAGAGAGTCAACAACCCCCAGCACGCCTGTGTCTCGTGCAGAGACCAACATGAATGACCCCAAGGCCCATGATCACTGCCTCACAAGGACTCTTCCTGGAAGCTCAGCCTGTGTGAACATTCAAATATTGCTCCCATCCTCCTGTGGGAAGCTTGAGAGCCCACGTCATTAACCTGGCATGAAACCCAGAGCATTTCCTCAAGAGACACTGCTGAACACAGCAGGTCTGCTCAGCAGGAGCACCTCCATAATGGGAAAAGGTGCAGTGTGTTCATACAAAACAACTTAAAAACCAAAAATATGCCTTCTCAGGCCTGACAGACACCACACCACCAGCTCCAGAGCACGGCTGCTGAACGGGGAGCCTCCCAGAAGAGCATCAAGGTTGGTGGTGCCAGCCCTCAAACTCAGTGAGCATCTCACAGCCAGAACTCTGCACCTCCAAGGGGCAGACAGGTCTCCCCTTCTCTGGGAACTTCCAAATGAGGTTTCATACTTCACTCTCAGCAATTTCACTGAAAATTTAATTATATCTTAATCCAGTTAAGGTCTGGCACTTCATCTACATAGAAGCCATATGTCAAAATGTGACTGCTGAAAGTTCCCCACAGAAAGAGAGAGTATGCAAAATGGATTGCTTTCACATCTGAGTGCCTCTCCTCCTGCTCAGGACAGGGCTATCATGTTTTCCATAACTTGCTCAGTTTATTGTCTGCAGTCAAACAGCAATGCTAGCATTGTTACTGCCAAGTAAACCATGATATTATTATTCTCCTGAGAGTTAATCCACAACTCACTGAAGACAATGGAAAGCCGCCCCTTTGCTTCTACAGGCTGCACATGAGCTCGCTCAGGCACGCTGCTGGTTAAATACACATTTATGGCATGAAAGTCACCACTGACACCAGCCAGAGAGGGCAGACAGACACCCAGCCCCAAACACAGCTTTGTGCTGGCTCCCCAGCCCACCCATGGATTTCTGTCAGGCACGACGATTACGAGATCCCTCTCTTCACAGAGCTCATCTTTGAATATTTTCAGCTCTCACGCATCAAGCCAAGCCCCTCAACAAACCGAGGGTTATTTGCCAGGGCTGTCTCCAGCCTCGGGCAGCACTAGCCAGCCCAGAGTGAGGATTCTGCACCCTCCTGGGGACAAATGGCTCGGGTTGTCCCCAGGGGAGCACCACAGGCATTTAGCAGCATCACTGGGTTCATTAATTACAGCCTTTGTGCAGAGTCACAGGGGAGCAAAAAAGAAAACCTCCCAAGTTTTGCAACTGCTTCTCACTTCTGCCCTGCTAAGAGGCCACACCATCATGTTTTAAGGCAGCAGGGAATATGAACATTTCTATCCTGAACCCTTTCCTGGCCATGCAACTGTCTCTCCAGAGCCATTTTTTTTGTACAAACCGTCTTAAATCAGAGAAACACAAGCTTTCTCCTTCAAATACAAAGACCAGATGTCCCTCTTTCTGAAATACACTTCCTTCTGTATTTTCCTATTATGTAAAAAAGGTGCAAGGAAATATTTAAAAGGCAGCAAATTAAAGACTTATAAAGGGAAAACATAATCATCCCATGCAAAGCAAAGCCCATGAGACTTGATTCAGGGTGTGGAAAGTTTAGGAAAATTCTTTAAAAGACAGAATATTTATATCAACAAGAGCATCCAGATTTATAGCAGCAGGAAGAAAAGAACAGGGGAACAGTATGCAGCAATGCTTGGAAGGAATATAAATCTGCCTGCTTCAAGAGCAATTTAAGCTCTGAACTTATATATTAATATAACAGTTGGAAACTTTCTGTGTCAACACAGTCACTCCCTTCCCTCAGATGGTTTTATTTCTCCTTCAAACACCAAGCTGCAGAGCTGTCCCTTCTCCCCAAGCCCCTGCAGATGCTCCCACCTGCCCTGGGGATCTGGGGGACTCCAGGTCCATGGCCAGTGCTGGCCCAGGACACCCCAGGCTCAGAGCTGCAGCAGTTTCAGGCTGTGCCTGCCACCAGTACCTGTACATTGTACAAGGCTGTGTACCTGCAGATGCAACTTTCCAGAAAATTCAGCAGCACTGCAATGAAAGGATCGTTTTCAAAGCTTCAAATCCAGGTGCTTAGAGTTAATTAAGTCCATTATTTGACTTCAAAGGGAAAAAAAATACATTAAAAAAAATCCAAACGAAAATAATTTTCTTTCCACAGCTAAAGCGCTACAAAATCCATTTTATCTTTACATATCCACATCCTCTTTACAATGCTTTTTGAATGCTGGGCATGAAATCCTATTAATTTATAGGTACTATTAAAGGTATCTGAATTTAATATTCAAATGACTGAGGGTTTTTTTTCCCTTTTTGTACCTTAGCAGAAAGCAAAAGCCCCTCTCATTAAACTGGACTAGTGAAAACAAGGCCAGCACCCACCCAGCACTTGCCAGGATATTTAAGCATCTATGACAATGTTCCTTGAACCCTAAAAACTGACATCATCTCTGTCTTAACCACCTCCTTTCTTGTGCCATGCAGTTGATTATCCTCTGTTCCATGGAAGCCAAGCCACATCCCAGAACCTCCTCCAAGCTCCCTGACCAAGAGGTGTGGGTTTCCACATCACTCTGTGGCTCAGCTGCTCCATACCATGGACCAGCCCTTTCACCCTCCCAGGAAAATCTGCATCTCCCCCTCCCAGTTGAGCACCAAGGCTGAATCCCCCTTATGGACCCTAAACTGCTGTATTATCCAGTGGCTGCATAATTATTGAGAGAAGATAGATGGGAGAAGGAATCCATAAATCTTTCATTTTTCTCAGGAAAATGAAAGAATGCTGCAGGCAAACTTTCCACTGATGTTTTTAGCTGCTTCATTGAAAGCAACTGTGTGTTTTCTTCAGACAGTTGTTTTGCATGATTCATTGTGAGGCCATTAAAACAACTGTACTCTTGAATTTAAAGACTATTAGTGCTACCACACATAGCCATTCCCCCTCTTCCCTCTCCTCAGCACCGACAGCCCTTTATTTTGCTTGTCTCTCAGCAAGATGAAAGAAAACAAGGCACAGGAGGAAAAGCACCCACACTGTCCTATCCATGAATCAGCCTGGCAGGATATAATTCTCACAAGGCAGGGAAGGGGGGAAAATTCAACTGCTGGCAAATTTTCAGCAGCCAATATTCCTTAGAAACATATAGATTTGATTAAAAACGTTTGTTTTCTGTCCAAATCTGGTAGGAGAAAATGAATGGTGCTCTTTGTTAGCCATCAATCTTTCCCACTTGTCCATGTGCCAGATGGCACCGCACTTCATAGGAGAAGGAACAATAAGCAAAGAGTCAGTTGTGCAGTAAGTTTGCTTATAATCATTTCATCTCAAACAAGCAAACGGAGAATAAGGACAGAAAGATGTAAAGAAGAATATTAACTCAGCATTCAATCACTTGATTCCTTTTTTTATAACTAAACCCTCACTCTTGACAATGCTAATTATTGACATCTCTGAAAATTTTATTACCCCCAATGGATTTTGCATTTTTAAGTGAGTTTCAAATGGAGCGTGACCAACCTGTTATTAAACAGCAAAATGGAAATATTTGTAACCTGCAAGGGCAGCCTGACTCCTTTGGCACTGACAAACGCCCCTTGCCCAGCCCCAAGAGCTTCCCTGCTGCACAACTGAGGCAGAAAGGGTGGGAGCAGAGCTGTGAGCCAGGAACCCCCCCCTTCCCTTAAAACCAAACCCAGTTACAGGCTTGGTTTGTCAAGATGGCTGCTAAAAACAAACAACCAGCATCTTTCACTTTCTGAGAGAGAACTTCACATGTAAGTCACCGAGACGCCGAGGAGGAACCCCACGGTGCCATTTCACAGAGTCACACTCGGAGCAGAGCTGCGCCTCGAGATTTGATACCGCTCAACAGCAGCTGCTGGTATTGTGCCAATAGCATATGCTGGGAGCAGATATGGATTCCAATGCCAGCAACAATATATATTTTAAACCCAGCTACAGAACAACACAGCAAGGGGAGCAGCAAGGCCTCTCGAGTGCGAAGCAGAGCCCGCGAGGACTCCCACAGCCAAACTCCAGCCCAAAATTTAGCTGCGGGTCTGGATTAATGGGAGAGCTACATCAGATCAGAGCCCCAGGAGGCCAGAGGCAGGGGGAAATGAATGGGTCTGCCCCAGCACAGAGCAGGCAGTTCCCTGGCTCCCATCACCAGGATGCACAGCTGGCTGCCTCTGCTGTCTACAGAGCTGCAGAGCCCCAGCCCCATTGCTCTTTCCAGCCCTGCTGCAAAATGCCACCCAGGGGATGGCAAAGGCCATCAGCACACTGAGCTGGGGTTCAGAAACAGCTCAAGGCTCACTGAACCTGCTCTCAAAGTGTGCAGAGAAGCATTTTGGTTTTGCTCTTTACGTATCACTAAGATGAGACGTGCCAAACCAGGGACTCTCACGTGTTTGCAAAGTGCTGGACATACACTCACTACAAGGATTTTGTTCAGTCATCCACATATTAAAGAAAAAAAAATTAAAATAAAATAAAGCCTTGAAAATTTTGGCCCTGTCATCCCTGGCAGATGAAATAATCCTAGGGGAAATGTTATTGCCTCAGCTCCAACAGATCGGATTTAGACAGCCAGGATTCATTCTTTTGGCTCTGCTGTTGACCTACTGCTTGAGCCTATTCATCTCCCCTCTGTACTTCTGTTTGCTCATCTGCAAAATGAGCAAGATACTAATCTCCTGTTCAAAGCACTTTAAAACTGTGGATGGAATAGCTAAGTGCTGCCGGTGTGAAGAATCACATCACTCACTCGCAATCTTTTTTCCAGCTGTTAAGTAGTTAATTGCTCGATCTGAAGTGATCAGATGGTTTCCTCCTCTAACCAGTCCTTTCTATCAAACTGAGATCTTGACATATCACTGAAAACATCTTGTGGAATTAATGGTCTAATTTCTCTACCAAATGTATTCATTCCTCATCTGACAGTTTGGTGAGGTACAAAGCCAAGCAGGGAGAGAAGCTCTGGAAAAAGAGGAGTGGCAGTAATAGCACACACACACCCTCAAAAAACCCCAAACAAACCCACAGAAACCAACTCACCTGGACACCAAAACGTCAAGAGAAATTACAGCTGCCTAATGCATTAAAGATAACAGCAATAACCCCATGGTTACTGCATTATCCAGCACCAAACAATTTCATGCTCTGCAACTACATCATGGGGGGAAAAAAGTCACAGCGAGCCTTGGCAACATCTTAAGTGGAACAAAGTGAAAACCAGCCCGAGCTACAACACGGGAGCTGTTCCCGTTCAAAGTAACTTAATCTTCTAATACGGCTGTGTACTTTAAATGCACAGGAGGAAGGAGCTTTGAGGCATTATCTGCTGCAGGCAGAGGATCCGGGGTAAGCAATACTGGCTGCTGCTGCTCAGCTCAGCGCTGAGCACGGGGCCCGGTCAGGGCTGGCAGCAGAGACAGAAAGTAAACCATACACCAAGGTCAGCATTTTGTGCTGTCTTACACAGGTTAAAAAAAATTGTTCTGACTGGTACAGACCCCAAGTTTAGGGATGCAAACTTTGAGGTGTGTATGTGCACTCAGTAAAAACATACAGGCAGCACTGCTGGGTTTAAATGCCTTTTAAATGAAAAAGGCAGAATAGATGCAAGTGACAGAGGGAGTTTTTTCAGTCTGGCTGAAAACCTTGGTAAGGGAGGCAAAGGGAAATTAACCTGTGAAACATCAGAGCTGAGAAGTGTATTTAAGTCCCAATCTCACACATATAACCAGCCTCTCTCCAGTCTATTGAGTCTGAAACTCAGCACTGCTCTACACAGATCATGAGAGAGATCCAGTTTCCCAAGACACCACCTCATTTGCTTACACCTCATATCCTCACACCAACAAAGCAGCAGCATCTCAGGCTTTCACACTAGTTGCTAGCATTCCCACAAAGGAGAAACTTTTTTTCCTTTTTATACTAATTCATTTTTAATAAGCTCAGTTGCCATTTCAGTTTCTCTGCAAGATAGAAAGCTATCACAGGAGGCCTGGTAAATTATGCACCTTTAAGGATAAGGTGAACTTCAGACTTAAGAGAGAAAAAAAAAGTCTTAGACCAAGGTAAAGCCTTTTGCAGAGCAGAACTGCTGAAGACATTTAGTGTTACAGTGGGACCCCTCCCTCCTCCTGGAGCGTGAAAAGGAAAGTATCAAAGAGTGACAAACAGAGAAGAAAGGGAGTGTGCCTATCAGGCTGTCAATCTGCCAATAAATCCCTGCTCTGCTAATGCCTTCAGCTCCCCGACGGGTCTCACACTGTTTAAAGACACTGTGATGTGCACTCTGAAGAATTCAAGGAGGTGGAAGCAAAGCCCAAGGCCTTTATGCTTAACTGTTGAGGAAGAAAAGGGAGGAGAAGAAAACCCTCAGCTGCAAGGATTTAAGAGACTGCAGTGCTGAAGTGCACCTGCAGCCTCTCCCATTTATTACCTGCCTCTGTAATTTATAGATTTGCACTTTATGCTGATGCCCAGGCTGATCAGGGAATATCTGTGCGTGGCACAGGCTGAGGGAGTCAGAGGATCACACACAGAATATCCACCAGCTTGTGAAAAAAAGCTGTGGTGAAAAAGCCACCGCTGCACGACAAATTAAAAATTCAGGCTTATTTTTTTTTCTTGAGCAGAACAAAACGCATCAGATCCCAAAACACCGAGCCCTGGGGGTGAAACTCTGCCTCATGCAGCTGACAGAGCTTGAAGCTGGCTTCAAAAGCAGCACAGCTCATCAGAGCAGATTTCCACCAAGCCCACATGGCAGCATTCCTGCTGTTCATCTTTATCACCACAACTGGCTCTCAGTGCCCAGCGAGGTCGGGACCTTGCTGCCTTGTTTTGTTCCACAAGACTTTTCATACTTCTTCCTAAGACTGAGCAGCCTGCTCCACAGTGAGCCGGGCACCTGGCTCTGCAGGGGGGGATTAATAGTCACAATAAGGTATTTGTAAGGCTGTCTGAATGCACCGTGTATCCCCAAACTCCAGTCCCCTGCATTTTCCATTTTAAATTTCCAAAACATTTCAGTTCAGCCTTTTACACCATACACTAAGTACAGCACATGCTATATTTCTTTAGTTCCTTATCCTTACTTTTAAGAAACTTCAAAAATATTTCTGATTTTTAATTTTTTTTACTGATTAAGTTGCACTTATTTTTAAATAGCATTCATTTTATTTATTTTAAACTTCATTTGTTTTTCTTTTTAATCTATTTACATTTTTTGAAGATGGTCATTGGCAGCCATCATGTACAACTCAGGCTGTCCATAACATGCACCATGCTGTGGTTTCTGCAGTCAGCACTGCTGGAATGTCCTCCAAGTACAACCCAAGTTTTCCCATGGAAAGTCTCCAGAGCAAGAAAAGCCAGGCAGCAATCAAACACCATTACAGCCAGACCCTTTGATATTTGCACGCTGTATCAAAGCCAAAGAACAATTCATTTAAAAATACCCACCATGGGCTATTTTTAAATTAAATTTTAAATTTATAAAGCCACTGTGAGAAATTGAGATTTCTATTTTATGAGGTGTTTTTTTTTCAATCGTGGAAGCTGGGGAGCAGTGGGGAGAAGAAATTTCTCCATTTTAATAAGGATACAATTGTAACTGCCAGCAATGCATTGCATTTGTCTGATGAGTCTCAGAGCAACCCTTAACCACCCTGCCCTTCCCGACATTGATGGATTGTGTAATTCCAGGAAGTAAAATATAATTATGGAGACAGATGAACAGACACCCAAGAAACAGCATAAAAAGGTATTGCATAGCCATAAAAAGCAATATTTCATATATAACATTATTAAAACTAAGGAAATGTTATCTAAGAAAGCATTATCTGCATAAAGACTCTTGGCCTATTTAAATTCAAAAAGAAGAGATAGAATTTTGTACCATGCATGGTCTGCCCAGAATTTATTTATACAGTCATTTTAGGGCAGTATTTTAAGATACCTGTATCATTATGCAGACACACTGTATGAACTTCAAAAAAATAACACATAGCAAAGCTGTCAGAATTTCTCTCTTCCCCCTAGCCAACCTCAGGACACCTTCTGCATTACCTCTCTGAAGAGGTGATCAGGCTCTAATTTCCATGAGGGCAGACAATGTCTTGGAGAGAGCAGGAAATCCCAGGGGAGCACATCTCAGGGTACAGACACTTCCCAAAGGTATTTCCTGAGCTGATTTCTAAGTGATGGCACACATTCCTTGGCAAGGCAGAGCACAAATATTTCCTGCATGCATGAACTGCTGGGAGCCACCACCAGCCTGCTGCTGCTCGCTGTGACCTATTCAGTTTGCCAACCTTTCATCCCAGACTGTGAGCACTTTAAAACAGACAGTATTTGTTGCTCTTTTCCATTCCTTAACACAATAGGACTAATCCTTGTTCACCATTTAAGGGTGCCTCCAACAGGAATAATCTCCTCCTCAAAGCACAGTTGATTTTTACCCTAGCACTGGAGCTGTTGATTGTGAGCAGAAAAAAATTTCCATTTTCTTACTGAAGAACTGGTCTGTCAAGCTGAATTACAAAATGCATTTTGCTGTCTACATTTTTAATAGCCTTTAATAACTTACAAAGCAAAAGACCACTGAAGAAGGAAAAAAAAGCTTTAAATAAAAAGACCCAAGCAGCAAACCAAGCAACATGCACATGTATCTTACATACACAGCCTTCCCCTTCAAATCACTTAAGAAAAATGGTTTCTAGACAGATGGTGTTTTCCCTGTCTTGACTCCAGTTCAAACCTCCTTTTTGGAGAGACCAAGTTTTCCACTGAACTGCACATTATACACCAACAAAGAATAAATAGGCTAAATATAGCTTGCAGCCAAATCGCTGCAGTCTTGCAACGCAGCATATTCCGGAGTCCTTTGAGGACAGCAGCATGCTGGCAATGCAGCCTGCACTGTGCTCAGGTCCTCCACTCTCTAAATCATTGCCTCCACATCAGTCAGTGCCATCCCCTGCAGAGCCCTCGTGAAGCAGGCTGCTCTCAGAAGCACTGGGATATGGAGCCATCCCTCTATAAGCTGCTGTCTCTTTTGTTATGTTCTCCCAGGCAGCAGCGACTGAAATTTGTTACCCCACCACTGCTCTTCACAGCTGCACGGCGTGGCTGGTGGGGCTCTGCACCATCCAGGGATGCCCATTCTCCTTGGAGCACACTGATGGCGTGAAGAGCTGAAGGTGGGGAAGGCAGCTGCTGCTGATCTCACCTCTCAAAGCATCTCAGAAGTGACAGCTGAGGCTGTCAGACACCAAGGCTCAGCACTGCTGCTAAGAACTGAAGAAAAATCCCGGACCGACCACTACACACACTCAGAAACATCGTTCAGGGAAATGCTGAGTGGCCGTGCACTCTTTGTGATGCTCCCCAAGAGGTGAGCATTTCTTTCCTCTCCCCTTAGGAAGCACTGCTGAATTTGTGGTTTTCCAACCTTGCCTGTCTTTTAAGTGTGTGGCAGCTTGGCTAAAGCACAGGTCACATTACAAAGCACGGCACTTCTGCTCCACAAACAGCAAACTGGGACCTTCACAGGTTTGGCACCCTCAGGACCAAGGGTCATTGTTGTTTGTTGCTCATTTTTGAGGGGAAGCAGTTTGTTACCTGACCCGAGGTGAGTTGCTGCCTGTCTACACATTTATTTCGATTTTATTTCGGCAGGCGAGTTCCCTGTCACGGTGGCGACGCAGGAAACGCTTATTGTCTTCCATGTTTACAAACAGCCCCTTCAGATCTCCCTTCCCTCTCTGTCCCCTGAGGTAATATGCATTGTAATAAATTCATAATTCGCATTAGGATGATTTAAACAGCTTTGGAGTGGCATGTTTTAGTGCCTTGATTCAATTGTGTGCCTCTCACACTGACAGCCCCGCTCGCTGCAGCTCCTGGGAACTGCTCCTGCCTGCAAACCGGGATAAACAAGCAAGGGAGAGTCACCTTCCAGGAGGGGAATCAGCAACAACCTCGAGCAAGCCCTTCACCAAGGAGACAGGATAAACACTGCTGGCTCACCCCAAGCACACTGGGGCTATGAAGCTTTTGGGCAGTGGTATCAAGGAGCAGCTTTTCATCACGTTTATTATAAATTCCTACCACCCAGGCAAAAAAAAATCCTAGCAGGTTTATTGCCAGCAAGCGTCCTCAATCCCTTCACCATCTTGCAGGATGTTTGTGAAGGAAGGCTGGGTTGCCACAAGGGAGAAGGAGATAAAACTCTTTGGCACAGGGAAATGCCCAGGAGTCCTTCTCTTTGTTTAAGGATCTTGAGCAATGAAAATCCACTGACAAAACACCAGCACTTCTGCTGTTGCCACAACACAAGGAAATCGTCCCACAATGTGACAGCAAAAGTTGGCCTTTAAATATTATAACCACTGCCTCGAAAGGTAAACAGCTGTATGTAAATACATAATGGATCTTGGAAAACTGCTTGGTGTTTTCACCTTGCACCAACCCCAAGCCACTCTCTAAGTACTCACCAGCTGTTAGTCACTGCCTGCTCTCCCTGCAGATGCAAGAATATGCAGATGAACAACAGAAGAATAAAAATCAATGTCACAGCTTTGCTTTGATGTTTTTAAAACTGCAAAACTCAGTACGCATCCTTTCTATATTCATGTTGCAACTTTTGTAAGCCATGCTGGTGGAAGTATCAAAGCATCAGCAATTACAGTTGTGACAAGAAAACCATTATAAAAGGGTCACACTGTGATTAAAGCATATTTTGCTATTACAATCTGGATGCCTTTTTTGTTGTTTTTAATTAGGTGCATTCTAGTAAAGACCAAAAAAAAAAATTTGTTTTCTTCTCCTACAACCCAACATAGAAGATGCTGTAAAGATTTATTCCATATGGCTGGACTCAATCTGGAAAATCTTTTTCCACCTAAACCATGCTATGATACTATAATATCTTGCTTGAAGACACTACATCAGTTATGAGGATCACTGATACTTGGGGTTATAAGTGCTTTTTCCCCATTATCAGCCATAGGAATCCTCTGCCCCTTCACAGTCACAGAGGAACACGAGGGGCTGAACCCAGCCTCAGCCTGTTTGACTAACAGAGGTTCCTGCAGCAGCAGCTCACCCTGGAATTACCAACCTTGGCTTTTCTAACACCTGCACATATTTCAGGGGGCCGATGCTTCCCTGCATTCACTTTCTTTTTGACATATAGGACACATCATGTCCTAGCTGACATCTCCCAGCCAAGTGGAGACAGTGCCTGGTGATATTTGCTGTCTTTCCCATACCCCTCCTATCCCAGGGGATTAACCACCTCTGATCAATTAGCACCAGCACCTTTTTCTGTCTTTGCCTGTAAGGCAGTCCCTCAGTTTGATTCTGTTTCCAGGTTCTAATCTCAGTGTCAGGTGCTATTATGTTTTACCCTATTTCTGTCACATTTCTGCTCTACTCCAGATCAAACTGTAACTTTAAACAGGAATAGCAACAAAATTACTTATTGTACTGCAGACAGCCAACTACACAAAGATAAAACTAGTCATTTAATACGTCATCCTAGGGAATTTTTTTCCATCTGTAGCAAAGGGCAGTGATAGATGAGATCACCAATTAATCAGGCTTTAAGGCATCTTCATCTTTGCCCTTCTTTCAACCACAGAAGTGCTGTTTTCCACTGCCTCACACATCGCTTAATATACTTATTCTAAATCCAGCTGTCTTCAGAATAATTTCAATTACAGAATTCCTTTTTTTTTTACATTACGACCCTCACATAGTTTAAACATGTCATATTTGAAAATATCAAGATGTGACACCTCAGATTCCATTAATGCTGAATAAAACAAGGCCTCAACTTTTTTTCCTCCCCCTGGTTCCAGAGCGGACTCTGGTAAACACAGGGGGTTGCACTGCCAGGGAAGCCATGAACAAAAGTCTTTAAAACAGTGATGAATTTTGCATCCCTACACCTCAGAAAATGCAAGAGCTTATACAGGGTAGATACTGTATTTTAGCACAATCCTCTAAACCTCACAGCAGGCTGTCAAACCATATTAGCACACCTCTGTCTCATAATTCATTTGGGATGCACTCCTCAAAAATTCAAACCTCAGAACATATGTACCTATTGAGCTAGGGCATAAAATGAAAAAAAAAAAAAGACAGAAAAGTCAACAACAGTTTATAAAGAAGGATTATGGATGCAAAGAGATTTGCATCTGATATATAACCAAATCCCAGTGATCTGGATTAAAGCAGGAAAGCCTCCTTTAGATACCCAGAAAGTCGGGGGGGAAAAAAAAAAGAACAATTAAAAATTCTACAGGGGCATAATTTAGCCCCTAATGCAAAGCACAGTTGCATTATTCCTGAATGAAATTCAGTGGACATAATGCCTCCCACAGCTTGAAAAAAGGTGCCAGGAAAATGTCAGGAAATGAGAATCGGTTTATGCAAAGAAAATTAAGGAGATTATAAGAGGTGGGGGAAAAAGGATAGGCCACACTGCCCTTTCTCCTTCCACCTTCTGGCATCTTTCATTCCCAGAAAACCAAGCCACACCAGAGCAGAGGGTGGGGAAGAAATGGCCATAAATCATTCACACTGGAGCACTCTCCCACAAATTCCAGTTTTTCGCAAAAGCTGCATTTTAGCCAATTTCCCCACTAATAATTCAGTTCTGGTCAAAGGCACGAGGTGCCCAGCAGAAGGAGGGCCAGGATCCACAGCCCCCGGAGCCCTTGGCTGGCAGCAGTGCCCAGCCTGGGCTGAGCTCTGCTAAGGAAACACAACAGCACTCCCCACCATCAGCTCCTACAGCAAGGGGATGTTTTAATTAACACAGTGTCACGCAATAGAGAAAAAGCATATTTCGACCTGCATTAGCATATGCTTCACTTAACAATAATCACTGCGCTCACAAAGAGCCTGACAGCTGAAGTATACACTGAGCTGGGCCTAAACAAGTTTCTGACATCAGCAAAAAAGGTATGAATTAAGAAAAATACCGTCTTCAGCTGACTTTTGTGCCTTTTAAACTCATGCTGCTGTTCCCACATCCTATGGAGAAGAACTCTTCTAGCCAACACTTGTGGTGCAGACCAAGGCAAACCCTTTAACAAACCCTTTAGCAAACTGTGTATGCTCTGTGACAACTGGGTTTTTTGTTTCCTAAGCAGAATAAAACTAGTTCCATCTGCACTGTAATGAAGAAAAGACTGCAGAGTTGGAATCCAATTATGTCAATTGAGACTTTTTAAAGATGCAAGGTCCTTCAAGCTCCTGCAACCTTCTCCAGTGCCTGTGGAAGGGAGAGCTGTACAGGGCAGCTGAAGCAAACCTGAGCTCCAAATGCTCCCCTCTGTTTGACCTGGTACCTGGCAACCAAACAACTCATGAGCATACACTGAACTCACAGAAAGGAAATACACTGATTTTCTGCTTGGCCAAATAGTGAATTAGAGAAGAGTTAGAAGTTATTTGATAATGGCAGCAACCAGTGCGGTTCTTAATCACTGACAGTAAAAGTTAGCTAAGTAAGCATCTTAAACCAGGAAATTCCCAATTCCTGGCAAAAGAGGAGAAAAAGAGAAAAAAGAATCAATGACAAGCTGTCGTGGTATCCCATTGTTCGGCACTGTTAGCATTAGGAAAGAGTCACAGGGGATTAAGGCAGCAGAGATGTGCAGTAGTTCCTGACTGCTAAGCAAACGCAGGCTGGTACCACATGGCACAGGGCTGTGATTAATCATTACGATGCGACAGAAGGCGAACCACTGCGAGATAATGTCAGCAGCTGAACTGTGCCCTGCCTCTAATGACAACTTGCTTATCCTAACATGCTCCACATTTGTATGACTCAGAAAGCATCCCCAGCTTGCTCAGTGCCTTCTGACCCACGGCCAAGGATGCAGCCAGGGTGAGGGGGCAGGTAAAACACTCGGGGCTCAGCTCTTGCAGGTCTAAAAGCATATTTGGTGGGACTTGGTGTGGAGTGGTTCTCCAGGAAACCACTGAAAATCCCTGCCTTTCACACCACTAAAGGGGCTTCTCTGGATTTACAGCAAAGGTATTTTTCTAGATAGACTGCAATCGGAGACAGCCTGTGGTGAAAGCAAAGGTGATATTTTTTATTTCTCCTTTTTATCAAGAAGGAACCTAAGCTTCAGAACTTCCAGGAACCAACATCCACAAAACACCTTGCAAAACAACTTCCCCTGAAACTAAAATTCAAGTGACCTCTGAAAAATGTGCAGGTGGTTTGATCTATTCCCAGAATTGATTTTTGTTGTTTTGTTTGGGTCTTAAGCATATGGAACAAGAAAAATTCAAAAGCTCTGCACCATCAGCAGGGGAAGGAAGGAAAACCTACTGCATCCTTCATTCTGCCCACTGCCATGGGCCATTAGTGAAGTTCTACTCTGCATTTCATGAGAACAATTATTTATTAAGGGTATGGACAATAGCATTGATTGTTACAAGTTTGATTGATTAAACAGACAAATTGGCACAGTTTCTCCCTCCCTGCCTGCCATATGTTTCTTCTTAAACATCTGGCAGAGTCTTTGTTCTTCCTTGAGTAACCTAACAGGTGTTGAACCAAATCCTTAATGCTTCAGTTTTCCCATTGGAAGCAGATGGGTGGAGGAGACACAAGAATATTGCATTTCCAACATCTCTCCTTCCTCCTCCTCTGTGGTGGCCTCACTAATAGCCTGACTTCAAAAATAGCAAAGAGAATTTCAGGTTGATCATTAGTGATCTTTTGATGTGGAGAAGACTCTTTACATTGAGACAAGGAAGTCAGACCTCACTCCACTGAGGCATTTTCCCCTTTTCCTTTTCATAGCACAAAGGATTAAAAAAAAACAAAAAATAAAAGAAAATAAAAATCAGGCCTTCATACTGCTGTCATGAAAAATGTGTAACATTCTGCTATCTGAAGGGGGTTATTTGTACCTTGGGTCTCTACAAGGCACAGTCTCCTCTCTGCTGCTGGAAGTCACTGAGTGCCACAGCCAAGCCCTCTCCTGAAGTCCTACACTGGGCACTGCACCAAATTTGTAATTCAAGCTGAAAGCACAGAAACACAGGTGCCTAACACTGAGAGGGCACTCTCTATTTTGAAAAAAATGCAGCACCACTTTAGCTAATTAAGTCTTATCTGTTTAAAGCTACAGGATAGTTTGATAACAATTAGGAAGGACTCCCAACAGGCTGCTGGGATCAAAGGCCCTTTCTGCTACGACGTTTAACAAGGAAATTAACACTTTTGCCAAGTAATTTGCACATGCTGCCAAAGTTGTTTTAACTTGCTGTAATATTTTAGTTTTAAATATGTACCTGCAGAGATGCTGCTTTAATTCAAGTGTTCTGTGTGCCAGCTACAGGCTCCCTACTACACCACCAGCTCCCATTTACTGCTGGAGGGGAGCTTTCACCAACAGGATCCAGTCACTTCAAGAGATAAAAAAAAAAAAAAAGAGTTTGGAGGCCAAAACTCCCTCACAATTTTCTTATTCATGGAAACTAAATATTTCTAAAAGACTACCTGTGGGATCTCAACCCTTAATGTCACAAGAATTAATGAGAACTGTGATGCCAAGGTGTCATGCATTCTTGGAAAATTCCAACTGGACTCTTCTGATGGGATTTTTAATATTTGAGACTGGGGAGCAATCACGGGTCCAGAGAGCTGTAATGATGAATGGCTGAGGGACAGTGAATATAATGAGGGAAAAGACAAATTGAACAGCTGTATTTCATAAAGAAACAATAAAACCATGCATAGCAGTTTCTCTTTCTTAATTCAGTGCAATGTTTGAAGAGACATTCTGATACCCAGTAAATTATGCTCACACATCCTCTGCTGATTACTCTTTAACAAGATCAAGCTTCAGCAGAGTAGGTTCTTGTCTCCTGGTTCCCTGGGATGCAGGGCAGGGCACCAGCACTCCCAGTTGGGCCCTGGTGTTCCCTTATTTGAGTCCCTCATGCTGCACCCTAACAGAGCCATCCTGCTGGACCCTGCACCACGGGCATGCCACAGCCACTGCCAAACAAACTGCAGCATCCACCCCTGAAGGAAGCCCTTCCCCAGCTGCTGCTGTGCAGAGGTGATTCATTCATTCAGCATTACTCAGCTCAGGTTAGCAGCCAAGAAGCCAGAGTTTATTGAGTGCACCAACTCAAAGCCAAAATTGCATTTATTTCTTATAGTAAATCAAGAGCAGACCAAACTAAGAGAGACAACAGGACTGTGGCTAAAGCCAAGCAGTGATATTTGGAAGACAGAGACAGCCTGACACTGCTTTATTTCAATTTCCTTCCCTAAGGAGGGCAGTGATGGCTTTCATTGGGTGGTGATGGCCAAGGCTGAACACATGGCTACAACACCACCCATCCAGCTTCTGCACAGAGACCAGACAGCCCAGACAAAGGTTTCAGCCACCCATTGATCCTAAACACTGGTCCTATTTCACTGAAACATTCCATCAGTGACCCTGTGGCACCAACGCCCTGAGCTGGCTGCTCAGGAGAGCAGCAGTGAAACTTCTGCAGCACACCAATTTAAAGAGGGAAGATGAAGTGCCATCCTTGGATCTGGAGGCAAAGGGAAAACTGTTTTTAAATCTGGAACCACTAAATACAGACTCTCACCATAAAAACCTACCACTTTCACAGACTAGACACTGGTGAAAAGCACTTTATTTTTACTTGCACTTCCTTTGTTCTCTTTAGCAACTCAGCCACATCAGTCCATGACCCAGTGCAGCACTGAGCAAAAATACTCAGGTCACAGCAAGATGCCAGTGAGTCCGTGAGACAGTGCCTGTGTCAGAGCCCCCGGGGTGGTGGCTGGGGCTGCAGAGGTACAACCAGCACACAACCACATCCTGCCCTGCAGCAAACCCCACCACCCTGCCAGCAACCAGCTCCCCAAGCCACCTCCAGCCCTTCAAAGAAAGCTTCAAGTTCTCTACCGCTTTTAATTAGAGCTCATAAAGGGCACCAGGTTCTCAAGATTTTAATCACATCAGCTTTGTGAATTTATTAGCACAACAGCAGACAGCATCAGACAGCATGAGAAAGGGAATTAAGAGTATTTGCAATCTTTTTGCTACTTCTGTTCAAATGTTGATCGTTACATGCCGAGAGACTCACAGGGCTCAGCATCACCGTGCTACAGGAGCCACTGTGCTCTCAAATCAAAGGCTAAAGGCTTAAATCAAAATCGGAGTGCTAGGTGCTATAAAAAGGCTGAGGAACAAAAAATAGCTTCTGACAAGTTCTAAGCAGACATGGCCAGCAAAGAATAAGGAGACATCAGTAGCTGTCACGTATTTCTCCTTTAACCTCAGGCAAATTGTTTACTTTTTGCCTGTTTCTAAAACCTAACTGATAATACTGACTGCAGTCAGGGCACCCAAGCTCCAAGCCAATACACTCCATTTCTAAAAATGAAAAATAACGTTTCAGTCAAGTAGCTATTCATATTTTTGGATACAAAAGTATCTGCTGATTAGTCAGGGTAACTCTTGAACTGTAAGCCAGTGTTTTATTAGAAAAAAATTCTCCCTGAAGTTAATTATTAAATTGGAAATACTAAGCAAAAGTAATATCTTATTTCAGAATCAATATTTAATATTGCATATGAAGTGCAGGTACTTTCCCCAATCCTTAACTACAGCAGCATCTCTGACAAAAGTGGTGCACATCAATCTGCTGGAAAAGCTGCATTCTAGATTTGGCTCAATGCACACATCAGGAGACAGAGCCTCTAATCACCAGAAACCTCACTCTTCAGATGGCTTGTTGGATTTCTGAGATTGAAGAGCTTTTTCTGGCTCATACATGTAGTAGTCAAAGCATAGCCAGGAAATTACTCATTTTTGAGGACAGGTCTTTTTTAACCCAAGCCAGAGAAGGTCTGGAGCCTTATTTCAGATGACAAGCAATTAAAAACCAAACCAACCCTGCCCCAGCAGTTGCAAGAAGCCAGCCCCAGAGCACAGTCACTGGAGCCAGTTCAGCAAGATACTTTCTGAAAGGTGGAAATTTGGCTATGTTCCCAGTCTAAATTTTTCCCCAGGTGCTCACATGAAAACTGCAGTCACAGTGACACAGGTGCCCCCCACCTTTACAGAAAAAGGTTGTCTCCAACCCCTTGTGCAGACACGCTTATATCAGTAAATTCACAACATTTCAGTTTTCTCTTACTCCCCTCAGAACAGTTCCCAACGGTTTCTGTGACACAGAAAACATCTCCTGTAGCCCTTCAAAATTAAGGATGTTGTGCAGGTGTTAATTACTGGTATGGATGGCCAACAGACATGCAGATAACACCACCACAGGGCAGACACACACAGGTCACCTGCTCTCCAGAGCAAAGATTAGAGTCAGTCAGAATAGGACAAAGGTTGTCCAAAGTCAGTTTGACATTCTCCTTAAAAACCTTGGATTAATACCAATGTTGAAAATAGCTTGGATTAACACAGCAGAACTGTTCAGTCAGGTACTGATGGTACCAAAAAAAGCCACCAGAAACATTAGCTGAGAGTAAGAAGATAAACTTCTGGGAGATAAATCAAATTTATTTCCTCAGAAGGCTCATTTCCATTTCTAACAGAAATAATCCACAGGGTAAGGAATGCTCAGGTGCAGCCAAGTCTCACTGACTTCCCAAACCCACTGGTGGAGATTGAGGAATCAGATTCAGCAGCAGAACCAAGCAGCACAGGACTGTGAACCTCACCTTCCACTGACTGGGAAAGGGGGAAGCTGCACAGAAAACAGACTCCAGGAGCAAAAAGGCAACGTGGGGATCCCTCTCCCCTTACTGAGCACCTCTTCCTTCCTGGCTGACCAGAGCCACGAGCACCCCAAACAGCTCAAACCCTTCCCTGCTGCACTACCACACCATTTGAGACAAGCACCCTGGTACTGCCCCAAGAAATAAAAGGAAGTTTTGTGAGTCTGTGGTGGCAGGCAATGCAGTAAAGTGAAAAGCTGTTGCTGCGAGCCCTGGTGGACCCCTCAGCCTTTCCATTTGTGCCAGAAAAAGGAAGAGTTTAGACAAGCAGGCTTGGCGTGGTCATTAATCATGATCACCAGCAGAGCAGGTTCCACACCAGAGGGACGAACAGCGAGGCAGGAGGGGAATTTCATTTGGAAAGAAAGGGACTGCCCAGACCACAAAAGGCAAGCAAAGAGGTACAAGGCAACAGGAGTAATTGAAATACAAGTGTCAAGTGAAAAAGCAAGCTTGAAACGTGAAGCCCAACAGAAAGTATAAAAGCACATTTTGAGCAGGCAAGACCACAGAATTGTGCTTAAGCACTGCACACCTTGTTTTCTGCTCGATACAGAAACAATACTGCTCAATACACAATGCATCCCACATTTGACCTGTGCAGCATTACTTTAAAACTGCTCCCAACCAGTTAATTCTACAGCCAAAATCTCACCAGCCAGTTCTAATCCTTTTAAATGGTGGGGGATTTCTGCTGATCTTCTATATCTAGGGATCAAATCAGCAATGCAGAAACAGGAGGGGGAAAAAAAATGAGTTTAGTTTGATTTAGCACTGGGATATTTTGTATTGAACATTGAAGTAAATGTGACACAGCTTTAAAATAAAATCCATAATGCTCTTCACTGCAAGCAACTTGGGAAGCCTCCTCTAAGCATTAATAGGAGCAAAAGGATCTTATTTTACAGACCTTTCCCTTTATATTTTCCCAGCTTGGGCTTACGTGAGCTTAGGAAACCCCTGCTAGAGATTTGGATAAAAGATCTCATTTTCACATCATTTTCTATCTAGAAATGATGCAAGAACATAAAACCATTCTGCTTCTACTTACAGTTCTGAATATCTCAGAAAGGGAAGCTCTGATATAAAGAACACTATTCTGCCTGCCCAGCACTGAGGCAGGCTGCAAAGGGGCAGGTTCCAGCCTTGGCAATGGGAGTTTCATGGTGGATATTTTAGCTCCAGATGCAGGAAAATAATCCCAAGGCTCCCCCCTTAAAACACTTCCAGATCTGTCAGTAACTTCTAGAGTGACTGGGCTTTTTTTTTGCACAGATCTCCTGTGCACTGAAATGTCAAAATTGAAAATAATTGAGACCACATGAAATAAGTAGGATTTAATAACAACTGTCAAGAGAACAAAATTAATAGTCTTCCATTTCCACATTTCTATAACGAAAACTTTAATTTCTGGAAGAGCAGAGCCTCCCTGGTGTATTTGATCTGCTTCATTAGTTGCCAGTTTGGAATCGATGCGATCAGCCCATGGCAGGTTCTGTTATTTAAAGATGTGAATCAACACAGCAGCCAATGGGCCTCAGATGGCTAAAGAACTCCAAGATCCCTGGCACAGAAAAAAACACAATAAACTGCAACTCCACACGCTTGTCTCGTGGGACACTGGGCACTGCTCGTGACACAGGCCCGGCTGCAGCTGGACTTTGCCCACTGACAGATCAAAAGGCAGCTGCCAAGTCACTCCTGAGGTTTACTGACACTGCAAACTGGGCTCAAGTTTGATTTAGGAACAGTGCTCAGCGAGTGTGGGGATACACTTAAGTAATTACACACACAATCCCATAGACTCAATCTAAAATTCAGCTCCACGGTCCAAACGAGTTTGGGTTTTTTTAATGATATAGTTCCAAGACTATGAGGACTCTGATGCAATTCAGCTGTGGGGGATAGCATGCCAACAAAGCACATCTGTCACTAATAAAAATAACAAAATGGGGCCTGGGTAAGGTCTACCTGTACTACTGCATCAACTCCTACTCATTCTCAACAAAAAGACTGTTAATAGCACCATCAATGCAACAATAAACTCAAGACTTTTCACAGGTGTGCTAGAAAGTTTACCAAACAAGCAACAGACTGTGCAAGGGCAGCTCTTGTACCAGAGCACAGAAAAAAGCCTTGAAAAACACACATTGCTGTGCTACTCACTCTCATGTGTTTCTTGCAACTAACACAGCTTCACTCATCACCAAAGTCATCCTCATGATGATTTGGGAAGCTCCCTCTCCCCGTTTGAGGGAACAGCACAGATATGAAGACTGCAAACACACAGTGGACCAAGGCATGGGAGGGGACAGTGATGGGCTGAGTGAAGCCAAAGCTCTGAGCCATGGGGCCATCAGGGAGCTGCAGCAGCCAAAATCACACCTCTGAGATGTGGCAGAAATACAAACACTGAGGATGTTATTCAGAGGCAGCTTTACTGTGGTTGGAGCCAAAAGAGCGTGACCTTGGGAAAAGAGGCCACGTTCCTCACCTGCTCTCCCCTCTAACCCCAGCTGTAGGAATTGGGAGAAACACAAGGGAAACAGGAATGTGCCTTCAGAGGAGGAGGTGGGGAATGGGACATTGCAACATGAACCCTTTCCCTCCACTCAGCTCACACTGCAGACTGTCACACATACCATAACACCACCTGAATTTGAAATCAATTTCTCATCTGCAGCTCTCTTCTGACATTTCAAATTCTTATTCTTTCATCATGTGAGAAAGGCCAGTAATTGCACGAGGGAAATTCCTCAACTATGAGCATGACAGAGAAATCAATTAAAATGTTCTAATTTCATTTAGGGAAAAAGGGTCATTCTGCTTTAACCACCTTAGCACAGGAGTGAATGCAGAAACCAAAGCAAACCCAGCAGGGCAGACCATTAGGAAGTGCTGACAACACAATGCAGCTGCCATACAAAGCACTCATAACTAAAATTTCTTTGCTTGTAAAGAGGTTTGGTAGCACACAAATCAACAAAACATCACTCTGCATCTCTCAGCCAAGATCCCCCATCAGACTGATTCATATACGGTAAACCTAAACAGAGTGAGAATCATGCCTGGCAATTTCACTTCCTTCCCAGCTTCTATCCCTTATGATATTCTTACTTCACTAGAAATACCACGTCTCTCAGGCATGCTTCTACCAATTTAGCTTCTTCCCCATAAACTGCAGGCAAAGAAGCACATTCTCCCCCACCTGAAAGCAGGAACACACTGCAAGAGCTGCTGGTAGTGGGGTTTTGTTTGTTTTACGTGCACACACGTGTAACCATAAACAAGACACAGGGCTCGAACCTCTGGGAAGCCTTTCACAGGGCTTTAGAAAACTACACACCGAGGACCTGAAGCACAACTCCTGCAGTTTGAGGTTAATCATCTTTCATTCCTTTTTGTCCATCACCTTTGCTGTGCAGACCCTTAGGGCACAGCTCTTGGGGCAGTCGAGTAAAACAGGACTCAGCTGAGAAGGATTTAGCACAGCACTAACCTCACTGGGATCTCCCACAGCAACTAAATACTCCAGTATTTATTTATCCACTTAAATGTACATTTTGAGCCAGCATCTGCTTTAAGACATATACACATATGTAAGTCAGCAGCAGGAAATTGGGTCTTCTGGGAGATCATTATCTCTCAGTGCTGGCAGAGAGAGGATCCCTTTGAGAAAAGCACCAGATCCTACAGCATTATGCCAAGCACGGATGATGCTGGTGAGGCACCTACAAGAGGTACCTCGTTCCACCTGCACAGCTGTGAGGAGGACTAAGCAATGCCTGCTGCCCCCAGTCACATGTAAACACCTCCTCCTCCTCCCCAGGCTGCAAACCCAGGACTCATCTGTGAGGAAACAGCTCCCTTCTCTCCCACTGCTCTGGATACAGGAACTGACTCATCCATAGGGAGGTTTCCCCCCCCGCTCTTTCCTCATTCCAATGCAGATATGAAAAATAATAGTCTTCGTTTCAATATTTAATCATATGCTTCATTTAATAATGAGTCCAAGAATAATTTAATCCAGGCTATCAACATAAAAGAGATATTGTTCTTTTCGCTTGATTATGTACTAAAATAAAACCCCCTCTGCTCTCCAACTTCTCAGAGGCCAGAGTTTTGCTCATTCTAACTTACAATATAAACACAAATTACTTTATAGATTTTATTACACGCACAACACCTTGACCTGCATTTGGAAAGGGACACGGGATGCTTCTCCTAGCAATTTCACCTGCCTAATTGCAAATGCTGCCGTCTCCCTTGAATGAACAAACTCGCTTATGAAACAGAGAGAGAGCTGACATTTCATGGCACGTCGCCTCGTGCCTCAGTGAAGAAAAACACATCACGTGCCACGGATTTCTGGAAGCATCACCACTCCCTTATGGTACGTGATCCCTTGCCAGGAATAAATAGGACAGAGTCCAGCACTGGAATCACAGAACATTTAGCTCGCACATCGTTTTTCTGTTATTGTGCATTATTGTACCAAACTCGCTGTTCAGGTACTGGCCACTCTGGAAAAATCTCATTAGCTAGGAAAAACCTGGGCCTAAGTATGAGGTGATTAATAACCTAGAATGTCTTGCTTAGATACCCAGTGAAAACTTGAAAAGAGTCCAAACCTCTCAGAGGGCAAGTGCTTTTGCATATTACCTTTATGTGATTTAAATGACCCCCCCCAAAAAACCTGCTCTTTGGAGGACAAATGGTGCCTGTTCTCCATACATTTGTTAATACTTTAGGAATGCTCTCCAAACATTTTGAGCAACTATAAAGCACAAAAATGAAAAATGCTGTTATTTTGCATTAAATATTTTAACAAAAAAAATTACTTCTATCTTGGCAATACTCATGCACTCAAACTCTGTTTTTCTCTAAAGACCTTCAGCTTCTCCATCTTTTTCCATCTTAAACATTTCTGCTCAATATTACATGTGTGCACTCCCACTCTTAAATCCTCCTTCCTCCTGTTTCTCATCGTGCATACCTCCTTTAGAAACATTAAGTAGGATTTATCACTTACTTCTGGAAAAAGAAAGCGTTTAAAATTTGAATACAAGTCCTTCAGAGATAAAGCATCCCAGGTTAAATTTAACGATGTCCAGGGGAATACTATGCAAGTGATGAGCTGCCTGCTAATATGTCGGTGCTTTAGGGAAGAAAAATATCAATTAAATTTCATTGCATGCAACTACATACTGACCTTGAAAGCTATCTGTAACTTAGTTTAAACTCAAAATTCAAAGTCAGAACTTCTGTCCTAATTGGTTTTAAAATCACTGAAGAAAGGCACAGTTCTGTAGAGACTACAGAAATACTAAGAGAATCAATCTGGAGAAAAGAAGAATTCTCCCAAATCCTATTAAGTGTTTAACCATGACATTTGTGTGTGCATCTGGTCTACCCCCGCCAGCCTTGGGTTTTGGCCATTGCTTCAAGAGATATTGATGGTTTTTTTCTCTTCCACCCTTCTGATAATGCTAAAATAACCCAACAGTCATAATAGCCCACGTCTGCCAGCTCCACGGCAGTGTCACCCCAGTGCCTGAGTGAGAATTCCTGTGACTGAGCAATTTATTACCAAGAGAGCAACAATCCAGCAGCATGGACAACAAGGGCCACACAAGAAAGAAAGAAAGCCACTATTACCAACTGCTCCACCACTCAAAGGAAACTCAAAAGGAAAATCTCCCACTGCAACCAAACTTCAATTTAAAGCCTCTCCCACGGCAGGGCCCTTTTCTAAGCAAGCTGCAATTCACACTGTGCCACATAGTCCACTGCAATTCTAATGGCAAGGGGTTCTTTGGGAGGTTCTTAATTATTATTTTTACCGGCACTCATCTAGCTTCTCAGTCTGAGATTTCATCATCAGGAAGAAATGGCAGTAGAATAAACACCAGTCTTTCCTACTACAGAGTTCAAGCAAAGAAAAAATCCCATACACTTATTCAGAATAAATACACTTAATTTCATCAAATACATATAAGCTGCATTTCCAAGCCACCAAACAGAGAAAGGAAGCCATTTTGTGTTTACTGAACATGTCTAGAAAACCCCAGCTCCCTCCAGCTACAATCCAACTTGCCTTCCATAGAAGTTTCCAGACCACAGGCAGCAACAGCAGAACATAATGCACGTGTTGTTGCTAGAGGACAGCCGAGCACATCTTCTCACTGAAATGCTTCTGGACTTTGTATCAGTATAAAAGTTTTTGAAATTCCTCCAACATTCCACAGAAGCTGAATTAAAATTTGTGATGCCTGAGCTGATGCAAAGGTACCACGTTCAAACAGCACAGCTCCTTCCTCCTCAGCTAACCGCACTCAGTCTGGCCAGAGTGAGGTGGGATCCATTTAATGACTGTGAGAATGTGGTAACTCTTTGCAGGTGAGCAGCTCATTTACATCATGACTAGCAGCTGGTCAGAACACCTGGTGTCAGAACACCAGGTCAAGCAAGATAGTCAGAGCCATTAACCCTACCAGTTAACCCTTGTAAGGGGGGGTTTCTTCCCCTTGCAGCAGGTGGAATATAAAATCCTGCATAATTAATGAGTTGACCAAATCAGTTCTGAAATCCAGAGCTTTCCGAGATCCAGCTCAATTGATTTTGAAGTTGAAAAATCACAAGAAAATAAAAGGGTTCTTCTGTTCAGCACTCACAGACCCACTTATCTGAGACACTGCATGCCAGCTCAGCCTGTAGCTCAACAAACCTCTACCTGCAACTTTTCTAGCACCAGACTGTGGTGAATTCTGCTGCAGCCTGAGGCACCTGGGGCATCCATATCCCATCAGACTCACAGCTATATGCACATAAATACACACACAGCTCTTTCCTCTGCTTTGAAACATCCTGCAGAAGCCAAAGCATGAACTCTTCCTGCAGAACAGCCTGGGCTCTGTGTAACATATGAGGTTCCTTCACCATGAAATTTGCTCTCAGACTTCTTAAAGTCTGAGTAATTATTTGAAGAGCAAAAGACAAATCAGACAGCTCCAAGCATCATGTTAAGGATCCCAGGAGCAACAGAGCAGCTCTTTATTCATGGAGCGTGAGCAGCAGAGCTCAGCTCAGAGGGAAGCCTGTGAGCAGACAGAGCAGGAACCCATTAGACTGAAAAGAAATGCCAGAAATCCGCATCAGAGGCTCAGGCAGATCCTCCTGGAGCACCACTCCAGTCCAGCCCTGGCTCCTGCAGCTCTCAGATGGCTGTATCTTCCTTAAGTCTCTGTGTAACGGGATAAAATGAGATGCTGAGGTTCAATGACACAGCCTGAAGGGAATTAAGGTCTGACACGTCCCTGCTTAGAGAGGATAGAGATAAGCCTGCAGACAACTCTTACCTAAAGCAATGCCAACAGGCAAAGCTACCACACAGCTTTTGGGCTGCTGCAGCACTTTGGGAACAGGAATATTTAAAGTGAGCAGGCCTGCCTGGTGTGGACACGCAGCAGGGCTCTCCTGAGTCATGCTTTGCTCACAAGGAATTTTCCCTTCATTGTTCAAGCCAGGGCCATGGAAGAGCAGGAATAGACTTCTTGTCACACAGGTGTTCCTTCCATTAGTCCCTGGTGGCAGCACATGGAGCCCAGCTTTGCTGATCCTCCAAGGTAAGGCTGCAACAGCTCCCACCTGGGGCTGACACCAGCTGTAAAACAAGGGGGGAAAGCAGGAAATGGGGAGAGGAGGGGGATGCTAAGCACTAACAAGTCCAAGATAAGCTGCATTTGTGGCAGAAATTTTTACTATATAGTATCTGATCACCTGGAGCTTTCACTTCAGGATTGCTTCCACAATGGCTCAGGGAAGTAATGTGGCTTTGCTACACTTCATGGGCCATTAGCCTCCATGGAAAGTTCATTCCCTCATTGCCCCAAAACTGGTACCAGGAGAGAATTTCACACCCTCCCTAAGGTGCCCATGAAAAACAAAAGCCTCCCTGCAGCAGGAATCCAGTAAATTAACACCCAGGATTTTTTTACACAGCTAGTTGTGTCTCTGATCAAACACTGGCATCTCAAAGGGGACATTTCCTTGGAGACTACCTTTGGAAGGGCTTTGGTCCAGAATATCCGGGCTGTCCTCTGCCTTACAAGGCTGCTGGTACCAGCCTCAGGTATTTTTCCACACCCTAGACATGGACCCTGCCCCTCAGCAGGACTAAGAAACACTTTCACCTCAACAATAAAACATTTAACGTCTGGGTGCTTCTAAAACATATATTCAAGTTCCAACCCCCTTCCCTAATTTCCCCAATCACATTATCAGTTTTACCACAACAGGAAAAAAATCCCACAAAAACAAAAACCCCTTTGAGCATTTCATAACTGGGTGGGGGTTTAGTATCACTAAAGCCTCTCACTGGTTTTCAATACAGCTTTATTTTAAGAAAGCATCTATTATATGAAGCTTGGGCTTTGGCAGGCAGAGCAGAAGCCTGGCCAGTGCAGTGAAGGAGGACAATACTCAAAGTGCACTATTATTGTGTCACTTTTTCATATTTCTTAATACCAACTTAGTGAAAAAGTTTACTACTTACTGGAAGTTACTTAGCATATGACTTCTGCATTATTCTGCAGCCATGATACAGCCTCTCCCTTTCTATCCTCCTACACAGACTTAGTAGAAACATTTTCTAGCAGTTCATCTGAGCCAGCTATTTAGTTTTTGCTTGGCAATAATTTTAACTAGAGGCAGGTCCAGCCTCAAGGAAAACAAGTTATGGAGCAAGAGGGTGGGACACTATCAGAGAACACATAATAAAGTAAGTACTAAGTATGACCCCTGAAAGGAAAACTAAGATAGATTGTTTCCATAATATTGTAAACTGAATGTCATTGACACTGATGTAAAACGTGAAATTCCCAGTGTGCTGTTTTTCATTCATTGGCCATAGAGGTGGAAGGCCAGAGCCACATCCAGAAAAAAGTACACTGAGAAGGGCCAACACCAAACTCAGCCATGACCCAACCCCACAACAGCAGCCCAGGAGGATAAAGGAAAAGATCCTTAACCCAGCTCATAAACCTTCCACTAAATTTTGAGTAGGAAAAAACTTCACAGCTTTTTTACCTCTGCTGCACCAAGGTTCAGTGGACCTAAAGCAGCTCCTCCATCAACCAGGGTCCTGCTGGTATGGATGAAGAGATATTGCTGTGCATTTATTGATTAACTTCCACCCAGCATTTTCCAGTTCCCTGAGAATCAATTTAATATCATTGCTGTAAGCAATAAGGATAAAAAAAGCTGCATGGGTACCTTTGATGTACTCAGTTTTACCAGGCACCAGCAGCTAAAGCATTTCTGAGACTCTCCTTAAGACATTTTCCCCTCCTCTGAATTATTTTGCAGTTCATTCAATAAAGCAGCAAAACAATTTCCTGACAAACTAGGAAATGACTGTTGGACTGAATTCAAGAACTTCAGAAAATATTAGAAACAGAGATTTAACAGAAAGTGCTTGGATCCCACTGACCTTACAGACAAGTCAGACTGTCATTTCCTCAGCCATCAAACCCAACCTGCTCAAAGACTGGTGGGAGGGAAATAATCCTCACTGTGAGTCATGTTCCACTGCCTTCCACCTCAGACACACTTCCAAATGCAAATCTGAAGGAGTCACACACACAAAACCCTTTGTCCACTAAGGATGCCATAACACTTCACTGCAAAAACAATGCAATTGGTAGAAAATGTATCTAAAAGTCTGAGCTGTGCAGGGAAGTCTCCACAGAGTGGGTGGGCAGGGGAATCACACCGCCACGTTCAACCTGCCATGGCAGACAAGTTCCTTCAAGTCCATGGCTGCGCTCTCCCTTGTGGAAGCAAGGGCAGGAACAGCAGCTCACCCACACAGACTGTGGGCTCCTCAGGGGAGAAGCTGCAGGGCCACAGCAGCCACGCAGGCAGGGCCGCAGCAGCCACGCAGGCAGGGCCGCAGCAGCGAGCTGCATGTCCCTGCCTCAGTGCAATCCCCTGTTTTCCCAAACACACTGCATCCCCCACAAACAGCTCAGTCTAAACCAAAGCTGGGCAAGCTCCTCAGTTATTAATGGTCCCTGCCGCTTCTCCAGAACACGCACCACTGGCACCAAGAGAAAATCCCAACAAAAAATGAAACAAAACCCCCAAGAACCTGAGCGGTCAAAGTTTTATTCTACCTGCTGCAAATTAAAGACTATCACTCCTACTTATTTCAGACTCAGAGCAGATAAAGGAGCATATCAGAGCTGCTCTGAGTTTAGGACAGCCTAAAGTGAGGAGATTGTTTTGCTCCACCGTGGCTGTCAGACATGTCCATCTCCACAGTTACCACGTGTAGGCCTCAAACCATGGCACCCAGAAAAACCCGAGTTCTCTGGGGATGGGATTCCTGCTAAAGGAACGAGGGAAGGTGCTCACAGAGAACACACAGCGTCACTGTGTTTCCTGCCAACAAGCTGCACCATTTCCTCAAGTCTTAATTCCACCCCAAAAAGGCCCAAGAGTGTTTTGAGCGGCCGCCAGCAGAAAGCCTCCCCTCTGCTCCAAGGAGTGGGTGAAGCTCGCTGAAGGCAATGAAAAGATTACACAGGCTCATTTACAGGACATAATATTGCAGAGTGGTTTATTCCTCTTCAGAGAATAACTGCAATATATGGCAAATTGACTTCTTTTTTTTTTTTTAACGAAGGCAAACCACATTCAAAGCTGTCACTTCCTGAAGGCTGCACTATGGACTCAGTGTGGGAGGATGGGGAAACTCCTGACCTGGATCTGGGATCTGGTACCACACACATGGGGGAACAGGCAGCAGGGCTACCCTGTCCCAGGGACACTGGTGACCCATTCAAACACTGGCTAAAGCAAATTCTCATGTTCTTGTCTCACCAGCACGGTTTGTATCAGCAGCAGTGAAATGGGAGTCATTTCAACTAAATCTAGGAATTGCTCCAGGGTCTCGTGAATAAGAAATTAACTAAAAGCACTGCTGTACAGCTTTCTTGCAGATTTTAGGGGGTTTTGGCTAGCAAAATGTTAGTAGAATTAAAATTTTAAAATGAATACAGCATTAGCCTTGATCTAGCAGAGAGTCACAGCATGTTTCCAAGTATTTCCCCCAACTTCCCATGGGACTTCCTGTTTCCTTAACTGTAAACATGTGAGAAGTCTCTGCACAACTGAACTAAAAGTAGTACATCTGCTTTCTCAACAGTTACACTTGCCTATTAAAATTTAAACTCGGTTCCTAAGTATGTGAATATTTGTGTGCCCAGTCAGGAGCATTAGATTCCCTTGCAAGACTTTCTTTCTGGTCAGATGCTGCGAGAGGAACAAATGTAGCTGCTGGGAGCTGGTCAGCAAATCATTTTTTTCCAGAAATACACACCAACCATTTCCATCCAGAGATTCAATGCTCCCTTTAGAGAGGAAATAATCCAGATTTTTTTTTTTTTTCAGTAGTAAAAAGCAATTCTTTCAATATTTAAATTCTCAAGCTGGTGTTTAGGGGGTGGGACACATTTGAATTAAGTGAATCAACTCAATGAGCTGTTGCCACCTGAAAACTCATCTCTGGGACAGGTATGTGCACTGAAGGAAACAAAGCAATAGATCATTCACTCTCTGCCCTTTCTTCCCTTAGTTTACAACCAGAGCAGTTTAAATGCAATGTATGCATCAAACAAGTGTAGCTCTACCAACACTTATGTGACCAAAGTCAAGCAGATGCCTCCAGGATTTAAAGGGTGTCATTCACAAGGTGAGATTTCCTAACCTGAGGGAAAATACACATTAGAATCCCAGCACTAATATGAAGAGGACACTGTACAAGCACTCAGGGTTCTGAAATCTCAGAACCTCTGCTGAAGCTGAAAGCTCAGCTGAGATCTCACCTGCACCAGCCACCAAGCCCATCTCAGCAGTGCAGTGACCACACAGGGACAAAAAGGAGGTAATTTAAAACACCAGTTTTGTAGGAAGATAATCATTACTGATTCTCACAGATTGGGAAACAAAGAGAATAATTTGAGCCAAATACATCCTTCATTTTTCCCCCACTGAGATAAGATTACATTAGCCTTCCAATCCTTAGCTGCTCTCTTTTGTGAGTTGCACATATGTGCTTTTTATTAGCCTAGGGCTTTGCAATTAGATGGATTTTCAGTTACTTCCAGAAATGCTGCAGGATGACTGAGCTGCAGCTAATCTTTGCGTCTCACTAAATGGGTATATGAAAAATGCAGCGGGGCTCCCCAGCACTACAGCCAATGCATCTCAATTCTGCACTTCCACACAGAAACACAGTAATGCTGTATTTCACATCTGAACCCTTACACAGGCACCAAAAACAGAACCACAGCATAAGGGGAAAACTAGTTATAATCATTGATTTGTAGGGAGGAGAAGGAAAAATAACACACACATCGCCTGCCAGGAGATGACCAATTTTCCAATAGTTCTGCCACACAGAAACTCCATAGAGATGTGAGCTTCCTTTTTTTAAATTATTTTTTTACTTTAAAACCAATGCAGCAAAACAAAATATCAGAGCTGCAACAAGCTATCCCTTAATTCTAATTAGAAAGTATTTGTTGTCTGAATTTAAAACTTCCCAACTTGGTGTTAATGAAAAAACCAAACTGTAGCAAAAGGTATTAATAAACACGCCAGACTGTGGGTTAGATAACAGATCTCTGCTTCCAGTTCAGAGAATGCTGGTGGAGGAATTTTCTTTGCTGCTTCAATCCAGAAACTGTAAAACAGGGAATACAAGTATTTAAAGTGGAAGACTGAGGGAAACTCCTTACCTTGCAAGATTATACTTAAACATCTACTCCATACTCTGTTTTGAGAGAAGTAAAGAGAAGTAAATTTCTGCTAATCTACAAACAAACACAAATTACATTTTTGGAGTTTTTTTCCTCCTTGAAAGATAACAAGCAATAGAGCAATTGATGGGAAAGAGAACATAAAACTTAGTTTTAAAATTGTTTGGGTTTTTTTTGTTCTTGTTTGTGTGTGGTTGGGTTTATTTGCTTGTAAAAGGGGGGGTTGGTTATTTTTTGTTGTGGAGTTGGTTTCTTAGTATGACTTTTATCTCCTTTTAAGACTCCAGAGAGAAGCAAACAAAAAGTGACTTTGAAAGTCAGAGAGGCTGAAGGGCAGCAGCAGTAGAGGATGCACAGAGGGAAAGGAAGGTGCTCTTTCCACCCACCAGCAAATACATTTTCCATCCTCCAGCAGATCTCCCTGTTGTTTTCTAAGGAATTCCTCTACTTATCTTTCATCAGGGCCTTTTCACTCGTATCAAAAGCCTTCATTCCCGCCCATGGCTGTGATCAAACCCCGGCATTACACGACATGATCTGTTTAATGCGCTGTAGCATGCAGATGGCAGCCGTGCCAGCCTGGCTCTCTGCACACTCTGCACCAGCTCCTGCCCCCTCTGCCAAAGCTGTGCTGGCCCACTTCACCACACTGGCCCAGGCTGGCTTGCCCTGTAAAGTTTTCTGTTGCACTCCTTTGAAATACAAGCAGCAGTGTCTGTGCCAGGAGCAGCACAGTGGGCAGATCAGACCCTCACCAATGTGCAACAGGGCTTGCTGGAGATTATTTCACCACCAGCATCTTCCTCTGAGGGCACCCAGGGCCAGAGAACTCCTCCAAACATCTATGCAAAAGGAAGAGAAGGGGAAGAAACCAGGAGAGAGAAAAGGAAAACCATTTACTGGTCACTGTAACCTGACCCTGGCTGCGTCTTGCCACCAACAGCATTAACTACAAGCAGCTTCCATTCAGCAGCTCCTGCCAAAAATAAACAGTGCTGGCTTTCCTGGCTGCTTGCTTGGGTTTGCTCTCAATGTTTTTCTTCTTGCTTCTTCTGGCTAATTGGGATACGCTATGTTTCCTCCAAGTAGTTTCTTGGTTTGTTTCTACCCACTATATTACTAAAATTGGAGCAGTTTCTCACAGTACAGAATGAAAATAAAAGCTGTTTGATCAAAGATGGCCACAGCAGGCAGCCTGGCATTTTAGGGGAGAGATGGGAGAAGGGATAAGAGGGGTTAGAACAGGTACAGAGCAGCTGCAGAAGGTGGTGAGGATGCTCTGAAGGTGTCACACCAATACATTTACCTTCTGGAAAAAACTCCAGCAACCAACAGCACACTCACTGGACCTGGTCTGAGTTGCAGCAGGTAAAAGGACTTAATAACCACCATGGCAAAGTAAGAATTAAGAAATACATGACCACTGCTAACAGTGCTAAAAAGTGTTTAGGAAACACCAACAATAAACCTAACTGATTTAAGCTTTTGGACAAGCTTCCTTATACAAAACCTCCTTTCTTGCTTCCCCTAGACCCAGCAATGCAAGCAAACAAAAGAGGAAAGAGCAGTTTTGTCAAGCTAAACAGCATGTTTCCGACCCAGCCACTGAAAAATAAGTTCAAAGGCCCTTTAAAACTCCCATTTTAATATGCTGTAAGTAGCACTCTCTGCCTTCTAATTTGTTCAGCTCTTTGAAACACCTAATTTCCTCTGCACTGTCACTGCTCAGCACTCTGAAGCCTCATGGAGCCCTGCCACTTGATTCAACACCAACAGTCACGTTTCAATAGGCAATTCCACTTGAAAGGTTATAAATGAAGAGAAAAAAGATGTCTTCAAACCAGAGAACGCAATGCAACACCACCAGGATATATCCAATCCTCCTTTCTGTTGCTGGCTACTGTAGGCAGGCACAGGAGAAGGGGCGCTTTAAAGCTCAATAATTAATTCTAAGTGGTTTTAAAATGGATAGAGATTTAAGGTAGACAAGATGCAACACTGGAATTAGAGTCAAGCTGCTGTGCTCTTTGCTTTGCTCTGGAATGCACTGTTTACTCTGGCACCACACAAAATACATAATTGATTTCTCAAGGAAAAGAAAGGAGAAAAAAACAGCCCCATAAGCCTCATTATTCTACAAAACAAAAGTAAAAGGGTGTGTTCCAGGCCAAATCACAATTGTATTTCAGTAGGGTAGGAGAATTGGAACAGAATCATAATTTCATATTTATTAAAATTCATTTACTACAATTGCCATCAACAGGACCCCCCAGGCTGCTAACAAGAGCCTCCCTAGAGTCAGAAGCATCAAATTCTACAAGCATATTCAGATTTAAAGAAAAATTAAATTAAAAATAAATCTAATAGTATTACTTTGGAGAACATTTATCATTCTCGACTGTGGGGATTTTTGGGTTGCGGGGATTTTTTTTACCCTTCCCAAACTTTCTTATTAAGATTTTGTGAAATTATAATGAAACTTGACAATAAACCACATGGTGCCTAAGTGCACTCCCAAATTAGTCAGCAGGTAATTGCAACAGATACACAGAAACGATTTGTACGTCCTCAGACAAGTGCTGCTCTTCTTCCCAAGGCTAAGCAGAACATCCCTGAGACAGAGAGAACACCGTGCTGTTCATGGCTGGACAAAAAGAGCACTGTGGGGACTCACTGAAGCCCTCAAACCTCTTGGGCCCCTCCAGACCCAGCAGAGAAAGGGCAGCTCACGAGGAAGGCGAAGGATCCCCCTGTCTGCACTCCACCAACTGGCCCACAAGGCAATGTGCTCTGCTTGCACACACAAAACAAGAAAAATCAGAGTTTGTCACTCAGCCGAGCCTCAGCACTATGAAGTGAGCCAAGGCCTTCAAATATTCAAATAAGAAAAGAGAGATCTGAGAAAATGCAACCAAAGAAACGCCACCGAAATCCCTACGACAGCAAATTAAAAACCAAACAAAACCCACAAATAAATGCAATTAAAGCAGAGAGCAACTACAATGCTAGCAAAGGGGAGGGGTCATGAGGAGAGGGACTTGTCACAGTCCTCATCTTTTTCATATGTTCAGGAATAATAATTCAAGGCAGAACACAATGAGATCCAATTTGTCACACAACACCTGCAATCAACTGAGTGAAAAAAAACTACACAAATAAAACTCCAATCCAAAAACTGCACTATTTTACTCATACATTGCAAAGTATACTTCATGATTGTTTAATTAAAGTCATTTTTAGCTTTGCATGGCTGCAATCACCAAACATTGTCTCCCTGTCAGCATTTGAGGGGCTAACATAGTGTTGCCAACAATTAGCACAAATCTGGCTGACATTGTTTTCTCTAAAAATAAACCATGCATGTTAAGTAGCTTGAGAACAAACATGAAAACAAGATTTTAGGATAACATTTTTCTTTTCAGTGGAAACACAGTAGTTCAGGAAGCCCAAGTAATCACTCCAGGATCTAGTCAAGCCACTACCACACCTTTGCTGCTGACGAAACACCACTAAAATATTTATTGGGGGTTCTGGACTCCTGTGATTAACAAACCTTTCTAAATAGAGGGAAAACATTAACACCAGTGTCTTGGCCAAAATCCCAATTTCCTTTCTTTACCAGAACAGTCTGAGCATAGGCATCATGGCAACAGGAGAGCATGCAAGAAAACAGCCTTTAAAGTTCTTTTCTTTTGGAAAACTGACTTGTCTCTTAACTGGAGCCATCAAGAACCCCTCTGAAACAACATCACAAGCATGCAAGTCACTGGGCTCGGGAAGGCAGCAGTCATCTGAATGAGGAGAATCTGAGAAGCAAGCAAGCAAACACTTCCAAGGGCAGCTTCGTTTGCTGCACATCTTCAATTTCGGGACCCAGCAGTTCACCCAGGGCACACTCCACCCCAGATGTGGTTGCCCAACAAAAATGGTTAAACGTGACTCAGAGAACAGAGATGACTCTAATTCTCCTGAAGAAATACTGTATTTAAATACAGACTGAAACTGCCCAAAAGGGAAGAAAACAGTTTCTTATTGTTGTTTACAGCCAGGACTGTTTAAACTCCTGCACTGACAATGGAAATCACGAACCTACTCTGAGGACTAGAAGCAGATACATACTCCAGTTTTGAAGCCCACATATCTCCTTTCCTGTGCTCACACAACACATGGATTAGAAGTAAAGGTGGTGCTGGGTGGCAGAGCAGCAGGCAGGGGTCACATCCATATTCTGACTATTCCCTCTCACACTAAATTACACTATGCCATTACATAACTAATGCTGGAAACCCTTAACCAGACTGAAGAAGTTAACATACTCTACTCAGTGGATAGCAAGTCTACAACTGCTTATTTTATACCCTGTTCTCATCTCTGAAGGCTTTTATTCTCCAGAGCAAATTAATCAGGCAGCTTGCATTATATGTTCTTTCTCCAGGCCTGGCTCCTCTCGGCATCTCTATTGATCTTCACTCAGCAAGCCATTAGCAGGAGGTTTTGAAAATCTGCTGGTTTTACAGTTCCCAGAGAAAGACAAGTCCAATTTAGGGGGATTGCCAGATTCAGATTTGAGAGCTCAGTCCTTCAGGGGAAAGATCACCGTTTCTCAAAACAAGCAACAACACCCGATTCTGAGTGTTGTTCACTCACTTCTGCCATTCACTCACATGTGCCTGTGCTTCCACTGCTCAGCGCTGCTCTGCTAAAAGGAAGGCTTTTTCAGATGGCCAAGGAGAACACAATTCAGAGAGAACAGACAAGTACCACATACCTATAGTCAGCAACTAAGCCAGGGGAAAAACAGTCTAGGGATTGATGTGGAAAAAACAACAGGAGAAAGATACGGAGAGAGGGGTGGGAAGGTAACAACTTTTAATACGTAACTGTAAGCTTTTGAACAAATTATTTTTCCCTTGGACTCCAAAAGGTCGTCTCTTCAATATACTCCCTTGGGTTCCCATTTCCTCTCTAGTCCAGTAAAATCACAGTGGTAAAGAGAATTGGTGCGACTGCAATGTATTTCTGTCACATTTTCAGTCGTTTGTGTGAGATGACCTTTGTTCCTTCTCCCTTTGTAAGTTGTTTTCTCTAGACATGCACGAAATCAACCCAAACTAAACCTGGTCACCCATCCTTCCTATTAAATATCATATGAGACCCTTCACAAGTGCTGACCACACCAGAAGCCACGCAGGCAGAGGGAAGTGCTGGCTGTCCCCAGGGCTCCCCGCACCACGTGCGTGTGCACACTGCAGTTCTGTTGTGCCAAGTCTCCAGCTGACTTTCACACTGTGCAGACATTATCCCCTGGCAAACAATGGTGCTCATTCTCCCACCCGTTCCTGCTGTACACCGTGTGTCCCCATGAATCCAGAGAGCACAAATGCCAGCCTGGGATAATGTTCCCTGCTCAGCCTTCAGCCAAAGCCAGGCTCACTGCTCAACCCACATAACATGAGCTGAGCCTGGCTGGCCATTGCCACACTCCTAGAGGGAGGAAAGTGGTGGAATGAGAAAAAAGAAGTTTCTGCAGCAAAAGAAACCCTCATTTTAGACCTGAACTAGCCCAAAGTCCAGGGACGTAGACTTAAATCAACAAGCAAATGTATTTTTAATTATTTACCCTTAGAGACATTCAAAATATCACACTAAAAACAACCTGGGTGTGCAATACCAGTGCCAACTGCTCCTCTCTTTCCCCCATACAGCATTGTATTGTATCCCAGCCCTGACTGCTGCCCTGAAGAGTGTATCATTTTAAAACACCAACTCAGATTTGAGGTTTAGTTCCCTTACAGCTGCTGCAAGAGCAACAGCTCAACAGGAGCAGCAGAGCTGTGTAACCAAGCTGGCCAAGCCCAGCTGCACAGCCATGCCCCCACCTCACCTCACAGCAAAACTTCTTTGTGGCCACAAGAGTCCAGGACACAGAGCCTGACTTGCTCCTAGCACTGAGCAGCACACTGAAGGCAGATCTGCTCATCTACAGCCCAGCCTGAGGGACAGGGGCTGCAGGGCCACCAGGGGACCACTCCTCTCTCCTGGCCTTGCTGGACCTCACAGAACCCCAGACAAACAGCTGCCTGGCACTATGCTGCTGCTGGGAAGGCTGGCAGGAGCTTCCTTGGAGCTCCAGCACTCCAGGGCCAGCTCCACTTCCACTTTTAGACTGCAGCTGGAATGTTTTATTCAGTAGGAACCAGGGGTGAGTCAGTCCCCCTGCGAGCCACTGACCTCAGGGTGAAGGAGGTGGTGGGTGTGGGGGGTCAAGCATGGCTAGTTCTCCATTATTTCTGTATTTACTCTGGCTCCCTGCCCTTGTCTGCAGTCACAGCAGGCACATGGGTGCCCCAGCACACCCAGGTGTCTCTGAAGCCTCACCAACCCCAGCAGCACAGCCCTGGGGAAGGTGGCCCTGGGGAGGCAGATGGAGGAAGCACAGCCCTGCCATTTCCTGCAGTTTGCTGGGGCACAGTTACCAACCCAGCATCCCCAGTCTGGGCAAACAGTGCTGCAGCTCCAGCATCCAAGCCAGGAAATCCCAGCCACAGCTAAATTGTTTTTTCCAACCCTCCTGAGAGCAAAGGGCTGTGATGCAAGCCCAGATTGGTCTGGCCATGCCACAGGGGTGATGACTGGCCCTGGCTGGTCAGCTCTGGCCAGAGGCCGAGTGGCGTCACAACCAATTAATGTGGTTTAGAAACATCTCCACCCTGCACCTACTGTCCCACTGAAAGGAGGGGAAAAGAGAAATAAATAAAAAAGGAATAAAGAAATAAAAAGGCAACGTGCATCCTATGTTCCCACTGCATGCATGTCCCCCCACCAGTTATCAGTGGGGAAGGAAATGCAGAATAAATCCCCTCCACAGGGGTATCCAAACTCGCTTGACATGGGAGACAAATCTGTACCCAGGAGGAAATCAAGCTCTCTCCACTACAGACCCAATATAGATTGTGTAATGAGGTGCCTGCTTGCCCACACCACCACAAACACAAGCCGACTGCATGCAGAAAAATAAGTATATATAGTTTTCTTTAGAAATCCACCACCCATTTCACCTCCCCCTCACTTCAAGCAGTGAAAACAGCTTCTGTCCAACTGTCACGTGAGATTTAAGCAGAAATGACAAGAAAGGCAGCTTTGTGCAAGTCTCCCTGCAATTTTCCCATCCATGATCCACATGGAGAGATGGAGAATTCAACAAAATGAAGAGGCAAAAACAAAATGACCAAGTAACAATATACTGAACATAATACAGCCCTGCCACTGACCCACAGACCAGCCACCTGCTTCTCCATATCTGGGTATTCTGCTGCTTTTTGCTGGAATTCATTGGAAAGATATCAGCAAGATAACAGGAATACAATCCCAAAGGAAAGTTTTCCCCTGATGGTCCTCTGCCACTGCAAAAATTCCCTCTTTAGGCAATGATCTAAAGCTCTGGCAGGGTCTAGAGGCAGTGCCCTAGCCCAGACTCATCCTGATTTCATGTAAACACAATACCATGCTTGGATGTAATTCTCTTGTAAAGAGATGCAATTATTACAGCAGCTCCATGCATAACTCTCCTGGTTATCCCAGCTACAACCCTGTTAATGTGGCCCTCTGCTCTTTTTAAAACAGCCTTTCACTCATCTGCCTAAACTATGATTTGCTCATTGTGCAAGATCTAAGGCTTGCACTAGACAACCTCTCTTAGGGGTGTTTAACCCACATCACAGGTTAAAAAGTGCACCAGTGTGAATTTTGGAGAAGCAAATGGCTCACAGTCTTCATTACATGAATTACACAATTTGGGCGAGTTTGGGATTGGATTGTTATCGAAAGCTTTTTTTGTGGGTTTTTTTTGCTTTGTTTAGTTTAGATTTTGATCCACCGTTGAAAAGCTTTCCAGGATACCTGCCCCAGTGGCCCATTATTATTAAAAAGTCCCCTAGGCAGGTATGAAAAGCCTCTGAGATTTTCTGGCTCAAAACCACAAGGGAATGATCACTGGCACAAGATGATGAGCTGTGTTTGTGGAAGGGGCTGGGAACGAAGAACAACCCACAGACACACATCCAGAAATATCTAAACGTACAGTCCTGAGGAGAAATTATCTTTCAGTTTTTCATCTTGCCCCTTGTCAAAGATTAAATGTAAGTTTTGAATCTTGTTGCTAAAAAGCTTTAAGATGGTGGATCCATCAGAGAGAAGCAAAGAGAGGTCTCCAGTTATTAATTATAAAATCATATCCCAAGGCTACCAAGCCAATTTCCCTCTCCAAAATCCTTCATCACCCACATAAACCTCACCCCCCTCCCCAATATTCCCAATATTCACACAATATCCAGAAGAGCTGGGGATGGGGGGAACAACAAAGCAGAGCTGCAATTGCACTGGCAGAGCTGTGGGAGACAGAAACCCCGAGGGGAGAGGCAGAGAAGGGCTCTGGGCAGCTCTGCAGGGCACTCTCACATGCCACAGCAATCCCAGTGCCATCCCAGAGCCTTCTGCAGAGCCAAGCAGGGGCAGGCACCAGCGGCTGGGAGAAGGAATTCTCTCCAGAATTCATCCAGAGCAACCTCCTGCCCTGCCAGGCTGCTGCCTGCACTGTCCAGCTGATTGAGCCAAAGGACTGGGGGGAATGTCACAAACTAAATCCTTAGAATATAGAAAAGGGAGGGGGAGGAGAGAACAGCAATGGCTGAAGGATGTTCAGCAGCGAAAGATGCTTTTCCCTGTTAGAGTGACAAAAATTCACAGGCACTAAACAAGTGGAGATACGACCTTTTAGCAGGAACAGCTGAGAGACTGATTCGAGAATGAAAAAAAGACCATTTTTACAGAGAGAAAAGCTCTACCCCATGCAGCTATTTGTAGCTGGTAGAATACACTGGATTTCTTGCCTTTATCACCACAAACAAGAGGCTGTTTGTACTGTAAAGCTGCAAGTTACACGGCCAGAACCAGTGTCTGTTCCTTTATACTTCATCTCCCAATTTTATCATAAGCAAACATGCAGCTTACAGTTGCCTATAAATTTCATCCTCAAACTCTTCAGAACAAAACACCATGTACTTTAATCTTAATGTACTCCCTATCAAAAAGATCCTGCTTGCAGGGTTTACAACTACTAAGCAGTAAAGTACCAGGAGATAAGTTATCCTTGTTTTACAGAAGAAACAGAAGGACAGAGATTAAATAACTTATCTAGACAGGGGGAAAAGTGACGTGCCCCAATTTTCAACTCTGATTTTTCCAGCTTTGCCCCAAGCTGTGCTGAAAGTACTTTGGAAGGGCTCTTGAGCAGCTACTGCAGAGAAAATTATTTGCAAAAATTAAATTTCACACCCAGTTTTAATAAAACTTACACCCTAATAATTCAATAAGCCGGATGTGGAAAAACTCACAAGTTTAAACAGCTCAGAGGATTTAAAGCTAGGTGCTTATGCACCTGCAATTATTTTAATAGAAGGCTTTATGCAAGACCAGGACACTTCACAGGTGCTGCTCTACTGAAAAAAAAATACACAGCGCCATGAGTGCTCAATCCTAAAGAACAGCAAAAGAACAGGCAGGAGTTCACAAGCAACCTAAGACAGGTCCAACTATTTTAAGCACATAGAGGAGAGAAAACATATTTGCTCACACACAGATGTGCACCCACATACACTTTACACTGATCATGTACCAGCTGGGACATGATGGAAACCAGGGAACTCCTTCAGTTACCAGTGAGGTTGGGTAACTCCAGGCAGGTGGATACAGCTGCCTCCCTGGAGCCTGCCTTCAGTTTAACATGAAGCTGTCACAAGAAAATAAACATGTAATTTCCTCAAAATACTTCTTCACATGCAATCTTCAATCCCTAAATCCTGAATGATTGACAAGGCATTGTTCCACAGACCCTTGAAAAGGTTATGTTTATAAAAACCTCATCCTCTCAAAGAGGAAACGCTCAAGCAGTTTAAATTTGGTGTAGCAAGAAACTTGCATACAGATCAGCCCATTTATTTGTTATGATGTTGCAAGATACTGTTTTATTAGCTTAATTTGTCTTTAGCAGCCCTGGAGACCAAGGTAACTACAGCTGCATTGCTGGAGCCTATTTATAAAAACCCAGCTTTTGAAAAAACATATTCTTATTCTTTTACTTGCAACACAGTTTTGTTTGTTTTTAAAAAAGGCTGACTTATTTGAAGGAAATGAAGCTTTAAAAAGTTGGGTGGCTGTTGGCAAATATTTTATAACATTTCTCCACTTCAAAGACTGTTCATATAAGGGATTCTACAAAGTCCACAGCACACTAAATTGACACAAATCCCTGACAGAAACAGAGCTTATGTATAACCTACTAGCAAAATTCAGCTACCTGAATAATTAATATTCTTCAAATTAAGACTTCATTTAGCTCTGTAGGTGTACAATATTAAATATACTATAATTTGTTAATTTTCAGCTTCAGATCAAAATCAAAGGGCAGCCAAGGCAATTTGGCACCAGAGAGGACAGAGTTTTGACACTCGCTTCAGCAAGGCACCATTTCACCCCTGGTCACTCCAAGCTGCTTCAGTTCATTTTTCCTTCAGCTTTTAAATTTTTTTTCTCCTTTCACATCTCTTCTGAAATACACTGCAGCTCCAGTGAGTTCCCAGCCCTCAAACAATGCGTTCTCAAAAGGTGCAGCCAAGAATGCCAATACAAATGAAATCTGTGCTGCAGCTTCTACGGAGCTGGGACCACTTTACATCGTCTTGTCTGATATTAAAAAAAAACAAAACACCAACCTACAAGAGTGAGCCACCTTGTTTCTTTCAAGTCTGAAGAAGCTTTGAGAGTGAAAAAACAAAGCAGCTAACAGTAATGAGTTACACAGAACCCCTCATCCATGCCTTTTGCTTCCAAGGGAGCAAGACGAAAACGCAACATCAGATCCACATGAAATTCTGCACCTAATCTGCAAACCAGTTACCATGACTGCACATGCAAATTGGTCAGATAAAAGCCAGTCAGAGGAATAATTGGCTATTTGGAGGTACAAAATGACTAATTTATCACAGCCACCACATAAGTGGTTTTTTTTTTTCCTCCGCTTCATAATTACGCCACTTAATTCTCCAAGTCCAACCTGGTGTTGCAGATGCAGTGTGGTACAGCAAGTGCTGAAACAGGAGAGCCCAGGCTCCATCCAGATCTCCACCACTACTGTGACACAGCTCCAGACTTTCAGCTGTGCCCCACGGTTCCTGGCAGGAAGTCAGGGCACAGCTTCTACAGTAAAAAAACCACCCATGCCCAGCAGTCTCAAACATTTCTCAGCAGGAACTGTGTAACCTCTCTGAAGCCTGAGGAGGCACCAGCACTGAAAACCCCAGCGTGGGCTGCACGTCTGTGGTGTCACCAACACCACTTGTGAGCCTGAACCTCCTGAACACAAAGCCTCCAATGACCAACCTTCATCATCATTTTCCTGATGCTGCTCAGACAGTGCTTTCTATAAAGCACTTCTCTTACTCATAAATTTGCACAACTCTCATTTTCCTGCCTAGCAAAAATTTAGCACAAATATCAAACCCCACCAGCACCATCTTCTAGCAAATACATCCATCTACAGCTTCATTCTAGGTGCTCACAATTAAGGCAGGAGCAGAGCATTATCATTTCTCTTCTCATCCAGGAGGTGACTGGACATCAGTGACAAATGATGTGCCTTACTGGCAAACACAAAGACCAGAGAGCTTCAACTTCAATGCCTCCTCTGCCTACTAAGATATCAACAACTATTCTGCTGGAAGTATTGATAATTTTCTTTTAATACCTCCTTCCTGGGGTATGAAATTAATTCAACAAAGGCAGAATTGTTAAAGAATACAGGAGGCAAAGTAGAACAGTTCTGTATAAAATCTTACATTGTAATGCTTAAACTTCAAGGATGCCACGGCATCGAGCTTTCTAATAAACACTTCATTCAAGCAGGAAAGCCAGCCTTAAATATTCTCTCCTTTAGGCACAGAGCAAACGGATCAGTTGCTAGTAATTATCTGTTTTCCCTGTACTTCAGACACTACCATCTGTGAATTGGGCCTAATATCTTCACACAGTAATTGTGAAGTCTTACATGGGAGCCGATACACCACTCATTCCTTCTGAGCTTTGTAACAAAACATCATCCTCTGCATATTTTCAGCCCAGTAAATGAGCATATCAGCCTCCTTGCTGCATAAAACTGTACCTCTCACACCAAACCAAGCTGCAGGTAGGATGCAAAAGTACATTTGTATGTGCAAAACTATCATGAAAATCTGGGCAAAAATACAGTTCTCTGTTCAAAACTAATTATGAGATTACCAAAACAAGTTGGTGGGGTTTTATGGTTAAATTTCACATCCACCTTCTCCTCACTGGAGCTGGGAGCCTGTGGTGCAACCAAGTGTTCTTTCTCCCACAGCTGGGGCCAAGAAAGCCCCTGGCTCCAGACAGGTTTCCCCCCTGCTCTCCTGGTAGGTGCCTCCCCATCCCCTGGCTCCTTGCGTTCCCTGGTGACTGCAGTGTGCTGCTGGAGATGGGATTTGCCGTGCACAGGCTCAGAAGGAAAAGCCCTGTGCCCAGATGTGCTAATCCCCTGTGGCAACCCGCTTCACCACACATGACCCCCGACGGCAGGGCCTGACAAGGTCAGTGACTGCTGTGCCACAGAGGTTACTGGTGCTCACTGAAGTCTCTGATGTGCACACAAGAGGGGCCCTCCTCCTCTTTTAGCGCAATTAAATGCTTTTTATTTAGAAATTTGCACAATTTACGTGCAATTTTCTCCCCACACAACCAAGCTCCATTAAAGCCATTTTCACACAGCAGAGCCAGCGTTTAGCTGGGCTCAAACGCTGATCTTATCCTCCTGACACTTTCTTCAATCCCTCTGTGGGATTACAGCTGGGAAAATGACACTGATTAGAAGAGCTCCTTCTTCCCCCACTCTTTGGATTTAATATCCAATACAGGCTTCTCCTTAATACAACATATGCATGGGATACAGTACAGAAAGACAGGAGAAGAAAAAAAGAACAGAAGGCTAAAAAGGAGGAATTACTGTGTGAATAGATCTACAAATGCCATTTACAGACTGAACTGCTTTTAACTTTCTGCCATCAAAAGGGTTATATACCTCATCCACTCCGAGCAACCAGCCAAGCACAAAAAAGCTTGTCTCCTCTTTCTCCCTGTCACATTGAAACTAATCACTGAAAACAAGATAGAAACTGTGTTCTCAGAGCAATTAACTTGGTTTTATCTTTCCTAGTAATCCCTTCCACCCTCAGCCACTCCCCACTACCACATAGATGACCAACTTCAGAAGCTTAACCAAGACCAGAGTCACCCCAGCACAACCATCATTTCACACTACCCATTTCAGCAGACATGGAAGATGACCTACAACACAGAAAGAACATGTAGCTGTAATTCAAAGGCTCAGGCCATATTTCCAGGGTTTCTTTAATCAATACACATCTGCTCTGAGTCCTCTCCTCCCCCGTGTCCTGCCTGCCCCGTGCCAGAAGGGCATTTGCGTGGCTGTGCAGCCAGCCAGATCAGGGAACCAGGGAATTAGTTTTCCTGGCAGCAGAAATGCTAGTGCTGGCACAAGGGAGGTAATCGGGACAAGCAGCCAGGGCAGGAAAGGACCATCCCCTTCAGCAAAAACACATACTTATGTCAGATTAAAGTGGCCACAGCCCCAGCTCCCTGCTCGCTCTCCCTCTGTTTCTGCAAGCATGGGAATTACCCGGCAGCGTGGAAGATCAAGTTGTTTAGCTTTGCAAAAGGGTGTCCATCTAAACACAGAGCTATTTTCACAGCTTGTTTCTTCTCCCACCAGCTTCTGCTCCCTTTAAAAGCAGAAAAACAATGGAATAAAGGGGATTTGGATGCCATCAGTCACCATGTTCCTGTGCCTGGGCAGAGAGCGAAGGCCACTGCGCGGGGCTGTGAGGGACTGAGCACAGCAGCCCTGGGCTCCTAAATGGAAGGGTGCTAACATTTTCCTCTGGCAAGGTAAACAAAACCGGCAGTACAAAGATTGAATGACTCCACGGAACAAAAGGGAAAATAAGGTCAAACCAGAAAAAAAAAAAAAAAAAAAAGGAACAAGAAGCAAGCGAGATGAGAGAGATATGACAGATACAAACACACAGAGCAAAAGCCCCAAGAGGCTGCTCGTTAGCTCTGAAGCCGAGCACATGGAGAAAGAGAAGAATTTACTTCTTCCTCAACTGGAATGTTTGCATAATTGTCACTTTCAATTCTACATAATTCCCTTTTCTACACATTTGTTTCGTGTCTAGGCCACCATGCATGAAATAAATCCCTGTCTCAGAGCACGGCCTGTCTCTGCGACTCAGGGTGCTAAGGAGATTGGGTTTCCCGTTTATTCCTGTATTACATTCCAAGAAGGTGTGAACAATGCTGTACCAGACTTAAAATATCAACCAAACAGATATCCACCTCGGCCAGGACAACTTTGCCCAGGCAAATTTTTCTAAAACCATAAAGCCAAGTGAGCATGGTATTACTGAAGCATTCATTAAATATAATTTTCCCCCTCCCTTCCCTGGGACATGCTCAAAGTGTGCTCAAACAAATAATTCAGTCTGAAGTTTTAGAGTTGTTTCTTCCCCCATCCCCAATCAAAATTACATGCACTCACTTTTGGGATAGGTTCAATTTTCTTCATATTTAGTGCTGATACCCAGGTGTCCTATTAAGAAAGCTAAAGTATAAGCTCAGATATTGAAATATCAACACTAATTAGGTCTTTTAGACACACATTTTTAGATGTTGTTTAGAAAAATCTACATTAAAAAGAGCAGGGGCAAAGGATGAACTTTCAAAATTAAAAGGAGCAGCACTGGGTAATTAGGCACCAGATTCTCATTCTTTTTTTAACAATAGAGACAAACACCATTTCAGTGGCCACAGTCTAAAGAGGACACAATATTACTTCTTTTTTGAGGCTGAAGGAAGTAGAAAACAAAGTTCAAATGCTGCTAAACAGAGGTGATATTTAAAGTTCATTCAACTTTAAAGTCTGGCAATGTTTAGAAGGATGAGAAAGTGCAAAAACATTTCTGCACATCACAGCAAAGGTTTTACTCTGCAATTCAGCTGCAACCCAAATTCTGACCTTCTTGAAAAGTAGCTGCAAAAAGGCATTCCAAAGTTTCTAGTTTGGCAGCTGCCTGGGAAAGCAGAGCCAATGGGATGCCGATGCACCAGGTGGGAAAACCTCCACAGCCCCTTTTTGTTCCTTTCACCAGCATCAGGAATACATTGCAAGACACTAAAATTTACTCTTTTTGAAAAGGCTTGATCCCATGAAGGCACAAAGCCAGGTCACTATTTTTTTTCCCATTTTTTATCACTTCAGAAGCACACCAGTTAAAGTGCACTGCTGGGAGCAGTCACTCTCCCCAGAGAACAGAGATTCCCTTGCTGGGAAGGGACCCCCACACTCTCCACACTTTCTGCTCCCTCACATCAAAATACCAATCTTACATCATGATTAATCTCCTCCTAACTCAAAGTAAGTACTGGAATGCTCCAGTAAAATTGGTAGAAGAAAGTACACTTTGCATTTTCCCCCCATGTCTGTATTCTTATTGGCATGCTTTATGTGTCTGGCTTTATGCTTTAGGCACAGACTCATTATTCCTACAGTATTCAGCAGAGACTCAGTGAATAATCACATATTGCTTGTGTTCAGAACATTGTAAAGGTAATACTGGGAAAAAACACCAGTGACTTCATCTGCTTAACATATTATAAACAGGGAATGGGAATTCTAACACACATGTGCACAAAAGGAGGAATATGTAAAAACTCAAGGAGAATTCATTTATTGCTTGAGACAAAAATCTATTCTCCCTCTTCAGTAGCTGCTCCTTTTTGCCCAGGTTAGTGCAATGAACAGTGAAAATTCACCTGCAGGTAACCAGCAGATAATCAGAAGCACACAAAAAACAAACCAAGGAGCACCCCAAGGGAAGACAAGCTTTATTTGCCTGCAGGAAACACCAGAAGCTGCCCATTTAACAGCCCTGATGCTGACACATCTCTGCATTACAGCACCTCACCACACTGCTCAAGCCCATCCCATGCTACAGGAGGACAGCAAACCAAATTAGTTCGATTTTGGATGGCCAACACATTGGACTTAACACAGATAAACACCCACAGTTCATACTCTGTCCTTTTTTAAGTCAAATTAGTATCTTTGCAGGTTGTATTAACGTTACAAGTACCACCAAACGTGCCCCTGTTTGGGCCACGCAGCTCGGTGCCAAAACTCCACTGAAAACGTGCCACGAGGCGTGGTGTGTGATTGCAGACACCATATCAGCAAACAGCTATTTAGTGGCAGTCACAGTTAGCTGACCTTCAGGCAGAAACTCAGTAACCTGATGATGATGACATTCCTGGCCACAGATTGTCTGCAGCATTTATTTTGGCAGTGGCAAAGAAAATCCACCGATACATTTTGAGAAGGAAGCGCTGCTCAGGAAATCAGAGCCAGGCTTGAGCAGCCTCCCCTGGAAACCCACACATGCCTGCTCCACCTGAGCAACACAGCACGTTGCAATAGTCACTGGAAATCATATTAATAATAATAATCTTACAGTCCAGTAACATGGCTGGCCTCAGAGCTGCGGCACAAGAACTATGGTGTTTGGAGACAGCAACTTCATAATTATATAATCCAGAGCATCTCCTGGGCACAGGAGAAACAGGCAACACACTCAGAGACTCCACAACTCATCCATGCATTTCTCAGGGCACAACATAGCTGAAGGTAAGAAACCAAAGATGCTCTCTCTGGCAACAGCTTGTGTTAACTGTTTATTTTTAATAAAGACCAACTTCAAAAGTAATTCTTGGGAACCTACCAAACAAACTGCATATAGCTGTTTGTCTGAGGTATCACCTGGGAGTTTACATTAGTTTACACAGGCCCTGTTACAGCAGTTCTGTAACCTCTGGTTTGCAAACAGGCTGTCCTACACCTGCCAAAACACAGGGTCAATTTCTAACCAGGGCAAATGAGCTTGATGTTGCCATGGGGCTCCTTTATCCAACAGCTGCTACAAAGAGCAGCTTCCTTGCAAAAAGCCTAAAAGTTGTACAAGTGACTTAGTAATGAGCATGGGAACATTTTCTGATGGAGTCCTGCAAGCACTCTTGCCTAGATGCAGCTAAACTTCTAATTTTCAAGTGACACCCCTGTGTAACTTAGCATCTTCCAGCAACATGGAAGAAAAGTCAGGTATGAGTATGACAGAGCTGTGTGAAATCAAGTTACAAACCTTGTGCAAGCCCAGAGGCTCTCACTCGTGTTTCATTACCCCTCATCCCAACACAAATAGCACTGGGAACATCCACTCCCTGCATGAATTACACGGATCCTGCAGCTGCAGCCACCTACAGAGCCATGGACAGGAGCTGGGACACAGCTCAGCTCCAGCAAGAACCCGCAGGGACAGGCTGAGAACAAACCCCCACCCACTCCCCTCCTGCCAAACCCACCCCAGGGGCTGCCCAGGGAGTGGGGACAGGGCTCCAAGAGAGTTATCAGTTTGTTTGATGTAATCAACAACATTGCCATGTGCACACTGACACCAATGCACAGATCTCTGTGGAGTTTGATGGATGAGCTGATGGCAGGCAAGTTATAAAATCCATCTGGTTGGAAAACCATTGTCATTTTCAGCTAAAAATCACACCAGCAAACTCCTATCACAACTTTGTACTATTCAGCACCAAACTAGAGTACCAGAGCAAATGGTAGTGTTCTTTCCTGGGCAGACCTTGCAAACTATCCAGTAACTCAACATTAGTAGCAGTATGACAGTTTTTCCTTTTTTTTATTAATACACCAAGTGCTTTAGTTAAGCCTGAGCAAAAAAATGGAAGGCAGCTTTTGCCTATCTTGCAACAAAACCTCTCTTGAGATATGTCTGTTCTGCACCAGGAGAGTTTCCTAGTAAATGCATGAATGAGTGCTGCTATGAGGAGCAAGATTATAAATCCAGAGCATCAGGAAGGACTGATGAAGCTTAGGGGAACTTAAGAAGCCCGGAGTCAAGGCCTGTATTTTATCTCCTAGAGGAGAACTAGAGCTCAGGAAAATCCCAGGTTGCATTTACACCATCAGCAGAGCTCAGAGCAGGGCACTGAGCCTCAAGAAAGGCTCTCACACACCTGGTGTGGGGCAGAGGAGAAACATTTCCCCAGAAGTTTGTACGAGGAGATTTTGACATCAGAGGCTCTCCCGTCACCTCCTGCCCAAACACTGCAGGCACATCAGGTTTGAGATGGTTCCATCACGTCACAGGAGTTTCCCTGAGGGGCACAGCCAGCTCCCACCAGGTACCTCAGCAATGGCACAGCCAGGGTGACACAGGCAGCGATGAAAGGACTTGCCCAGAGCTCAGCAAGAGGAAACTTGTGGTGGAGTCAGAAAGAAAACCCCGTTATCTCAACTTCCGGACCCCTCTGCTTAACCGCCAGACCACAAAACACTTTTATTGTAGGATAACATTTCAACAAATAGCTATTTTCTCTTAGCAGAAAACCCACTTTGCAGTTTTACTTTTAAAAAATCCATTTTTACTCCAACTCCTTAGGACTCCAAGCCAGCCCTGTGACTCGGCATAAACAATTTCTCCCTCCTTTGCATGCCCCAGTTTTATTAAGTAATCCCCATAAAAGCAATTACTGAGCCTTGGACTGAAAAATAACTAGGGAAAAAAAAAAAGAGACAGCAAATTCTGCATATCTTTATTTGCATACGGATTCCCTCCCTCCCCCTTTCTAAGGTTTTTGCCATGAGGTCTTTTATGTCTCTTTCAATAATCATATAATTATATGATTCCTAAAGTACACGCTGGCAACACTTCAGGGGATTTTAGTCATTACAGGTGACAAGACTTTTCTCTCATGTCTAATGCTCGCTAGGATTTCCTTCCACTTCATTCACAGATAAGATGAAGAATCAAGTGACACCCAAAATGCTCTCAGAGACAGATTTTGGGGGCATCAGCCCTTTTCCTTCTCCATTACAGATGCAGGGAAATGGGCAGAACTGAACTGGAATGAACTTCAATTGGAATGAAACACTTTTTCAATTAAGCAGCCCATCATTTTTCCCAGGCACCACATCCAACTATTTTAATGGCTTTCACATTTTTTCTTTAATTTTACCATCTGAAAGAAATGCCAAGGTTCCATCAAGGACTGAGAATGCCATAACTCCATTTCTTCCAATGGCTGCAAGTTATTAACAAGATGTCAAAACATCATAATTATTTTATATCAAGTTTGACTGATTCCATAAACATCTCTTAGCTGCACACCACCCCGAGTCTCACTCCCCCTGAGTGCAGGTATGTGCTCTGGCTAAATGGAGTTAAGAGGCTGCACATCCTCTTCCACAGCAGTGCAAAAGACATTTAAGAGCCAACAAAACATCAACAGCAATAAAGCATTTTATTACCCGATGCAGTTGATGTCACTGTAAGCTTTGAGACATCACTTTCCTTGCAACTCTTTGGGGGGTTTTTGCTCCTCTCTACAAATACAGGAAAGAAGCAGCAGCTTGCCTAAGCAACAGGAGGGGTTAAAGGAAGGAGCCTGGTGTCCTTCAGCAGCCACCCAACAGCCAGCAGCTCTGAATTACCATTCCTTTCCCAACTTGGGCTGCACGCTTCCTCCTAACTTCAGCATCCCATCACTAAGTACAGGTTAGGTCAGGGACACCCTGGCAACAGAGTGAATCAATCTATATTTAAAACTGGGGAGGGAAAAATGCAAAACACCAAACAATTACTGTCTTATTTTTATGAAGCTAGAAAGAACATCTGTTGAAGGGCAAGGTAACACAATGATATCAAACCACAAACACCATAAGTTTCACATTCAGACTACAGGCACAACTGCATCATGCATATGTATTTTCTGAATTTTTCTCTATGACAACCTGTGCAGAAGAGAGAGCAAGGCAGGCTGTGGGCACAGGAGAGGAGCCCAAGCACAGCTCCTTGCCCTGCCGACTGTGCATGGCAGCCCTGAAAATAGAACATTTAACTTCAAATTGCCACGTTTGTGTGGCACTATAGATAGCCAGCACAAGATTAAAAAAGCTTTGCCCCGAGCACAAAGGGAGAGACAGGAATGGTGCCATAAACCCATGTTTTGCAGCCAGTGGCGCAGGGAAATAATTTTGATCCCTTCAATCCCCTTATCCATGCCAACCACTGACCTTGCAGATGCAACTTTTGTTCAAGTTCAGACCGTTTTTTGGCTGGAAGCAAGACAGAGCAACAAAGGGAACACTCTCCCTTCATCATGGCCTGTCCAGGCTCTGTGCACACAGCTGCCCCCGCGCTCCTGCTGGCCAGGTAATCCCGCACTTCACATCCAGCACCAAATAATGCAGCTGCAAAGGGTGACACTCACCTCTCTGCCTGTCACCGGGGCTCCACGCTGCTGGCCTGGCTGGTGCAGTTCATACCTGCCCAGTTTCACAACTCCTGCACCAGAGGAACTGGACCGACAACTACGCGCAGGTCGGGTTTGCCTGGGCGGCTCGGGAGCTGGTTAACCCTCGCCTCCATGTTAAATGTTTCTGGATTAACAACATAAAGACTGATTCTCCTTTCAGCATCAGAGCGGTACTCTTAATAGTTCATTAGTTTTGAAAAAGAGACTATTTCTCAAGGAGATGGAGTAGGGCTGGTAACACTGTGCTCCAGCTCTTTTCTCTCTGCAGAGCATGGCTGGAACAGTCACAGCCTCCGTTGTGCTGAACACAGTAGAGCCAGGAGATATTTAAACAGCAAGAGCCACTTCACCTACATAAAATTCTTTTATACATTTACCATGATAAACTGGAGGCATTAAAGTGCAGTGAATTGGAAATTGTTCTCACTTAGAGCTGGATGTTCACCTACAACCGATACCAAGATGCACACCCTACGCACTGTATTTCAAATCTTTATTTAAAAAAGAAACAACCAAACTGTATCAAGCAGGAAACAGCGTTTCAGTTCTGCTGAAAGGGTTCTCTTTCGAGTACTTGCTGCAGCACCACAAACTACACAATATTCCCACAAACTGCAGCACCAGGGCAAAGCCCAGACGCTGGAGAAGCAGAAGCAGTAAGCAAATTTTGATAATGCTCCACCCAGACAAGGTGCACACAAGTTTGGGATCTGTGTGCATGCAAAGCCTGACACAGGGGAGCAGCCTGCTGTGGCTGTGCCCAGAGAATTTCACACCTCACCCAAAAAAAGCACGGAAGCAAAAGGGGAAAAAAATTAAACCACACCAAAACCTTTCTATCAGCGTGTCTCCAGCCACAGCAGTGCATCTCTGCACCAAAATGAATTTTTTCACAAGTGCAGTTTCATGACCATCAGCCCTTCTGCAGAGCAAGCAGGGATCTACCAAAGAAACAACAAGAACACCAGGCTGATCTCATCCTACCCAGCTCCCTTCTTCACTGCTATTTTCCCAGAAAGTAACATTGTGACAGTGTCATTCCGTGAAATAACAGATAAACGATAAAAACTGCTTCTTCTTAGCATACTGAGAGGACAGTAAAGTTTTCAGTTCTTACTAGGCATGATGTCAAATGCACTACTGCAAGTAAACATTTATTATCTGAGTGAAGGCGAACACTAATTCTATTATATGCCTTTTATTACAAAAAAAATCTTACCTGTGCAATACAGAATACTTTCTAAAAAAAAAAGAAAATAATTATAGATTTGAATTAATTTTAAAACTGAATAAATTTTCTGAATTTCTCTGTAACAGTTGGTCTACTTGACATTTCAGCAAACTTCACCTCATGTTTTGCCCCAGGTTTCAGAGTGCTCAAGAAAGCCTGAGCAGTTTTACTACGGGAAACTACTTCAGAAAAATTGGGAGGATATTAATAGGTCTTGCAAAACACCCAGGTAGATAGGATCAAGTGTAATTCGAGTTAAAAATGAAACCTCAGGCTGGGATGAGGGTGACCCCTGAGCTTGGTTGGGATTTCCAAGCAATTTCCTCTCTCCAGCACCCCTGCAGCCCTGACCTTTCTGTGCACTAAAGGTGCCCTGACCTTGGCTGCAGGGATGGCCCCAGGCAGGGGCTGCACTCGCCATGCACCCCCTCACTCCTTTAAACCCCTCACTCCTTTAAACCCCTCACTCCTTTAAACCCCTCACTCCTTAAACCCCCTCAC